>OV743720.1:14715926-15287980 GCA_928272305.1 Volucella inflata | reverse complement strand
AAAACTTAGTCCTAGTAAATGAAAGAGTTTTTCAAAGATGAGTTGCTGCTTTTGTACTTAGCTGGATTGAAGAGATCCAACAAACAAAATCACGATAATTTGCAGCCAGGTGATGTAACTAGTGTAGATATTTTTTATCGCAATGATGCCAAGCATTCGATTTGACGATATAAATACCACAAAAGTCGGAAAACAAATGGATAAATTGCCCCCGATCCGTTTTATTTAGGAAAAATTCACCTAACAACCCGGTCAAATTTGGCAATAAGTTTTTACACCGTAAATACAGAGCTTTACCCTGGTATGCAGCCCTAAGGACCATATAATAAGAGTACTGGAGGATTGATATTGAAGACAAATTAGTTACATCACCCCTTAACAAAGTTTATGCTGCAATTCCATAAGCTGATGTCAATAGAAGCTATTAGAAAGAATAAGATAGATACTACTGAGTTTATGTCGAATGCGAGAAATCAAAATCAGTACAGTTCTAAGTTCATTTTCAAAAAAACTTTTGCCCATTTGGATAATGCACAATGAGGCTGGTATTGATTCACTTACAGGTGAAGAAGAAAACCTGAAATCAGTACATCTTCCAAAAGGGCAAAGGGACACGTTTGTGCCGCTGATGAGCTCTGTGATAACTGAAATATATTACGAAATACCAGACGTTATTGAAATTTATGCTTAGTATGACTGGTATAATTAGCTACATCGTAGAAGAACGAAACTTCTTGGAACCAAGTTTGAAACGACGCAATTTTCTTCGAATTTCTTGACTTACGTACACAAAAAGATCTAACAGAATTACAGACAGGTTTGTGCCAAAAGATATACCATATTTTGGGATAATTACCAACCAGTTTCTGTTCTCATTAAAAAATAAAATACAATTGATTCAAGTGCAATAAATTTATTTGACTTGGGTGTTCAGAAATTGTTGTTCTACCTCAGATGAATGAAACAATTTATTTTTTTTTGAACAACATATGAATTAATATTGGCTTTAGATTACTATCTTATTTCATAAAAAATGAGCCAAGTTATGTCAATATAGTTGTTATGGTTCCTTAGCCAAAAGAAGAAAGAATTTTTTTTTTGTTAATATTTTTGCATTTCTACCGAAACGGCTACGTCAATAAGCAAAATCGTCATTTCTGGGGCACTAAAAATCTGCGTGTGATGCACGAAGAGCTATTACATCCACTCAAAGCCACTGTGGTGGTGTTCACGCGGGAGCTGATTGGGTCTTATTTCATTGAGGACGCCATCGGCAATACGGTCACTTTTGCTGGCGATCGCTACAGTGGCATGATAGACGACTTCTTACTACCGGAATTGGATGAGCGAGGCTTGGTAAACATGTGGTTTTAACAACACGGCGCAACCGCACACGCAGCACGAGCCACAATGGATATTGTAAACTAAGCGATTCCTGGTTGCGTAATCTCCCGTTTTGGTGATTTGGCATGGCCAGCAAGATCGCCCGATTTAACCATCCCAGACTTCTTTCTTTGGGGCTACTTGAAGTCGCGGCTTATGCCCTTACGGCGAATTTTCTACACGAATGCGAACAGTTATCACCGGAAGTCTTGCGGAAAGTCATGGAAAATGCGATAAAACGGGCACAAATGTGTATCAACACTGGCGGCAGCCACTTGGCAGATATCATCTGTTCCACTTTACAGAAATCATTTTAAATGTCCAAATAAAGATTTCCATTACTCAAAATCATTTTTTGTATAAAGTAAGAAAGTAATTCGAAAACAAAATTGGATGATTAATTTTGCGCCACCTAAACTAAAATCAGATATGTAGGATATTTCAGTGCAATTGTTTTAAGTTGTAAAGGGACAGTTACCAAGAAATTTGTCTGTTCAGAAATTCAATGTTCTACAAAAAATTGTAGACTACAATGGTGGCAATGAATTCCTTGGCATAAGTTATTATATGTCTGATTAATATGGACCTCAATTGGTACAGCATGCCAGCTTAAAACGCTGATGTTCTTAGGCAACGCGATATTCATATGTTCCACAATTACATCTCTATAGAGATTCTTTCAAATAAAAACATCACCAGACAACAATTTTAACGCATGTAGGCCAGACGCTATCCAACGGTGTAGAATCCAACAAAAATCATCCATTTCAGTCAACGTTTGCTTAATCAGCTTTACTTATGGTTTCATCCTTAGGGGTGGTAAAACTTAAATATATAGCATATACCGATATTTATACATTTAGAAAGGCGGTAACCACTAAAATACTTTGCTAAAGTGTTGTTATTATTTCTTTCAAAATCATAGAATGACAAAGTTGATAGTTGATAAGGATGTCTAGAGGAGTCACTAAACGCGATTGCATTAGATCTACGCGTATAAGAGGAAGTCTACAAAGAATTCCGTAACCGAACAGCTTAAGGCGAATAGAATAAGCTGGTATTGGCACCTTTAAAGAAGATCTGCAGAAAATCCGGTTAAAAAGGCACTATCAACTACGGTCATTCCAACTGTAAGAAAACGAGGTCGGAAAAAATATTCCTGGATTTCTCAGATGGCAAATGCGCAACAACGCCTGGGGCTAACCACTGAAGCGATCCAGGACCGAGCAATATGTTGACGCGTTCTGAGGTCTGCGGCATTAGCCAACCCCATAAAAATGAGTAAAAATGGGAAACTCGTTACGCATAAGTTCGTATAACGAAGAAAGTGTTAATAAAAGGATTAGAAGAAGTTGATAAATAACAGTTATAACTACGAATTGAGAACTTGCCCATTTTTAACGTTTTGCGCCTAGACATACCTGTACCTGGATTGAACTTGGTTAAACCCAAACAAAAACATTGGAAAACGACGGGTTAAATCGAAAAGTTGTAAAATTATCATGGTGATGAGAGTTTTTTTTTAAAAATTTTTGTTTTTATACCGTTGTCATTCTAATCCATTTCGAAAAATTTTCATCAAAGAGCAAAGAATTGTCTCTTATTGATGTTAACATCATTTCAGTAAAAAGGAAATAGAAAAAAATCGGGACATTGATAACAATCTGGATTTTCCATAAATCTCTAAGGTTTAATTAAAAAATTAAGACCCGATGGAGACTTACAATGCACATGTTGCCCATGTCTTGTTTCACCAAAACAATGGTCAACTCAAAGCAAAGTCTACATACAACAGGAACTAGCTAATGTGTCAGCTGCGGATGGGATTTGAAATGATTTGCCCATGCACTTTATTTTTATATCTGAAATTATTTTCAAACAAAGAAAGAATAACACTTCAAAGCTCAGTAAGTTCCTCCCAACCTGCCAAAAAAGTCTAGAGCAACTTAAGGAAGGTAGGTACTTCCAATATGTAACCTCGACCCTGAAATAATAAATAAGTCTTTCGTAGGCAGTGGACTATTTGAAGGTTATTTCGATCCCAGTCTCCTACATGTGAACATAAATATATGTATATATTCCATTTCAACACTGATTAGTTTTCCTTCATCACCATGATACCCGCCTGAAATTGTAAAGCACCAAAGCTATTTGTGTATACTAGAAATTTTCATTCAGAAATAATAGCCAAATCCAAACCAAAGAGTTCATTTGGCAATTTTGAGTAAACTCCAGAGCTGCCATGTTTCAGAAACTTTGAATAATAGGTCATGCTTGGTAGCTAAAACTTTAAGGTAGTATGGGACCTTATCTAATTCGACTGCACTATCAACTCCGCTTATCATTTCTTCTTTGGACTTAGAAAGTAATTCAGTAGTAAAACCCCGTCTCAAGTAATCAAAAAGATAGTATACAAGACACTGATGCCCCACGTCCTACTTTATTACATTGATTAAATCGGATGCAAATGCTCTTGGGTATTTCGATTCCGTTTTCATTATTTGAGTATGGAAGAGATGTTTCAACAACGTGCGTGGAGCAGGCAAAATACCACATGAGCTGAAGACGGACATTAGCTGAGGCGCTTATCCACTACCCCATCTAAGTAGAAGAAGTGAGAGCCTTCCTAGATTTATGCTGATCACTCCTTTCTAGGAAGTTCATTTATCAGCAAGCATTGAGTATCGTCTTGTTAAGTATTAACAGCTCATTTGTGTTCTGACACTTAGATTAATTAAAGACGGTTCGGCTACCTTAAAAAGGCTAAATTTTCGCATAAAATAGCATATTCCTTGAAATATTGAGTTGAGATTTGAAGTGGCCGTGGTGTAGTGGTATTAGCCATCGCTTCACACTCGGACATTCAAGATTCGAATCTTACTCATGACAAGTTTTTCATTGTGTACTTGGAACTTAGTCAGAAAAATCTGCGTAACACTGACATGTAGATTTAGCTGTTGTAGAGTTTCAAGCACTAAACAACTGTTTAAATTCACAACCTGAATCATTCCGAGTGAAGAAAAAACTCTCTTTCTCCTCCTTCTATCTTTCCGCCCGCGCCCTGGCGATGGTTAAAGGGTATAACCCTTGAGGCGCGCGTAAATTATAAAAAAAAAAATTATGTTCAATCAATTTTCTGAATCAGTTTTAGAATGAATGATATCCAACTTACAGGTATGAAAAGTATATTTGAGTGAATGAGCACACCACCGCAAACTGTATAGTAAGATGGTTAATTGACATTGTTGCTCGTTGATATCGATTGATTGATTCCTAATTAAATCATCTGTTTATTCGGAAAAAATACAACTTAACTACTGAAGTGCTGTCAGCTATTTATTTCTGAATTTCGTGCGAAATCACATCAGAGCGTATTCTGAATAAATGAAGTTCTTTAAAACCAACCTTTATAACAATTGGCCATTGGGCAACGATGAGGGATCTTCCTACACCAGATTCCATATTGTATTCTTTATCTAACCACTGTATCAATAATGTATATTTTCCTATAGAGATTTCTATGAATTCTGAGCAATTTGGGGAAACTAAAATCCTTTTAATTATTTTTTAGTAATTTCGTGTTTTTTTTTTATGAAAATTAAAAATGATTTTCTAATAGTGAATAAGTATTTAATTGAATTGTATACTGTCCATTCTCGTCCAAAACCTTTTGTCATCCTTCTGGTAGTAGCATGAATCCATGCTCATCATTTGCAGTAGGGGTTTTACTCTCAATAAAATTTTTAAAGACCGAAACAAGTAATTATCAGAAGGTGCCAGATCTGAAGAATATGGTGGGTTTAGCAGTAGATCCCACCCAAGCTCCATAAACTTTTGGCGAGTAGAAGCTAAAAAAAGAAAACGATTCCTTTGAAATCCCACCAAATAACTGTCATCACCTTTTTTAGATGAATATCGGCTCTCAAAGTGATTTGAGTCAGGTTCTTTGTTTACTCCTCGATCTCTTGCCATTAACCCATTTCTCGTCCCCAGTGATGATGCCTTTTGAAAATGGATCATTGCACAAATTTCTCTCCCCAAGAACATGAGGAACCCATATGAATAAGTCTAGGCGTTTCAAACGTTTGTATCAATTAATGCCTCTATTTTGTCTTCCTCAACTTCAACTGGCCTTCCAAAACGTGGTGGCATCTTCAACATCAAAATTGTCAGGTCGAAATTTGGCAAACCAGTTTTGGAACTGGCGTTCTGTCAATACATCTTCTCCATACACATCGCATTTCCCATTTGTTTTCCCCTTAGAGGAATCAAAGTAAAATATCGTGCGGGCGAATCACACGTATTCAAAAGTATATATGAACAGTTGTATACTTGTAGCCTTGTACCGGCTAAAATTTCGTATTCCCAAATAATTGTATTGTTTTGTTTGTCTTCTAATTTGTTCGAAACTTTCATCAAGAGCTAAGCAAACATGCAATCAGATTTCTAACAAATCTATTTCGAAAGTTTTTCCAAGCCAAGCATTTTTTGCGACGTTAAACACTTCGATGTCAGATAATTAGTGCCAAGCAGGTAGCATAAAGTTAACTAATAATGATTATAATTGGCTGATTGGATTCAATAGAAAGGGAAATTGGGAAAAGTAATTTTATTGCAGAAAATTGGGTTTTTGGTCAAGAAAAGACTTTTGTTATAAACATATTCGAACATATATTTTTGCCTTTTCAAGTTGTATACGGCAAGTAGTCTACGGTGCCTTAATAATAACAACGAGGTTCTTATGATTTATTGTTATTCTGTCATCAGTTATTTGTGCCTACGAAAACTTTACAGGAAGCCATTCAGATTAAATAAATTGGCGTATTATGTACAATCAATTCCAGCATTAATGATGTTAGCCTTCTAAGCTTATTGTGACAATAAAAACAATATTCCCGATTTGCAGTAACTCATTACTTCACAAATCAAATAAGCCTAAGTTTTGATTCTGTCTTGAGTCAAAGACTAGTCTTCTTTCGATCACATTTTGCCCTATTTACATAAAAGGTGATCGTATGTCTTGCAACAACTACCGAGGCATATCCCTGCTCAATAAACGCTTATAAAATGTTATCTAGAGTATTAAGAACCTCGAAAATAGCATGTGTACTGTATTATTTGATAACATTTCATCAGACCTGTTGCAAAGATGCGCTTGATTTTCATCAGATTTTTCCAACCCTATGCTTCAACAGATAGTGAGTAGGGCTGACGATTACACTAGTGGCACTATCTTCCACAAATCGCTAAAGCTATTGAAATATACAGACGACGTAAACATCATCGATCGATTTCATCTATTTATCTCTCAGGCATTTGTTATTATCGAAGAAAAGGCTAGAGAAGTTGGTTTAATTTTAAACGAGAATAAAATAAAATAAATGTTGTCAACAAGCAAAGAAACATCCGGTCACAATCTCGGATATTCGTATAACATTATCGCTGCTAGTTCGGGTCAGAACGACAAAGGTTCTCCTTTACAACAACTTGATCTTGTATGTTCCGCTGTAAGATGCCGAGTATTGTAGGAAAAAACAGAACTATCACTGGGTACCTTAAAAATTAAATTCGTCGAATTTATTTTCCCATTTGCGAGGAGAACAAATAAATAAATTAATAGTAAAAAAATATTTTTAAAACCAAGTTAATTTTTTTAAATGCTCTGAAAAGAAGAAAATAAATTTTGAAATGAATCGAACTCATAATGATATAGAAGCTTGTCAAAAGATTATCTGTATAGGTATATCTTTAAAGTAATCCTTAGTAGAAAATGTACTTTTCTAAATACAAAACATTAACAAACGGAAATCTCGTGACAAGATTTTATTTTATATACAATTGTATAGTGCATACTCTATGAGGTGTCTAACGAAGTAGATCAGATGTTATAGGAGTTGATCTCATCATACAGGGTCATTCATTTCGTAGTTTCTAGTTGGTAACGCTGGCATTTGACACCTGCCAAACTCAGATGTCATTTGAAATATCATAACGTTAGTTGAATGTTTGCCATTTACAATAATGGAATAAAATTATTAAAACTTACTACAAAAGTGGTTATTCAAACGTAGCCATTTTTTGCGCATTACGCGATGATTTTGGTCGTCATAATCGACCGACTACGCAAGCAATCTGTAAAATTGTGAAGAAATTCGAAGAAGTGGAATCGCGATCGAATTTATCGATTTCCCGGCGTTCGCAGCAATTGAACGTGCTTTACACCTCAAAAGGGTGTATTTTACATTTGGATTTACATCTCCATCTTTATAAAGTTCAACTTACGCAACAATTGAAGCTTGCCGATCACTAACAATGCCGTAGATAGGCTTCTTGGGTGTTGGAACAACAGACAATATACGAGTACACCGATTTTTCGAACAACATTTCCTTCAGTGATGAGGCACATTTCTCACTCGGTGGGTATGTAAACAAACAAAATTTTCGCATATGGGGCTCAAAACTTCCACAAGTGATCGAAGACGTGCCGTAACATCCAGACAAAGTGACTATTTGATGTGCCCTATGGTCGAAAGGTGTTTTTGGTCCGTATTTCTTCTAAGATGCCAATGGGCGGACGGTTACAGTCAATTCGGAGCGATATGGTCGAATGATAACCGATTTTTTTTTGACCGGCAATTGAAGATCATTACTTGGATGATATGTGGTTCCAACAAGACGGGGCAACAAGCCCCACAACACGACCAATTATGGATTTATTGCGTAAGAAGTTTCCTGGTCGCGTAATTTCACGTTTTGGCGACGTCAATTGGCCACCAAGATCATGCGATTTGACACCGTTAGATTTTTTTCTGTGGGCCTACGGAAAATACTGTGCTTAGGCGAATAATCCCCGAAATCTTGACGAATTAAAAACCAACATTACTTAAGTTATGGCCGAGATACTGCCCGAAATGTGAGAAAAAGTGGTTAAGGATTACCTCAGAAGAATCGCATTCTGCGAAGGTAGGAAAAGGCCGAGAAGGCCATTTCAATGATATTGTTTTTCACACTTAATGACAAAGTCCAAACTTTATAATGAATTGAAATGTTCATCAAAAATGTATCGCTGTGTGTGTTTTATTTAGCTTTACTTTCGAAAAAAAAAGTGAAAAGCGACCTTAAACACATAGAGTCCACACACAACTGCATACTCAAGGCGAGTTTTTGTAAAAAAAAATTGATGAAACGGGGATCAAAACATAAATCGAATGAGCTCAAATAATTATGGATGCTTGCCAGTTTGAATGCATCGGGTATGACGATTTACAAACAGCTGGAAATAAAGGTGATCGTTCGTTGCGTTGTTTGCGAGTGTATTCGTATCCATAAATATTGTTTGTGCATGGGAGTATTTTGACAACTATAAAACTGTAGATTTCGAAATTTGTGCAAACATCACGAGGGAATAACTGAATGGATTTTAAGGATTGTTGTTCTGAAATATTCCTTAAAATAGAAAGAGTGTCTTGAGCTATGTCAGTTTTTAGAAAAATGCATTTCATCTAGACTTTTCTTTGTTTAACTTCATAGATCTTTAGTAAAACAACACAAAGAAATTATTGCAACTTTTGTTGCCTCAAGCTTTTGTTTATGATCATGAGTATTGAAAAATGCTTACAAACTGTAAACTTGTTTGCGAGTGTTCGAACAAAACACTCCCGGCTGCTAAGCTCATGAATCATTTTGGAAATAAATATAGGGGATCGCAAATTGGAATGTTTGTAGAGTCGCACACAATTTATCCGCACTCAAAGGTCCGAGATATTGCCCTGTGTGTAGGCGCTTTAAACCACATCAAGGGCATGAAGAACGATGCCCCAGCTTAAATAATCTTCTAGCCACAGTCCTTAGGTTGAATGCTAGCAGAAGACCAGAAGAGAGAATCGATATAGATCAGATCTACAGGGAAAATGTGAAGATTATAGAAAACTCTTAAGAAAGACACTTAGGACTTATTTGGAGAAAGACTAGAGTCTTTAGAGATCGAACCTATTATAAAGATTTTTTCCAGAAGACAGAAACCGTCGGTGAACCTATCTGGCTAATCAAATTTATTGACCGGGTAGAGACAGCTAGGCTAAAATCACGCAGCGTATACTATGTCGAAGGCAGAAACTCTCGGACTCATGGTTACGACTAACTTCGCAATTAACTTAATCAGAACCAACTCAAAACCAAGGTATAGACCAGGTGCTTATAATTCAGCAAGAACTTCTACTGCTAGCCGAGACTGCCATATATACCGAAACACTGGTGGAAGGGATGACTACACACTCACCACTTCAGACGTGTGGGTCTAACTTCCTTTACGTTGAAGAGTAGGTAGAGAATGGTTGAACTCCATGTACACAAAACTTTTATGCGAAAGTATTCTCTGCCTAAGATGCAACATGGCTATCAACTCCTGTGGGAGTGCTCTTAAAATCTGGTAGACAGATTTGAAGAAACCCACAAGTTTATAAAAAGTTGTATAACTATTTTTTCTTTGTATTTTTCCTATCAAAATGATAGGAATAGATGCATTCGCTTCTCATCATTTTGACAATCGAGTGCATCTTATACTATTTTAAAGTTTTGTTAGAAGTAAAGTTTGTAAAAAAAAGAAAAAAATAACGAAAGCAAATAGTTTGATAATAGATATAAGGCCTCTGAAGAGAACAGGTTTCCTCCCAGGCAGATATACCATCCAAAATATATGATAGAATTATATGGACAAGAAGACGATTGAAACTTTGGCGATTACAACTACCTGCATCTCATATATAAGCACGGGTTTGTCATTGAAAACAGTTTCAAACACAAGCCTTTTTGCTTAAGATACTCGTATGTAAGTAAGAAGCTGGTGACATAGACTGAAGAAACCCTATGAGCTGCGCATCAGGTACTATACAAAATAAGATCCCTCATACAGGTTTAAGATCATAAGATACTGCGACACATTTAAAAGTATTTCAGAAAACATTTTTCTTTAAAATGGTTCTTGTAGGTACCTTAAAAAGTTCAACTCACATTTTAGTACTTTGAAAATTCTTAACACTCGACTCGAACCACATACACTAGCGCTTAAGGAAATTCATAAATTATCACTTCCCTCGTTAAACCGCGAAATTTACTGCGTTGGTCAAAAGGTAAGTGAAAAATGTTCATTCGACTTCAAGAAAGCATTCATCTTATCGTTAAAAACATCACTTTTATACGTTACACGAGATTTTACCCTTAAGCCATATAAGCTGTGTGGGAATGGAGTTCTCTGTGGTAATGGACGAAGTAAGTGAAGTTGCGACGGAGACTCATGATGTATGAAGAGATGATTTTATACAAAATATATATCCTACAACGTACACATTTATATGGGTACATATCTACTTGTACGTAGCAGCACTCTCGTAAATCTAAATGAAACAGGGCTCGTAAGTAATTACCATAATTATTACTTTTCGCATTGGCAACTAGACATGAACATGAACGTGGCGTGCCAAAACTGAGTGTTTATTGCAATATCTCGCCTTTTCTGGTTTTAGCCCTTAGGATTTCTAAAGTCGAATGCATGCGTTTAATTTACATGAACATATGCTGTAATAAATCGACCGACTCAAACATAGAACAAATAGCTGAATGAGTATAAGATATGTATCTAACATAATTCTATACGTATTCGTGGATACATGTGTATTTTTGTCCATTTGTCATAAGTGGCGCAGGAATTGAAATGGTTTAATCGGATTAATTATTTATTAACTTAAACAACAGCGGTAACATGAAAATTATTAAGAGTACGTTAAGAGGGTTTTTTTTTATAGTTTAGTTGCGTAAGATATGTACCTATGTGTGTTTTGCCTAAACAAAGATATGTACATACATATGTACTCGTATATAGTCGGTTGTAAAAATTATAAGGCAATTCTGTGGATTTTTATGTTCGGGTAACGAAGGCGAAACATTTGAGACACTTTGTACATACATTAATTCATTAAATGTTTCCTTTACGACTACTTTACAGCCGAAGTGGCTAATTAAATTTGCACCACAATAATCCTTTAATGACTGTTCATGGTTGTAAATATTCAATGATGTTGAGTTGTTGTCTCTAAAGGTATTCAATTCTCTAAGGATTGAAAGTAGAGGAAAAGAAAGGCAGCAACGTTTACGTTAAGACGACACCATTCGTTTATATCATCAGTATGTATCATATACACATACATACACAAGAAACTTTATCCTTAGGTAGAACAGCGATATCAACTTTTGATGAAGGTAAAATCGCATCACCTCCTTACTTTTGTTTGTTATCTATCTTTGGATTAAAATTAACGAATGCACATGGTAAGTGTTGCTGGATACTAATGTGGGTTTAACACACACGCAAACAAATAGAATATAGATAGATGCTTACCGAAGAATGCTTTAGCAATTTCAATAGACGGCTAAGGCACTAACTTTATCCCACATATCACTTACCGCTGTTAGCAACCAGTCTAAAACTATATCACATGTACAAATAGAGGTCGCATGAGGCAAGAAATTTCGAAAGATGTCAGTGGTAAGGCAACTGTGACAAGAGCTGAGCGTAATTAATTAGTACTTTGAAAAGAAGATGAAAAAAAAAACCAAAAAATAAGTTAAAGCAACCGCATCAAGGGCAAGTTTGTCCTTAGTCAATGCATTATATAAAGCTGATTTGTATTCTTAAAGACAACTTAAAAACAATGCCTTGATATGACAAATAATAATTCTTGTTAACTTTTTAGCAAGCTACAATACAATCATTTGAAAATTTAGACTGCATTGCATTCTAAAAATAATTTAATAAGTGATATAAAATAGTGCTTGAATGTTGGATGGATATCCCGAAAGACGTAAGGCGGCAATTTTAATTCTTCTTCTTCTTAGGTGGCGCTACAGTCCGGGGTGGGCCTGGGCCTTAAACAATATTCCTTTCCAGTTAGCCCGATTTTTAGCTAACTGCCTTAGTTTCGCACGCCAGGTTTTTGAGGTCATCTTAAACTTGTGTGCACCACCTAAGGCAAGGTCTTCCTTTACTGCGTTGTCGGCCCGGATTGGATGTTCATTCGCTCTACATGTCCTAGCCACCTTAGACGTCTGATGCGAAGCCTCCTGAGCAGGTCTATGCCGCTGTACAGCTCGTATAATTCGTCGTTGAATCTTCTCCTCCAAAGTCCGAAAATCTTGCGAAGGACTTTTCTCTCGAATTGACCAAAGATGTCTTCGTCTGCTTTTTTCAAGGACCATGCTTCCGGTTTTGCCTTCGTTTATCGCCAGACCCATTTTGGTCGCTTCCGTCTCTATACCCACAAAGAACTCGTGACAGCTCGCTGTGTTTTTCCAACTATATCTACGTCGTCTTCATATGCGAGTAGTTGAACGGATTTCTGGAATATCGTACCTTTTGTGGAAATTTCGGCTATCATCGTCTGGGGTTAAAGGATCATTCTGCCTGACAGCGAGGCATTGGTCCTCCTCGCCGTTATACCATACAGTCTGCAGAAGTAGTTCTTCCATATTCTCAGCACCAACTGTGATTCTACTACGAGATTTCCATAGCTATCTCTACAGGTCTCCTTTCTTTTTGGTAAAACTTCCGTACATTGTTTCTGGAGTAGCACCTCTCAATATCCTCAATCTCTTTCTTTTCTTTCTTAGAAGTTGGTGTTGAACGCTTTTCTTTCGCTCGTAGAGCTCGCGAGCTGCTCTCGTTCTTTTTTGCAGCGCCGCTTTATACGCTTGTTGTTTTTCTGCGTTCGCTAGTCGACATTTCTCATCAAACTAGGGGTTTCTCAATGGTGGTCGTTTGAAACCCAGCGCATCATTTGCGGCCTTTGTAATAGCTTGTTGGCAATGCCCCCACTGGTCATCTGCACTAGCTGTTGCTGCGGTAGAACTCGGTTCGAAAAGTCGGGATACGTGCTCTAGAACGGCAGGAATTTTGACTGCGATCACAAGAAATCTTAAGGAATCTATAACTCTTAGAAATTCTTATATCTTCAGCATGAAGAGCAGAAAATAGCTACTATAATTTCCAGAAAATTTGCTTCCTTACTTCATGAGAAAAAACAACAATTACCATAACTGCATCAATAACAAAATTGTCGGTCTCTCAGATATTTCCTATTAATTTTAACACGATTACAAAAAAAGCTTTCTTCGCTTGACAAGAGATGGCCCCACCAGCCAGTTGTGCTTGAAATATTCATATATAAAATGTCATATCGTAAAGTTGGACATCTGTCAGATTTATGCACGAAAATTTCGAGTTTTAAGCCAATAAGCATCATTCGCGGGAACTTTTGAATTAATTATCTAATTTAAAGAAATCTGTAGCTGACGTGCATCAATTGCTTGTAGAAGCATATGGTGAGGCTGCTTTAAGTGAGAGAAGTGGTGGTGAATGTTTAAGGATGTTCAGTTTGACGTCCAAGACGCGCAATTGAAAGCATTACTTAAGGAAGATGTGTTCCAAACGCAAGAAAAACTTGCACTTATATTGAGAGTGACTTAGCATGCAATTTGAGATCGTTCAAAATCGTAAGAAATGACTCAAAAGCAAGAAATGGGGTTCCATACGAACTGAACCTGAAAAACGTTGAACATCGATTTTGCACATTTGAAATGCTACTTGCCAGGCAGCATCTTAATGAAAGATGAATCCACTACGATAACCAAAGGAAGAGGAAATCATGGGGAGCATGTGGCAATGCTTTAACAAAGACAGCCAAGCCGAATATTTATAAAAAAAAAACTCATGTTTGTGTATTTGGTGGGATCAGCTTGGTGTCGTATATTATGAGTTGCTCAAACCGATCGAAACCATTTTTACCGAACACAATTAATAAGACTGAGGCAAACATTTAGGGAAAAACGCATCTACTACTACCCCAGGCACAAAAATTATTGTCTTGCATGGTGATGCTCTTCGACGTGTTGCGGCGCCAGTCAAAGCCTACAACCCCACACGGCAGATTCACCAGGCATTGCCTTTTCTGATTATCACTTGTTCTTTGACAACTTCTTGATGGTGAAAGATCCAGGGAGTAAATAAGACTTAACATGGATAAGCTAAGAATAATAATAGGAATTCTGACAGGACACTGTCTCCTGCTGAAACACGCAAAGATACTCAAATTGTCAGATACCGTAAATTGTACATTATGCGGCGATTTGCAGGCGGTTGAGGACATAACACATATACTGTGTGAATGCGAGACAATACCGTGTTGTGAAGGAAATTCCTAAGAAAATACTGTTTTGAAAATTTGAAGGAAATAGATGACATGGACTTTAAAGTCCTTCTTGGCTTTTGTAGAGAAATTGGGTGTTTTACTAAAAAGATTGCTTAGGTTTTTGCCTTTGGAAGGTAAATTCAACTGATCCCACATGGATTGCGATGGGCCCGTTATGGTGACTAATGCTGTGTGATGACACACCCCTAATTTACCGAACCTAATGAAGATAGGCAACAATGTAGCCTCTGTAATTGCCGCAATGAGGCCATGCGGCAGCAGTCAATTCACCAACAAAAAATAATGTCGAGTATTGGCGCTGTTTGTCAAAAACGCTTTAAAAAAGAATGTCACTTCTGTAAGGGGTTCATTTGCATCAGATAATATTTAGATATTTAATTTATGGTTATCAGATCTACAATATCAACATAGAAGCATAATACAATAAGGACATAGCTCAATTCCCAAAACCATCAGTTATGGAACTCCATATGCGGATAAGATCGGCATATTATAATGCCAAAGCAGTGAAAATATTTATGAGATACTTAGAATAAATATCAATAACAGCTGCATGAGCATTTCTAGCTAGAAAGAGCAATACTACGAGCATGGTATGAACACGGCTTTTAGGTATAGGTAGGCGTGCCTTCTTGAAAAGAAGCGTAGCAAAGCAAGCAGGGAAATCTAACAGCCAAGTGTACAATCCGTCTGAGTTAACACATTTTGAATAGATGAAAAATCAGCCATAAACTGCTGCTTGACGAAAAGACGAACTGCAATAAAAATTAACTGGAGGTCCTCAGATAGGTAACTATATCTGAGTTGCGGACTAGTTTATAAACTATTTATTCAACCGAGTCACCTTAGATGTTTACAAACAAATAAACAGCAGCAGCTTTTATGCTTGATTTTCATTATTTTCTCTTTGGCGTCTTACCATGAAACGTCTACGGTATTTCTATCTTGAAGATTTAATTACACCATCTAAATACTTCTATAGCTACATACAGAAAAAGTAAATGGAGGCATAGTTTTTTTGTGACAGCAGTGTTCCGCTAAGAATACATCTTGTAGAATGATTTAGATTGCTGGACTATCACCTCTCAAATATCGGTCCATGATTTTATTAATTTAAAAGCCATGTTTGAAAATTTGAATAAGTGTATTTTCGCCTATAATTCTGATTTGTTTGCTTTCAAAATTTTGTACTCTTGTAAGAAGACTATATTTAAAATGGATCTAGTGCAGCCTTAATGTATAATAGCGTATAGTTGAAAATGAAGTAAGTTGAAGGATAAATGCTTACAAAGTGGATAAATATATACAAATGTACCTATGTACTTGTTATTTTCCTAATTTATTTTTATGTTTAAGAAAATAAAATTCGAATAAAAGGCAGTAACATCAAAAGTATACCGTACACAATTTTTCATTTGCCCTAACATAATTTTTATATTTTTCTACAACAATATGACCTTTTCTTCTGGTCTGAATTTTCATTTATTAAAGCCGAAACCTTAAGAGAAAATCAATGAACCTAATCGGCATTCGAATTATGGTGATGGAAATAGGTCATCAAACCAACGGTAAGCACATAATCATAAGCCCCCAGCAGTACAAATAATAACTTCATCCGTAATACCATTAAGGCATAACTTTACTTTTATCCAGATATGTACAGATTTTTGGGCTTATAAAAAAAAACAACAACAATACGACAAAACATTAAGCCTAGGGCTTAATGTGTCTTTCCCTTTTCTCCCATAAAATATGATAAAAAAGAAGCAGACATACCATATTGAACGAAAATCCAAATTACAATTTTATAGTCTACCTTTGGTTCGAACATCTGATGGGGAAATGACAGGTTCTAGAAAATATTGATTGATATAGGGTAACATTCTCCACAAAGGATTTAATTTGATTAGATACATTAATCCATTTTTTATATTCCATATTCGAATGCAAAACTGATATCCTTAACTGATTAAAATTATATATTTTTACCGAAAGCCTTTAGTCAAGTTTCATTTTGAGAAATCCTAATTCAAGTGGCCTTAGAATTAAACCCATCAACCACTGAAGCCGTATTCTATAAAATTTGCCTTATTGTTGACCGTTTTTGTTCAACATTTTCTTAGCAGGAGAACTTTTTTTGTATAGAAAATACACGCCTACTGTAAAAAATTATAAGAAATATTTTATTCGAAGTATTAACCATTGCTAGATATTCATTTTTCCCACCTATCTGATACTAAGGTTAAACGTTAAACGGCATCAGCAACCTCACTATTGTCGAGCAGCCCTCCTCTATTCAAGCTCATCCGCTTTTTCATTTCCTTCTATACCGCAGTGTCCTGGCACAGTTTCACCCGGTTCTGAATGCATAATGCTTTGAGTATTGTGCGACAGCCCCTAACTGTATCAGAGTTGATGTTAGTTGGTTCCATTGCCTTGAGAGCGGACTGGTTGTCGATGTAGATAGCGATATCTCTATCGGATACCGATCTCATCTGCATCAGCTCAGCCGCCCTGAGGACAGCCAGAACCTCTGATTGGAAGACATTACCAGTGTCCGATAGCCTTATGAACACTCTTAGATACCGGAACTTGTTCCTCTGTCTTCGAGCCGCCTTTGAAAACTGCATTTGATTTGGCCTTATTACTGCATTTTCTTGCCAGTCCTTCCTCTCCGGATATATTATACGAGTACTCGTATCATACGGAATATCGAAGTCGATTAAGGGTTTTCATCCGTTAAAATAGGATTGCCTGGCAGTAGCCCCGCTATGATTATCCGATACTTAATATTGTGAATTCTAACTTTTGAAGGGACATTAACAAAATTGTTTGAATTTAAAAATAACTAAGTATTCTTAGGTAAAACTTTTTGTTAGTTAAAGATTTATAGTTTATATTCATCGAACCATTTTCGTACAATTTCGCAAAATGTGAGCATCAGCGTACCCTATCGGAAGGCAAGTTTAGTGAGTAGGCCACATGCGAACGTATTTTCCAATAAAACGCCTCAATCATTTCCTCTACCAGTTTTGCTGTGTATTATGCTGCGTTATAATAATGAAGCATAATTACTTTGTTTCACCTTTTCTTATAATTTCGTCGTTATTCAAGCAAAGAGGGATCCAAATCGATCATTTGTTGTCGCAAATTGTAATTTTCAGGCACAAAATTCAACATGTCCAACTCTTTAACAAATTATGCTGGAATTTGAGACTTATAGAGTCATGCAATTCGTGGTCAAGATTTGACATCCCTGTTTCAATCGCATACGTCAAATCAAACTGTCATCAGAGACTGTTTACGTAAGTTTTAAGATTTTCAATTTTACAAAATCGATCGTTTGAAGTTCACTACTACAAAAATAGTGATGTTGTAGTAAGCACGTTTCGGGTATGACGAGCAGATTATGGCTGAAATAGCGTACTATCGTACAGTAGGAAAAACTATTGATTGATTGGCTGTTTGAAAACTAGCCAAAAGATTTCCACAAAATTTTCTTCAGAAATAAGACTAATTTTCAACTCATTATTTAACAATCAAAATTGTCTCACATGGTAAAGTGAAAATCCTCACGTTACTGTCGAAAGGCAATTCATCCATAAAAATGAAAATGAGGAATGTGTAACCTTTACCTCAAATTTTTATCAATCAATCTTAACCGAATTTTGTTGCCACATCTCATGCACCACAAACCGTTTTGGCTGTATTCAAAGAAAGCTTTCTTCTTGTAATTTGTCGTCGTTGGATTTCTTTTCGTAGACCATGCAAAAGATCGCATTTATTCACGTCAAAACGAATATTCGTCAAGTTATTGCTAAGTTATTGCCCGAAATGTGTCGAAAAATCTTCGAAAGTTATCTTATCAGAATCCAGTCTTGCAAGAACTGCCGTACAGGACATTTGAATGATGTTATTCAAGTTACATTCATAATGGCAAGATCAAAACCATATACTGAAATAAAAATCGAAATCTAAATCATGCGATTTTACGTATTTCATTTTAATTTACTTTCGGATCAACAGAATGTATGACCCGGTATACTGTCGTTATATCTTTGTCAGATGTCAACGAAAAAAGACGAGAATGACGCAGTTTGATGGTAACAATATAGGCAGATAGGGCCATCTTTGGGTGAATTTTGGTTGCATATTTACACATTTACAATAACTGAAAATAAGGTGATTGTTAAAGCGACGGTCGCAAAATCCCTTTCTTCCGAATTACTACAAGTTTGAAAATAGATGATGTGGGATTATATCTGGAGAACATGGTAGATAAGGTTACAATTTCTCCCCGTGCATAGTAGCTATCGAGTTTTGTTCAAATCATCGAAAGGTGGGCACATAATTTTCCACGTTGATTGTGTTGACTGTGAATGAATAATCGATGTGGACCATACCTGAATGGGTTTCCATAACTATCGGCACGATCTTTTGGTGGAAATATATAGCGATAGTTTGATCTTAAAAATATTAATTAATATTAAATCGCTTACTTCTCTTCTGTGACTTAATTATGCCACATGATGAGCTCCCTAGTAATTGGTTTCGCCTTAAGTGATAAATTAAAAACAAATCGTGCAGAAAACCGAAAGCAAAAGAAAAGAACTCTGAAGGTGTGATTCGAAGTAATTTCAACAAAACTTCAATACGTCTTTAGGTAGTCTGTAAAAGCCCTCTAAATAAAACCTACTTCTATTTCGAAACATTTTTTACTTTCGTTCTTTTCTGTGGTGCTAAAAATGAATATTCCCTGAAGATTTTTTTTTCAGATTACAAGGGACACAAAATCAGTCGTAAAAACAAGACATCCAGCCTTAAGCCCGTAACTCATTACAAGGACCAAGTACATACATTCATACCTATACAATGCGAAGTGCTGTTGTATTACTATGTTGAAATATCTCATAATAAAGATTTGGGAGATGGATTTAATTTTTCATTTTCATTTTGTCGTGCTTCGGAGAGAAAATAAAAACAACCGCAAATTAAAAATTTCTTTTAAGCACTGATATCGTTAATACATACTTACTATAAACCTTGAAATCTTTTATATGAACATTAGTCTCAGAAGATAAAATGTTTCTAGGCGTTGTCCAATTACGACATAAAAATCGTAAAGAGTGTACGTACGCATATATTGTGAATCCTGAATATTGAAAGATTACTTCATTTATTTTAAAGTACAAAGATGACACTGGCAAAGACTACATGAAAAAAAAAAGAATCAAAATATTAAGTTTTTCTCAATACCTCATCTACCGAAAACCGCTATTGGATCAAGGCGTGAAAGCGTTTCAACAAAATGATGATGTCGAAAATATTTATTATTTGTCATGTCATATGTGTTTTATATGCAGTTAACAACGGGGAAAAGGGTGGGTCATATATTGGTGTCTTTTGAATCAAATGTTAGATTCAAGATCCCTGAACTTTTTTCTTAAAAGTGAAGTCTATGTCACTAAGCCATCAACAATTCAAGAGCTGCACGAGATAATAAGCAATGCTGGTGGAATAGAAGAGTAACTATGCCAAGATGTTGCCCTTAATTTGGACACAATTTTTCCCACAGTATTTTTGACACATACGAGTAACTCTTATTAATTAATGAGACTGATTCAGTTAAAAAGATTAAAGTTGTTCCAGCTCCGAGGTCTCGCCATTTATGTGCGTAGTGATGTAGCTTACCAAACTCCACCAAAATGTAGTCCTTGTTCCAATCCGGAATTTAATTTCATGTGGTTAAAATTCCATCTCCGTAAGCAAGTTATCCACTACTGCTTTATGTACAGAATCCCTAAACTGGACAGCAACTCAACATTTAACGAGTTTGATGGGCTGTCTGACTCTATACAATGAATTGTATCCCTGCATCCTCATAATGAAATTGTTATTACAGGCGATTTCAATATTCACAATTCTGGGTGGCTTCGACATTCTGGACAGACAACACCCAAGGGCGGTGTGTTGAAATTTTCGCTGCGGAAAACAACTTCACCCAGCTTGTAAATGAGCCCACGCGAATCGCAGACATTGATAGTCATACCGCCAACACCAATGAACTTGTTTCTAACCTCTCACTCTGATAAGAATATGTACACTGTTAATGTGCTCTCACCTCTAAGCTCGTCGGACCATTGTGTCATATCAGCTAAATTCTCGTATATTGATCACAAAGTTCTGGAAAAAATTCCGAAAAGAACAGAATGGCAATACGAGAAAGCAAATTGGAGCGGATTTAACACATTCTTTAGGAATTTTAACTGGCCGTTATGTTTCCTCGATAACGACGTGGATGCCGCTGCTGATATGATCACAGACACTATTCTCTTTGGAATGAGTTCGTTTATCCCTCATCGGATTAAGAGTATCAGACCAAAAGAAAAGGCGTGGTACAACTCGAGGTAAGAGGCTGTCCGAGTAAGACCCACCCGACAGGGGAAAACCGAAAAAAATCCAAAACAGCTAAGCCTGATTTTAACGCCCTTCTTAAGCGTGTACATTAAAACATTAAAAATTTTGCCTCATCCTCCATCCCTACGCTCATTTATAATGACATTCCAGCTGTCAGCTGGATGCTCAATATGCTTGCTACACACTTTGCAACCAGCTCAACGCTTGCAGATTGTGCTTTGTCTCCGCCTGCCTACATGGGACGAATCCACTATCGCACAAGTGTAGAATACTTAAAGATCTTAATATTCACAAATCCGCTGGTCCAAATGGTATACTTCCCCATCTTCTGAAGACATGTTCTCTACGCTGGCAAAACCACTACATAAGCTTTTCCATCAATCCTACTCCTTAGGACTCCTTCCGAGCAGATGGAAAACAGTATTTGTCCAGCCCGTCCCTAAAAAAATCGATTCTTCTTCTCTCTCTTCCTACAGACCCATTGCACTTACGTCCCTTCTTTCCAAGGTCATGGAAACGCTGACAAACCGTCAGATCATGAAATATCACGAAACACGAAAACTTCTTAATGACCGGCAGTACGGTTTTCGTAGCAACAGGTCCACTGGTGATTTGATGGCATGTCTCACCGAAAAGTGGAACCAAAGTCTACATCAATGTGGTGAAAGCAAGTTAGTTCCACTTGATATTTCTAAGGCATTTGAAAGAGTTTGGCATCAGGCTCTTTTGTCGAAAATGCGTGCATTTGGGGTCGATGACTGTCTTCTTCAATGGATTAGAAATTACCTTTCGGAACATTAAATTCAAGTTGTCTTGGATGGTTTCAAGTCTGATATTCACAAAATAAATGCTGGTGTGCCCCAGGGCACCGTTCTGTCTCTGATACTCTTTTCAATTTTTATAAATGATCTCTTGCCTGCTACTTCTTGCTGACGACAGTACTCTCTGCTTTTCATATTCGTTCCCGGACTACGTCCCTGCTCTTCGGCTGTAGAATGGGAAAGGCATCGTATGTTAAGCTCATTAAATTCCTATATTAAGAGCATAACTTATTGCGGAACTACCAACAGAATGGAATTTAATGCTTCCAAAACACAATGGTATATGCTGTCGCTAAAGCGAAATTCAAATACCCAGCCATTATCCAAGAATGGCACTTGCATCGTCGAAACCGAAAAACTTTCCTTTCTCGGTATGCTTGTCAATGACAACTTACGTTAGAATGACCACATATTTGAAGTCGCCAAATATGATGCGAAATGTCTAGGTTTCATTAAGCGATGTAAGAAATATTTCACCCCTCTGATATGGCTTCATTATTTAAGGCTTTCTTCCGCCTGAAATTGGAGTACAATGCTCCTAAGACTTCTTTGCACTTACTAAATAAGATCCAAAACCCAAAATTTATAGGTGATGCCAAAATAACACAGTCGATTGACACCCTCGACCACCGATGTAATGTCGCCTGTCTCGCCCTGTCCTTTCGCTATTTCCACCACCAGTGCTCCTCAGAAATTGCCAGTAGCATTCCTCCCCTTCAAACCTCCCACCATCACACCCTTCTCGCTATGAATGCTCATCAGTACACTCTCAAGCCCATTTTCGGAAGTACTTTGAAGTATCGTGATTCTTTCCTAAGCCGAATAACTCGCTCATGGAATGCCCTGTCGATCTCTTTGTTTTCTAGTCATTATAACCTCCAAACATTCAAAACCAACACAAATCGGTACCTCTCTTTCAGTCCTATCTAACTTTCCATCGCCCGCGCTGTGTGCAATCATTTTAAGGGTACTAAAAACCCCTTAAGGGCGCTCTGATTATATAATAAAAAACAAGAAAAGCGCAATAATTTTTTATTTGCTCGCATAAATTATTTGATTTAGAAACAACAAGTAAATTAATGAGTCAGCTTGCTGTGTATAAGAGTGTTAGCCTTCCTATAAAGACGAATACGCGCAGGTTTTGCGAAAAGATCTTGGTTTATTCGTTCAATTTAGCAAGATCCAGCTCTTTTAAGAATAAAGCTCGCTTGATAATCATGTCCATAGTACATTCAGTTAATAATTCAAAAATGAAATTATCCTTCTTTTATCACAAACTTTTGATCGGCGATCAGTTTTTTTTTTTGTTGTTGAATGGCTGCATCTATTTGCAGTATTGGGGGTGTAGGCAATTCAAAATCTACGAGTATTACTGAGGCACAATATGTGGTCGATTCCAATCCATTCCATCGCGCAATAAGCAACACTTTCTGCACTGTCAATACTGAAAGCGCTTTGGACCGCACTGTTTTTGCCCATAATGTTTGATTAACGATTCATTTTGTTGCCTTTCGACAAACATATCGCATATGTTTACTCCGTTTATTATGTGTTTCGTGCTCCCAAACATCCGATGATTTTTGAATCTACTTTATTTAATTTGGTCCAAAATATTATTTTTTAATCAATGTCTAGCTCCATACCAGTGTTGGGTATGCCTGTGCTGCGTTTTCAATAATTTCATCACCTTAGTGGGTGAGAGCATGGCTGATTTTTGGCATCGAAATTGCCATTTTTACGATGCAGAATCTGATAAAAATCCAGTTTTGCACATATTTCAAATTGCTTCAAAAGACTTTGCAGGGGTCTCCCCTTTTCGTAGCAGTATAACGAGATATAAATGCGATTAGCTTCGCCACCACTGCAAAAACAAACTCCATATATGCACACAAATGTAAACTTAAGCTGTAACATTTCCAATGAATATGCACAATTTTCAGTATAACTAATGAGTGCAATTCGAACTTTTCGGATAAAAAAATAATAATTATTATACCGACCAAGTTTATTGAACTATCAGATATGCAAACATTTTTATCCACACACAGCTGGAATTAACTTACGTCAGACTTTATGCATCATTATGTTCAATCATCAATAATCATCTTTCATCTGTCAAAACTTAACGATAACTTATTCTGATGGTAGTGTGAAAGAAAATATGAGTGATTAGGGATAAGAATACAATCAGCAAACTGTGTCAAATATGATATATGATTGATTAAGAAATGCACTTGAAGTGTTTGTTCGGAAAACATAATTTCACTCGTGGTGGTGTTTTTCACAGAAGTTCTAATCCAGAAGAAAATGAGATGAGTAGCATTAGCCTCATACTTTGTTCTTTTATAAAGAAAAGGGCTGACAGCATGATTCCCAGGCTTATGAAGTACTCTGCTCAACTAAGAGAGGTCTTAGATTAATTGGCAAAATAACTTTACACAGTAAGTTAGTTATACTATGAAAAAGTGCTAATATCTACCCTGGTTATAATTATTTTAAAGGAATAAACTCGTAACCTATAGGCTGCAGGCCTATTGGGTGAAACACCATGTTCGAATGAACACAAACATTTTCGAAGATCATCATGATAGCGAAGCCATATATGCAACCGTATATAAGTGACAGCTTGACTCATAGAACTTTTTCAAAGCAGCCAAGAAAATAAAAGTAGATAAAAAGTATAGATGAATTTGAATACAAAATAAGTGTATATTTTTACGCATGAAGAAGGAGACAATGCAATCAAAGTGATCAAAGATCCGCTGTTCTTGCCGAACTATGAGTATCAATCCTCCTACTCCTAATTTCTCAAATAAATATCCAAAATGTATCTTCCTTTGTCTTTTTGTATCCATCAAAATATACCCAGAGTGAGAAAAACTTTGATTCGCTTGAGACACACATTAATATTGAAAACCTTATTCCGGAATTAACCCTAGTTTACAACATTGGGTTCGTTTGAACCCCATGTCATGTTTGAACGCTTAAACATAAGTTATTGTTGTATCATATTTTTGACTAGAGATGTTGCGGATGCAGATTTTTTGACATCCGCGGATGCTGATGCGGATACGGTTGTAAAATTTGGTACATTAAAACTTTTATTATTACTATGTTAGTCATTTTTATTTAAACGAAAAGAAACTTTTAATACTTAAACATAAACATAGGTGCGTCATATTTAATGAACAGAAACTTGGCTGGGTCTACGCGATTTCGCAAAGGGTCGTAAATTAGTCCCGCACCACTAAACAATTGTTGACTAGGAACACTGGCTGGGGGAGGTGACAAATTTCTTCGTGTTATTGCAGATAACATCTTATCTCTCCACCAGATAAGAGGACTTTCCGATAAATTTGTCCTTTTTTCTGCCGCGATATGACACTAACTAATTGTCTGATCTTTGGAGAAGATCGTCATCTTCACTTGACGAATCTAGCATCGATTCCAGATCACTTTTTAAACAGGGTTTCCTAGTGGTACCGGACGTTCTAGGTTGTTCTGAAGAATGGTTAATCGATTGCACCAAATCCAATGAATCTCCCATTCTCATTCTTTTAGATTGGTTGTAGTTTGGAGAAAATGTGCTGTCATGATCATGAAGATGATTTTTGTGAGCTCTTCGTATTTCGTCTTTCATCTTTTCTTCTGTTAACGGATTGAAAAATTTGTGGTTGTAGCGTGGGCCTAAATAAGTGGATATAGAAAATAAATGATTTTCGTCCAAGGTCGAGAATTTAGAAAACATTTCCGTTTTTAAAGTGGTGACTGCCAGCCTAATCGGATCAGAGTCCTGTGATCTAGTGCAATGGTCGTCCAGTTTTTTCATAAGCATTTGAGTTATTGGGATTACAGATGATATGAGCTCCTCAGAGCTGCTTAATTCTCGTGTCGTTTCTTCAAAAGATTATTTTCCAGTCTCCTGACATAATTGGGTCATTTTCGCTGACATTCATGTATAGACTTAATGCGTCTTTTACTTTAAAAAACCGCTCGAACATATAAACTGTACTGTTCCATCTGGTTACGCTCTCTTGGAATTCTTTGAGATGTGCTAAGTCGTTCCTGTACCGGCTTGTGCAACACCCGCATCCGCATAAGCTCCGCATTGATTTTTTTGTGATGCAATGCGGACGCGAATATCTGCAACACCTCTGTTTTCGACCTGGGTTGAAATCTCAGTGAAGAAAATTAATTTTTCTTTGTATTTTCTGCCTCTCTTTGGTCACAGAGCTGTTATATAATTTTCTTGAATTTTTTTCTGGATAAAAATGACAAATCAAACCTGGGGTCCATTGGCACCCCATCGTTAAAAATACATAGACATCACACGTGGTTGTGCTCTTTTTGTCGTCTGCTCTTGGGCAATTCTGTCATCTGGCCTGAAAATAAAACATCTTTCAGAGAAATTATATTGAAGTCTCTCTTCAACAAAATTTCTTTGCATAATGCGAAGGACATCCAATCCAGATTTACTAATTGTTTTTGCATCGAAGGGTGTGAACGATCATCTAATTCAAGTTCCATAAGCTATTTTGCCAGTTCGATTCGTGTGTCATTTCTAAATAATTTTTTGTTCCTTCTTGAGATCTAATAAGTTGTAAAATACAACCACATGCCGGAAATAAGTTTGACGTGAACAGGAATATATCACAACCATCTGGTCGAATACATCGACTCCACATTTTGTCTGTTTGTAATCTAGTATCATGTCTTACGACAATCGAGTAGCTTGATCTCGATTATGTTGTGTCGATAGTATAACGACTTATTTTTTTGATTTTGAAACATAAGAAACTAATGCCAATGTCTCAGGAAATTCAAAGATCGATGAATACATTGACCGTTACTGCTTTTGTTATTTATTTTGAAGGAGCTCATTGTTTTCATTTAGAAGCCCTTTCTGAACAAATGGTTTTGGCAAATATCTTTTAGATCTATATCTTTATTTCGATGACAAATTTTTACAAATGATAGTTACCACACATTTTACACCACAGAGATAAAATATGATTTATAATCTTTCCACTGAAACATTTTTTGTTTGTAAAGTATTGCTTATATCAATTCGGATAGTGCTAAGAATAGTGTTTTTTTTTCGAGCACCTTCAGCATCCAGTTTGAAAATATCTTGGCATCTATAATATCACTACGTCATATCTATAGGTAAGCTCTGCACTTTCATTAGAGCTGCCGGTGCATATTGAAAATGTCAATGGATATCCTATTCTGATCTCATTGAGCCACCAGAACCTCGAAACATAATTGACAGACTTGCTGATTCAAATTCTAATTCAATTCATTCCGAATCTGCACGAGGACCAGTTGAACTGTCGAAAGAACGGAAAACCTTAAGTGTCAGGAAACGTGTGTAATTCATCACCGCCCCAAGAAAAGGATGTCTCTTGATGGTGTCCCATGGTATACGTACAAGACTTTGTTCAACTCTCAAAACACCGCCATACGAGTATAGCAAAATTCCTAAATATACCTGCAGTTCTTTTTATTGTCAAAGGCTTCCAAACACGTTGAGTTTGTCGATTCGCATTCAACTTGTTGAAGACGTCTGCCAACGTAATGAACAACAAATAGAAATAATGCATCACTTATTAAAAACAGACAACAATGTGCATAATAAGCATGGGGTTCAAGTGAACTCCATGTTTGGTAATTATTTTGCGTGCTGTAAACATTTTCTTTAAGTGGCGCTATAGTCCGGGGTGGACCTGGGTCTCAGTCAACAAACGTCTCCAGCCAGCACGATCCCTGGCTAGCTGCCTCTAATTTCGTACGCTAAATTGGCTGAGGTCCCCTTCCACTTGCGTGCGCCACCTGAGTCTTGGCCTTCCTCTACTGCGCCGTCCCTCGGGAGCGGATTCGAAGACTTTTCGGTCCGGAGCATTGGTCTAGGTCTTTGGATCTTCACTCTTCTGGTTAGGTAGATGTTGCTGTACAGCCCGTAGAGTTCATTGTTGTATCTCCTCCTCCATTCACCTTCAATGCAGACAGGACCGAAGATCGGCCGAAGAATTATTCTCTCGAAGGAACCAAGCACACCCTCATCCATTTTTGATAATGTCCATGCCTCTGCGCCATAGAGCAGGACCGGGATTATTAATGTCTTATAAAGAGTGATTTTTGTTGTTCGAAAGAGGGTTTTGCTATTCAAGTGCCTTTGTAGCCCAAAGAAACAGCGTCTGACCTTAGCGCTAGTGTCGTTGTCTGTACTTATAGCGGAACTTAGGTATACAAAGTCCTTAACTATCTCAAAGTTATATCAGCCGAGGGTGACGTTCTGTCCGAGACGTCGGTGTTGGTTGTCCTTTTTGCTTGATAGCATATATTTGGTCTTGCCCTCATTGACCGCTAAGCCCATTTTCGCCGCTTCCGTCTCAATACTCGCGAAAGCGCTATTGACATCACGCTGCTTTCTCCCGATTATGTCAATATCGTCGACGTATGCGAGTAGATGGACGGACTTTTGAAAGATAGTGCCTCTTGTGTTTGCTCGTGAGTTTTGCACTATTCTTTCAAGTACGATGTGGAAAAAAATCGCATGACAGCGCATCGTCTTGTCTAAATCCTTTCTGGACATCAAAGGTCTCGGTGAGATCTTTACCGACCTTGATGGAGCAGCGTGCATTCTCCATCGTCATCCTGCACAGACGGACGAGTTTGTCAGGGATGCCAAAACTAGACATTTCTCTATATAGCTCGTCTCTATAGATGCTGTCATACGCGGCCTTAAAATCGATGAATAGGTGGTGGGTATCGATCTGAAGCTCATGGGTCTTCTCCAAGATCTGCCGTAGTGTGAATATCTGGTCGATGGTGGACTTTCCTGGCCTGAAGCCACACTGATATGGACCTATCAGGTTGTTGACGAACGACTTCAGGCGTTCACACAATACGGCGGTTAAGATCTTATATGCGATATTAAGGAGACTGATGCCTCTGTAGTTGGCGCAGTTCAGAGGGTCTCCTTTTTTGAGAATCGGACAAACAATGCTGAGGTTCCATTCATCGGGCATACTTTCGTCCGACCATGTTTTACAGATGAGTTGGTGTATGCTCCTTACCAAGTCAAGCCGTCCGCTCCAGAAGCTTTGTTGAACTTAAGCTTAGATATAGCTATCTTCACTTCACCCAGGTCGGGTGGACGGAATTGTTGGTCATCATCGTCCAGGTTGAAAGGTTGATTCGTTTAATTCTGCCTGACAGCGGTATTTGGTTCGTCATCGCCGTTTTACAGTCTGCAGAAATCGTCCCCCGGACTGTAGCGCCACCTAAAGTAAGTAAGTAAATACAACGGTGGCGGACTATCGGCAACCAAAACAAATTAAAACAGGAACCACATAAACAAGAGAGGAAAACAAAACCGCAACCGCACAGATAGTGGTTGGCATGAGAATGAAAGGGATTACGAGAACCAGAATGGAGGCCCAAGAGAAAATCGTGAAAACCGGAATTGTAACAAGCAGCGGGTTCAAGCTGCGCACACCGACTGCTCAGCACGGGGATGGTTCGGTGAAGGGAAAGTGAATCAAAACAAAACAATGCACAGTGGACGACACCCAATTTTTGTGACAAGCCGTGCACATATGAGTATATATGCATTTCTGAAAGATCGAACCAAGTGTAGTTGGTGGTACCGGAGGTGTTGCTCACACCAGAAAATTACCAATTAAAAACCAAACGCTAAAACGAATCACCCATTACCTGCGTGATATGTTGACTTGGGACACTTAGCGATCTGTGGCATGTGGAGATCCACACTCTTCAATCATGGCGATTTTCAAATCAAATCAAAATGTATATAATACTTAATAGAAAAATATAATACGCGAGGTATTTGGGAGGAAATACTCGTACCATCACGAAATAAGCTTTTATAAATGTCCATCTACTGCTTTCCTGAATTATTATTAATTTAAGCAAAAATTCATATGTGCTCGTACATTTTCCAACCTACAAAACAACTGCAAAATCGAAAACAGCTGATGTAGAACTCATAACTTTAATTTTCGAACAAGCCCGTTTTAATTGCTAAATAAATATCCGAGAAATAAATAATTGCTGAAATGTTATCGGTTCAGTGGTGTTGACTGCTTTAATAAATTAAAATCAATATTATGTACGAGTTTGTATCCTCCTGCACTTGTATATCATAACACAGATACAAGTGTACCCACAGATGCTTCTGACTTTCATAGCTGGCCATCAATTCATATCGGGCAATATCTGTGGTGTTAATTTTTATTAAAATTGATGTTAATATCCCCCGAATCGGAATAAATTGTTAAAGTCGAAATGCAATGTTAGCCTTTTCAGAGTACGAGTACAAAGTGTACAAATTATTTTTAATTTTCGACCTTCGAATTTTTGTTTATTATTACTTACATCTGCAACTGCATGCTTATTCAAAACAAAAAAAAATATGAGTAAAACGACTGTATTGCAGCCTTCGGAAATTTTCTTTTAATAACCAGTTAATTTTGCAAGCAAAATTACAGTGGCGTCAAGGTCGATGGGGTGCTGTATTTCCGTGTATTTCATCGCGTAACAAATTCAGTAGTAATTGTTTTTAAATATAGATTTATGAACACACTTTGCATAAATAATTACATGTAAACTAATTGGATAAAAACGAGTTAGGCTCAACAAAATATAAGGTAAGGCATGACATTTCTTGGAGCTGTTATTTGATTTTTTATTTTTTTTTTAAATTTGTTCACTAGGGTGCCTGACGAAAAGTTCTCGCCTTTCATAAGTACGCGCATAGCACGATACATCACCTGACTTGGGACATGCAATACTGCGGACCTTTAAATGGCCTAGAGCATTTGAATTTGTTTAAATGGCTGTGACTAGTGCAAGTCAGCAGAAGTAAGTTCATTTAAAATTTATTGTGTTTTTTTTTGTTGCTCCCCTCTTTTGCAAAATGCAAGCGCATATTATTTTGATGGGTAGATTTAGTTGAAAACTACCACTAAGTGTAAATAGAGTACATGTAAATATGTTTCTTGACTCTTTCTTGTGTAAATATTTTCTTTGCCATATTTTGTGCGATAAGTATGCCATAGTTCATATACGAAATCCAGGTACAAAATTCATCGCATGATGAGTGATGAGAGGACATGGCATTAATTTATTGCCTTGAGAATAAAACGAAAAAAAAAAACAAAAAACCATTGTCGTACATGGCAATATTTAATGTAGGTACGTAAGGATGAATTTCAGTATGTATGTACATGTACCTTATACTCGTATGCATGAGCATTAACGCGAAGGTAAGATGTAATTTTTTAGTTTAACACCACATAATGACTGGGAAAGGATAGGATGAAAAAAGCACATATTCATATAGCTGACAAGGAATAATGTGGAGGGAAAAGTTTGGAGTTATAAAGTTAATTAGGTGATCATTCATTCGTTAAGGTTGGAAGGTTCAGCATATTTTTCGCAACAGTGCACATGGAAAATGTTTACTTAAATTTTATTAATTTCGTAAGATAAATATTAGGTACATTATTTTTTTGTTTTGATTTAAAGGCGGAGGTTACCGAACCCTTCAACTTACATTACTTATGCATAGCAGCCGAGCATGCAACAATTTAGGTATCTGAATTGAATTGTGATAGCGTTGGCATAAGGACCTGATGATTTAATATTTTTTAATAATAATATAATATTTTATATTTTTTAAAGAAAACCTATAAAGGTGTCACAAATAATCAAAAACTCGGAGAAAAAATCAAACTAGAAATAGTCAACTGTGAAGGCAAAAAATGACAACATTGTCTCAGTGATAGTTTTGGAATGACGCGAATATGCCACGAAACCAACATCTTACGAAAACTATACGAGTATTAAGTATTCTTAGGGATTCTTGGCACTAACAAAGGGCTGAGACCCACTTAGCGTTAAGCCTAACCTACCTAGTATTAGCAGTATTAATTAGCGCATCCACTCCAACTTGTTATTTGGTAAGTGATATTTTTGAAAATTTCCGCAGTAAAAGTTTTTGACGGCATCTGTTTGCAATCATGGAATAGGGCTCGCTTGAAAATCGTGTTTTTGTAATTGACCTACAAAAATGGGGTAAAATCTTTCAGATGTTGTGGCCAATGAAAATTACACTAAACCCTATGCTTCATATCGTCAAGTTACTTGAGGATACTGGTAGAATAGTCGACCATACGAATTCGGCCATGTGTCACAGAACGCCATAGAGAATTCGAATTCGTCGCAATTCGCTGCGCATGCAGAAAATTATGTCCCCGGAAATGGATATCAGCAAGAACAGGAATATCGAGAAACATGATATATTGAAATAGCAACGTAGGTCAAAATAAAAAGCATTGCTTCGCTGGTATGAGAACAACAGGATTATTTTAACTGACGAAAAAATGTTCACTTTCAAAGAATTTTTAAACAAACAGAACGATAAAGTGTATGCACTGTCAATTCATGAGTACACTGCGACCTACGAGTACATAATTATTTGTGACGATCTGATTACAGATCTCTTAAAAAATGACAATAAAGCTCGCCAGTTGTTCGATTTAACGGCTGGTTCAGGACTATCAGGACTTGAACTGCTTTTCACTTAGCAAACCCTTCAAGCCTTCTTGACGTTGTTATGGTCTCAAATCGATCTAATGTTTTGCTTCTAGACCAATTATCCTTAGCTGGTATGTCTGATCATGACTTAATCTTCTGCACATACAACGTTGAGTTATAACGTTCCCCTTGTCCGACATCATTCGAATTTAGGACTACTCAAGCATAGATAATGAAGCGCTGCAACTTGATGCTGGCCTCCTAAACTTTTTGTCGTGCGCGTAATTTCTCCACTTCAGTTACTAGAAGAACAAAGAAAAGATACTTTCTATCTAAATTAAAACCCGAACAAAGCTCAAAAAGACTATGGAATAATGCTATAACCGAACCTCGTTTCACTCCAAATTATGACCTTACTACCAATTTTGTCTTCGATTTTGATGTTGTGTCAGAGCTTGACGTTGTGCATATTGTACGTAACCTTAAATCGAATGCTATAGGAGAAGAGTGGAATACCTATCCGTTTTGTGAAGGTTATTTTACCTTACATTTTAAGTTGCCTCACGCACATAATTAACTTTTGCATAACTGCTTCCACTTTTTCTGATTGTTGGAAGTTGGCTACAGTCATACACGTGCCGAAAAAGCTCCAGCCAACTTCGCTAACTGACTTTCGACCCATAAGCATTTCACCATGTTTATCAAAAGTCTTCGAGAAAGCTCTGGCTCACCAAATTGTAAAATACATCCAGCAACACAGTCTGTTATCCCTTTTGTAGTCCGGTTTCTGAGCTAATCATAGCTGTTCTACAGCCATAGTCAAAATTCTCGACGACATAAGGGTTAACTTTGACAGGGATTACTTAACTGTGCTGTGTTTGCTTGACTTCTCGAAGGCTTTTGATAGTGTCAACCATAAGGTACTTTGTCAAAAACTTAGGTTATATTTCGGCTTCAGTGAAAGCTCAGTTCGCCTAATTTTCAATTATCTCGAAAACCGTCAAAATTCGGCCTCTTAGCTGCAGGAGTTCCTCAGAGGTCTATACTTGGACCGATTTTACTCTGTCTTTTTATCAATGATCTACCAAAAGTCTGTTCAAATGCGGATATCCACTTATATGCTGACGATGCACAGATCTTTATTTCCCGACCAATTGGACTCGCTGAGGACCTAGTCGTCAGATTAAATGAAAACCTGTCCAAAATTTATGACTGGTCTATTTGTAATGGAATTCATCTCAACCCAATGAAATCACAACTGATTTTGATATCCAAACAACACTTTTGTGACAGACACTGAACGACAGACAACTCAATTTTGTTGTCGTGGTTACTAATTTGGGTTACAAATGAAATAGATCGCTTCCGCTGTGAACCACATAAATTATGTAATTGGGAGAATCTATGCTGGACTGCGTAAACTCTGGCCCTCTTCTTACCTTACGCCTACAGGCACAAAGCTCAGACTTGTGAAAACCTTATTTCTGCCTATAATTGACTACGCTGCTGTTGTCTACTGCAAGCTTGATTCCCTTTCGCGACATAAATTACTCGTTGCCTTCAATGATATGATAAGGTATGTCTATGGACTTCACCGATACAACCACGCCTCTCACTACAATAATTCTGTTCTAGGTTGTTCCCTCAAACAATTACTCGACTTCAGATGTTGTGTGTTCATGCACAAAATTATTCAAAATAAATCTCCTGCTTACCTATTTTACAAGATACGATTTTCTCCATCTACCAGAACACTTATAGTAAATCTTATAATACCTGCATATAATTATTTAAACTCCTCGCGCCTCCTCTTTATCTATGTTACCAGGCTTTGGAACACACTCCCTTTAACGGCTAAGCAAGCAATGGGAGCTACATTATTTAAAAATGCAGCACTGGAACACTTTAAGCAACATCAATAACAACTTTCCTACTTCTTCTTTCTTTCTTTCCTATTTTTCTTTTTTTCTTTTTTTTTCCTTATCTTTACATTTTCTATTAATATGTTTTACGCCTACCACTCCTTTTTGTTACTCCTCTCATCATCCCTGATTGCATTTATTATTTTAAATTAAAAACATTAAAACAACTCGTCCATTCCAATTTCAAATGTAATTTATGTATTATAAAAGACGATATATGTCTTATTTATACTGTTCCAATCAAATTGAAATTATTAATTATATACAATACTATGAGTAAAGAATGGAAGCTGGTTTGGTTTAAGCTTTCGATCAGTCAATATGGAGTGGGGCATCGAAGAAAATCGTGTGGCGGTAATCGCTTTGCATAAGTGTGGAAAAGAAGAAGGAAAAAATTGTTACAGTGGCACGCGGTTAATGGACATGAAAATATTTTATTTACTGATGAAACAATTTTTACTATAGAAGAAGTTTATAACAAACGGAATGACAAGGATTATGCAACGTCATATAAGGAAGCAAAAAAAGTTGTGCAAAAAAGGTTTCAGCGCGGACAGCATCCCGCTTAGGTAATGGTTTGGTGGAAGGTACCACATCAGGGTGTCACATCACTGCATTTTTGTGGAAAAGATGTGAAAACAGGGGCAAAAGTGTACCAGGAAAATGTTCTCGAAGGTATTGTCAAGGACTTAACAAATACCCTTTTCAACAGGGAAAGATGGATCTTCCAACAAACAAAACCCTGCTTCGGAACACAAAACCAAAACGGCGTACGAGTGGCTTAGATGCAATATTCCGGATTTTATCGCTGCTGCAGATGGGCCATCAGGAAGTCCAGATTTAAGTCCGCTGGACTACAGTTTTTGATCAGAGCTGGAAAGCATGGCCTGTAAGATTCCCTATCGAAATTTGGACAGCCTTAAGGCAGCTTTAATAACAGCAGCGTCGTCAATTCCCATCGAGACAATGCGTCCCACAACGTTTAAAAGTCTGCGTCAAAGCTAAAGGCGGCCATTTTGAGTAAATTTTTTTTTCTTCAAACGTGTTTATTGTGAACTAATGTAAAAAATAAATTTCATGGTAAAAGATTTGCCAGACTTTTTTTGTTGCACTTTTAAAATGTAACAGAACTGGCTGGACTAGGTACACTAGCTGAACCATGTTAAATCGCCTAGCGTAATTTTCCGTGATCATTTAAGATCGGGTATGGGTCATATTATTATTTTTTATTTGTCTCGGGAATTTCTTTATAAGTGCGCCTATGATTGGGCTTAGATAGCCCCAGAACGAGTGTCAGTTGTTTGGCGTAGGACGTACAGAGGCTTCCGTTTTCAAGAAAACCTACCTACTTTTTGTCACCAGAGATCCGAGTTTAGTCGGTTCTTCAGTAACTCTGATTCCTGGGACGCTCGAGTGTTCTAGAACTCAAAATAGTGTGATGCTTCGATAACTCGGTGAGAAATACCTGCTAGACTTTGACCACACTTGAACTCGTGGAGTTTGAAGTATTGGCTGCTTAAATGTTTGTGTACATACACTGATATTTTGGAAGATGAAATTGGAATTAGGCTATTCGCTGGAGACAAGTACGTTATGAGATTTGTGTAAGCATAGATCTCTTGGATATGTCATTCAGAATCAGAGCAGAGTTAATTGCAGTGTGGATATATTACACATTTCAATGAAACAACGTTTGTAGAGCTGCTATTGAAGAAGTTCTAAATGCGCAGCATGGTGCGTTTTTAAACAATTATATCAAACCATAAGTTAAAATTGATCCCACAACAATGTAGACCAATCGCATGACTTTGATTTAAGCAACCCACCTTGAGGTTGCAGTACTCTCGCCCAAATAGTCAACGAGAGTTTTCTTTTTATTTGGATTTGTAACAGTTTTGTTTCCAACTCAGATTGCTCTCCAAGTTGTACCCTCAAGGTGGAGGGATTTGTTTTTTTTGTAAAGAAAATCAGCTGTCTGATGATCTGATTTACAGTAAAACCAAAACTAAGAGGAGTGTATGCTGTAGTCGTATTTCAACATTTTAGAGAACGTTTAGGTAATATATAAAAAGTGGAGTCGTCTTAGTAAGCCACCACATCACATCTTGCGTCCTCAAATTTAATAAGAAACCCATTAAGGATTAGGTTGCATAGTTAAGTAAGGAGTAGATCACTGTGGGATGTTAGCTATGAAGTTTTTTCTGGAAGACCAGCGACTAAAGGTTAGGCTTATGACTCCGCTTTTGAAGATAAAGTGGAGCAAACTGCAGATATAGTCATTTACTCGTATATCCACTCCTATAAAAAAGCTGATGATTGGAGAAGCGTCAATTTTTTAAAAATCTTCTTAAAGGAATGATTTTAAACATGAATGTTAGAAGGAGTTTAGTCTTGTGCATCTGATATTCTTTTTTGATATAGAAATCACTGATTCTCTATCACTACGGTCATATAAGTTAAATGAATGATTGATGTAATATGATTCGGGAGTATACTCGTAGAGAATATTTTGCCTGCTTAGGCTGTGAAAACTACTTTTACCTCAGTACAGGGTTTTGTTCTGGGAGCTTAACAGCCTTTGAGAATACATAACAATATCTCTCCTGAAAGCGCTCTAGTTGTTCAAAGAGACGATCAAGTTTTGAAGCTGATTATATCCTGTTTAATCAGTGGATGCGTAGATTTCCTCAAAGTAGAATTGTAGTTAGTAAGGGCACCTAATATTTATGAGCAGATTTAGAGATCCTGTTGGGGGTTTAGTTTTATACGTAATCTCCATTTACAGAAACTACTCCAGGATATACGTTGGAGATTCCTTACTCTTTGTTGATAGATTTCATATGGACTCCTTGCTACATATTGCAGTGGAAATGGGAGTTTCTAGCTATCCACCCATAATGTATGAACAATAACCAAATCACAACGAGACGAACAGCATTCGGCATACAGGGCAGATATCCCAACAAGTGTAGGAGTTGCCCTTCCTCCTCAGAGGAAAGACAAAAATCTACGACATCTACGAGTACTATGTAAATAGCTGCAGAAGAAAGAAGTAGAGTTATTTAGATGTGGATGAGAGTTACCATGGTGGATTTTTCGAAAAAAATACATCGACTTCTATGTTTTCTTTTGGAGTGAATTTAAAACCCTAACTAATACTCTAAGCTTTCTCTAATTATTTGTCTGGTAAGAAGTCTGTGTCTATAAAGGACTTCTTTTTGATGGAAGATAAATACAATATATCTGAAATTGCTCCGGTCCCGCTGTTGGCTTTCGTAACTATTCTCTTCTATTAAGCATTGATTTGAATTTCATACCATGCATCTCGATATAATACTTGTGTTTATATCAAAAAACATTCAAAAATATATTATCTACAGTAATGCTCGTAACAATTAAGAACCTCTGTGCAGTTAAACGTGAATAAAATAAAAAATTCATTCTCATGGCAAAGTGGAAATATTTGCAACAAAAATATCTGCTGACAAGCATAATGAGAGCTCAAAAGTGTGCACAAAAATAAAGGTAATAGGAATATTCCAACTAAACCTAACACTCGTGTTTATTGCATAGCCTCGCTGTGTGTGAGCATAAAAACCATAAAGAACCATGGACATTTAATGGCTATACGAATGAATGTCTGTGTAATGTATCTTCGCACAGATATGTATGTTCAGATTGGCGCACATTAGGAGTATCTAAGGTTACAGGGACTTTGTGCAGCTGTGATATGAGCATAAAATCTCTTTTGGAAGTGTTCTCAGGGAAGTAATGACAAGAGGCGGGCGTCAACGATTGCGCAAAATTTTTGTTTGCATCAATTTGTACTGTTGTAAGCCGAGATTAAGTGGACCACATTACTAGAAAGAGGATATTAAATCGTAGATGAAAGAAAAAAAATTTACGAAGACTTAACAACACTTCTAATAAAATGAAGATGTTTCTTTAAGTAAATAGATGTTTTTTTCGGAAAACAAAAAAAAAACAAAGAAACATTATATTGTCAAACATGCCCTTTTCAAAACGAGAAATGTCAAAGCCGATTATGGGTGGATTTATCAAAGAGATGTGGTATGGTATTATTCCCGTAAACGTTGGTGATTTAAGAGCTTTTTACTATAGTACTGTTTTTCCTCACCTTCTTCTTTCAGTGGATAGTAGTTGATTTTTTGTAACTAGACAAAGTCTCTAATTGCTACACCACTTCTGGATTGGAATAGTAAAACAGGTATAAACTTGATTTCAAGTACTATAGTTTAGAAAAAGTTCTTTCGAGTGTTGATTCGAATAATTCGTGTATTCTAATGAATGAGATACGATGAGAAAAAGCAACAGTATGAAGAGTTGTATCTATTTGTGCTGAATCAGTATCTGCGAGTACATGACCTGGTTTATTTATTTTAACGGGCAGAGACATACATAAGTCACGAACGCCATGCAACGATGTGTAATAGCAAGATTTTGTATTAAGAATAAGTTTGTCAGTTGTTGCAATATTCGAGTTCATGAGATCCTTCATTTTTTTTTTTTCTTTGTCTGAAAAGAGTGGTAACTTCCTTTGAGATGCCTTCATAGTTTTTGCTGAGGCTATCGCCACTAAGACGCAGCATCTTCTTGTGTGTTCTGGTGAGATTCTGCCCATTAGAAGAATCTCCCTGAATTTGAATTCATCGCTATTGAGCCACAATCCTTTGGAGAAGTTTTTCCAACTTTCGTCAGAGCTGCTGGATCAAAATTTTTATTCGCCGGTTCACCACTGCGAACTAAATCCTACTAATCTGTAGAGCCCTATAGAATTTGGCATTACTCTGGGTACAATGAGTATTCCGTTTTACACTACAGAGCTGCAACGTGGTGTCAATGGGGTGTTGCCCCTATTCTGTCCAGTATGGTTGTATTTTCTACGGCAAATACTTTCGCTGGAATTTGTCCTAGTATTTGTTCTATTGGATAGGAGTTGGACTAAATATTCTACCAAGTTACTTAAGTTTATGCCTCTCTGCGTGATAAGATGTAGGAGAATGGTAATTGAAAGACTTTTTGGCAACGTATGTACTCTGACTACAAGATAGGATATTCCTAATTAATTCAACAGAGATTCGATTACCGCACTGATAAAGTATTTGACAGTGTCGACTGCCAAATGGTTTTAAAATCTTAAAAATCTTATAGTGACATGCTGACCATGCTGACCAAATGACCATCATACCAAAGGTCCAGGTTTTACGGTGTGCGTAGGGAGGCTTATGTACCTAAGGAAGAAATATGATCCTTTAAAGGGTAATCACATACTGTATGTCAAGTAAAACTTCTTACAATTCTAATCAATAGCTTTTGGACAAATTGATGCAGAAAGGGTTAATTTATGGATAAGCCTTTGAGTTAGATTAAAATTGTGTTTTAATGACAAATAACGTTCGAAGCCTAACCTATGGTGTTATTGATCGTTTAGACAAAATTAAATGAAATTAGAACCCAATTGACCTGGCAGCTCGGCAGGCCATTAAATATCAACTGGTTTAGTTCGAAACTCCTTTCAGATAACACTTGATTTAGGTTAAATTGTTTCGGATTAGACGTAAGAAATAAGTAATTGTTTTTGGGCTGTTTGGTCTCTTGAACTATTTTGCAGACTTCATTGAAGTATCCCTACATGATTATGTAAGATGTACACATTCTAGATATGTTTGCGTTTAACACTTCACCAGAAGAGTTGCGTTTTCTTCTTCGTATTTGTTCGCTTGGATGCAAACATACTCTACCTACGCAAGCTATCACAGTTCCGTACTTTGCGTCTCTCAGACTTTTATCATTCCCAGGTTTCGGTATCCTTACAGGGTAGGTGGTTTCCTTTCCCTCAACTAATTTTCAAGCTCCCTGACACCATGCTTAACAGAAATACTCAACCGACTTTTGTCTTCCATAGCTACAACTTGTAGCTTCTTGTATCTTCAATATCTTCTGTACAACTCGTGCAGATAAATCGCCAGTGATATTGTGTGTGTAGGTATGTTTGTAGGCTAAGACTGATTTAGGAAATTTAATGATTTTAGTACAGACTTCACGTAATGCTGTATTAGACGTTCATCCTGTAAGGCCTGCCTCACTGTGCTTATGGCTGTCTTATAATCTGCTACGCAGGTAATGTAACTTTCTTGATCAAAAAGTTTTCATCGCCCACTTCTTCTTCGTAAGAACAACTCTGCGTGTTTGTGTGGTGCTCAGTGAAAAGTCATATCTAAGAAATGGCAAAGATGCTTAAGTCTAGAGAACTGTAATCTGGTAATATACCAGGGTTTAATAAAGGTGAATCTATGACATTTTGCACGCAAAGTCAAGGCTAGCTAATACTGTAATACAAAAAAGAATTACTTTGTCTCATTGAATAAAGTTAAATACATTTTCAACTTAAAAGAAGTTAGAATGAATCAGATGTTGCTAAAACTTGCCATCGGGGACAAGGGGAAACTCGGCATTCATTCAAGATCAGACACACATTTAACAATTTTCCAAGACCTTGTTGAGCGTTTCTGTTTCGGACGATATTTGCCTTGAGGACTTGAGTCGTTCCTAAACTATCCGCATACTGTAAATCTTTAAGTGCACCCCACAAAAAATTTAGCGGGGACAAATCGCAGCTCTGAGGTAGGTTATTGACATCGTCAAGAATGTGAAATACGATTACCCAACTCAGCGCTCAAAACATTTTTAATGGACTGTGTGCATGTCTCGAAACCAGGTCATAAAAATTGGGTGATCTTACCATTGACCGAAATGGGGTTTCCACCATCATTTTCGAAATAAAATGAAACAATGATATCATTATGTACTGCAAAATCTGCACCAAACTGTCACTGACTGCGGATGCATTGGCTTCTCGACAATCACGTGCGGGTTTTCTGATCCCCAGATGTTGCAATTTTGTTTGCTTGAACGTTTTATATGAAAAATCGATTTTTCGCCCAAATTCAAGCCGCTGTAAAAAAAAAACTGAGAAGCGATAAAAAAGGGGCTGGTCGTTTGTTGAGATAACGAGTTGAAGTTTCCGGATTGAGTCGAACACCCTCGGCCACAGCATCAACTTTCTGTCGGTACGTACGAAAAACCTAGTGTTATCCGCAAGCAAGTTAGTACCAGGAGATGTTTGCGTAAATTTGCTCACAGTATGCAGGCAAAGCCTCCTTCAATAAACGCACTATTTGGGCATAACAGCACTCGCTTTTGAAATAAGTTTGCAATATTTCCAACATGATTCAAGCACAAAACGGTTAATTTCGCTCTAGGTAGGTATAGTGGATCAACATTATAATGTGACATTTACAAAAATGAAAAATATCAATTATTTTCTAGGAACTTATAAATGATATAAATGAAATAGATATCGAATTTGAACGTTCATACTATCAGTTTATTAAGAAACAAAAATCATATGAATTCATAAACACAAAGTAAAAAAAACAATCAAAAACTAAAAAAGGTCGAATTCTGTAGCTCGAAGGAATAATGGGACATATGGCAACTCTAATTGATTTTGCTCTAGGTAACAGTACATATTTGGGTTTCTTTTATATGACATATACGGGAATTTTCATTGTTTCATTTAAAGTAATATTTTGATCAGTAAAGCACGTTATTCAAACAGAATTTCAGTCACGGCACCACGCGGTCCTCAAACTTCAGCAGATATTAGGGAATTAATATTAACGCATTCCAAATCTGGTAAATCTATGCGAAATGTTGTAAAAATAGTGATTTAACCTCAATCTACAGTGTTTAAAATAATTAAACGCTATAATGATGGAGGTAATTTTGCTAACAAAGCAAACGGTGGCTTCTAAGACAAATCAAGAACCCGCCACACCTTAGTGCACCAAAACTTGCTGCTGAAGCCAGAAAAATATCTTGGCTAAAAATCCAACCCAGAAACCATCAACAATATATTAAGGAAACATAACTTCAATGGGCAAGTTGCTAGGAAGAAACCTTTTATAAGCGAGGCAAATAAGAAAAACGCCTAACCTTCGCCAACTAATATAAAAATGAAGATTTTACGTTTTGGAGTAATGTAATTTTTAGTGATGAAAGTTAATACAATGTTTTCCGATCAGATGGGCGTTCATATGTATGGACAAGACCAAATGAAGAGCTACGGGAAAAAATTTTGAAGCCAACAGTAAAGCACAGTTTGGGATCAGTTATGGTATGGGGTGCAATATCGGCAGCACGATCTGGAAATTTTCATATTGTTAGCCTTCTTCTATTAATGCACAATAAAAATTAAACAACAAATACTCGTAGCAAATCTAATTCACAAAAATAATTTATTTGTTCTTAAAAAGTACACTTAACACAACCGACTGCCACGAAAGAATGAATCTCTCGTGCAAATTTGATCTTTTCATCCCCTTTCTTATTCATACAACGATATTCACTTCTTTGAGTGTGTGTCTTAGAGGATCTTACATGTTTGTTATTTATTCATTTCGCATGCATTTCTACTTACACTACTACAATATTATAAAACGCATAATGGACCACAAATATTATCTAAACGTTTTAAGATTAAATCTGACGGAAACCGCCGAAAAGTTGGGTATTGCGGACAATTACTACTTCTACCAGGATAACGATCCCAAACATAAGGCCTATAATGTCAGAAATTGGCTTCTCTAATTGCCCCCATGAGCTCGAAACGCCACCACAGTCGCCGAATCTGAACCCCGTAGAGCATGTGTGGAGTTATTTAGAGGAAAAATTAAAAAAACACCAAATTAGCAATAAAAATGACCTGATTTCAGCTCTGAAGGATGAATGGGGAAAAATTTCACCAGTGTGTCTCCCATTATTACTTTGAGCTACAGAATTCGACCTTTTTTAGTTTTTGATTGTTTTTTTTTTGTGTTCATGAATTCATATGATTTTTGTTTCTTAATAAAATGAAAGTATGAACGTTAAGATTCTATATCTATTTCATCTATATCATTTATAAGCTCCTAGAAAATAATTGATATTTTTCATTTTTGTAAGTGTCCCATTATAATGTTGAGCCACTGTATGATACTGACTCATGGATTTCGAGCGGGAACAAGATGTTAATGTCAAAAGAACATATGATTTGATAAAGAAACTTGCATTTGAACCACCTTTTATATATGTACGAGGTGGCGCGAAATAAATCATCCTATCGAAAGATGTTATAATTTTTGCGAATGTCGTACACCTCAATCATATTTCACATTTGAGAACTAGACAGCTGCAGAATACAAACAAACGAGCAATGGAGCGCTATACTGCGCTGTCAAGCCATCCTCATTTTCAACAACAAAGAGAACGAAGAGCCATTACATCCAATCAAAGCTACTGTGTGGTGCGACATCCACGCGGGAGGAGCGGTTGGGCAGTATTTTTTTCAGGACGCCATCGGCAATATGGTCACCGTTACTGGCGAAATAATAGATAAACGATTTCTTACTGCCGGAATTCGATGAGCGAGGCGAGAAAGCGTTTCCTGGTCGCGTAATCTCTCGTTTTGGCGATTTGGCATACCCAGCAAGATCGCTCAACAAAATAAATAAAGATTTCTATCACTTACATTTAATTTTTTTAATTAGTTAAAAAGTTATTCAAAAACAATTAATTTTGCGCCACCTTGTATAATACTTACACTATATAATTAAAGTGAAATTGCTACTTTCGTTTACTGTGTTGAACTTCATTTAATATTAATAAAACCCAGACGAGGAGCAATTTGTCAATTCTTGGTAATTATGATGATGACTCCCCTGTCAACCACATCAGCACTTCGATTTGACATGTACGACGAGAAAGATGCGGTATCGTGCTTAATTCGGATCCATCTTTTCACTAAATGATAAATTCGTTTTCCATCGCAGAGCATTTGCATCGCTTTTATAGTCCCCACAATTGCTTAATCATTTTGATGTGTTTCATACAATTAAATTTCAATTTTAGTTAGCTTTGGTTATCTACATCCAAATATCGCATAACGACGAAATACCAATGTGGTGCTGCCCACCTGATTGTAAACGTCCTTAAAGGAATCGTTCTGGAGCAAAACTAAGGTTTCGTGACAAATTGTATTTTAATAATACTTGTAAATAAGGGCTACAGTTATAACGAAAGTATTTCGTTTATTATGCACTCTGTGACTGATTTAGTAATGCATTTTGTTGTTGTGACGTTATCAATTAGCAAGTGTTAAGAACTTGAAAGCAATGAGCACTGTAAAATGTTGATTTAAACAAAACTAATTAGTTCCACAGGCACATTTGAAATTTTCAGAATCTTCTTTATTAGTTTCAGTATTATTTTCAACCTCTTCATCATCGTTATTTTACAGAAGGAACATTTAATTAATAAAACCTTTCTAATCTGTCAAAGTAAAATAAACTTTTCTCTACGCTCATTTATGCTGTTATGCAAGAACGTTTGAGTTTAGAAGTATCACCAACTTCTTGGATCTAATTGAAAATTCATTGAAGAAAATGAAGAGAAAATATATGTTCGTAACAACAATAGCATCCTGTTTTGAGGGATTCATATTAGATTTCTATACAAAGACATTTTAGTTGAATGCTTCGTAAAACGTCTGAAAGAAGTGACAAGTATTAAAGGATCTAATTGTTATTTTCACGTTTGAAAAATTAAGTAGCATATCTGAAGGGAACAAGTACACTTTACATGTACTTGACTACAGACATACATGCAGGTGCAAGTATGTATTCTTCATATTAATGAAGAGAATAAGTAAACACTTTAATTGTTGCTTGTTTGTCTTTTTTGTTAATACATGAAATACATGTTTTATATTCGTAGACACATCTACTTGGGTTTAAATAAATTTCAATTACTACCGCCAGTTTTTATTGCAAGAATTGAAAAATGCCTAAAAAAAGAATTGGACATGATCTGTCTAGTTAGCGTTACGTTATAGAGAAGCATATTTTTATATTTATCTTCAGCTGAACACTTTTTTAGTACAGTCCTGCTATATAAATCTCTCTGGGATAGATAAATCTAAGTGATTTTTGCAACAGAAATTGTCTGAACTCAGGCATTTCATCTTTTGATAGATGTCATGTCTGCGTTTCAAATTGTCTATCATTTCGAAATGGAAATGTATACGCCTCCACAATATTTACAAGTCATTCAAGTCAGTAATGAATACGTTATATGACAAAACTCAAATGCGCGCTCGTCACTATTATTTCAACTAACACTATAACGTTGACTGAAAGAATTCGAGTGGAGTTATCCATTTAATAATTTTACCGTGAAACTTTGGCAGATAAACCCCGGAGGCACTTCGTCAATCAATCAATCGATTCCATGCCGTTCTCAAAAGTTGTTTATCTCCCGAATGCCCCTATGGCGCTTTCCAAAATGACTTTGTGCAAAGCTTAATGATAATAGTGCATGTGGTACATCCGGATTTTCAATGAAAAATCATCCTCAATAAAGAGGCGCATGTTTTTATTAAAGGGCATTCCTGCCTCAGTTAGTCCATCGAACAACCGGCGACAATTGAATGCTTTTGTGGTTTTCGGGGGTGCACTTATCCCAAAATGATGTCAATTAGTCAACGGAGATACTTATAGCTCCGTGTTTACCTTTTTTGAGATAAATTAGGACTAGAACGTTTAGAAGTCATGTGATATTGACAGAATGGTAGCAACACTTTAGGGCCGTTTTATACTTATGTAAATTATGCCGGAGCCAGAAAATGCAGTATACGCAAAATACAAGTATTCATTTTGGACCGACTTCGATGACCAGCTATGTGTAACACAAAAAAAAAATCCATGAATTTTAAACGAAACTCTGAATTCGAAAACTTCAATAGATGAAAGATTTTTGGAAAGAGAAAGTCAACTGGAGAAGAACCAAAAATTACGCAGTTTTATTACAGTATGTACGCTATTTATTAAACACTAGCAACACATAACAGATATAAAATTGACCTTGAGCAAACCAAAAGATAGTTATCTACGATATTTGCTTGTAGAATTCATTGGAAACAAGAGCATTTTAGCAAGAGTACCTGTCTTAAAATTTGTGATCAATGATTGGGAAATATTCCGAAGTTTGAAAACCAGCATATCTTCTTTAAAGCTTTGAAAAAATTGTTCCAAATAACCGTTGGTCCACGATTTTTAGGCTCAGTAAATTTGCCCAGGTTTTGGGATATGGTATGCAACGGAAACGGAAAACCCATTTACAAAAGCTCTGCTGCTTTCTAACATAAAATTCAAAATGTAAAATTGTTTTTCGACTCGCAATTGTAATCAAACCAATAGGTTCCGCATAAGCAATCTACACATATGGAATAAATTGCACTACAGAGAGACGCACACCTATAATTTTTCATAATGTATTTTATATATATAGAAAAAAAATAAAGTTTTCTTCTATGGTTTTGAGTTTTAATGTTTTTTAATACATCGTCACTTAATTCTTATTGTGAATATTGCATTCGCCGTTGTGAATGGATTTACAGCAGTTATTCTGAGAAATGTTTTGAAATTTATCGAGCGGATTCCCTTAAAAAATTGCGAAACTTTGTTAAACGCATTAAAGATTCTTTTTACTTAAAATATTTCTGATTATTTTAAGCAATTATTTCCAGTGCCTTTCTTCAAAATAATTAACGGAAAAAAATTGGCGAAAGGCAAATTTCCGACAGATAATAGACGAAATCTAGATGCCAAATAAATCGTATTTTTGGAGAAACTACAAAACAAATAAACTGAGTTCGCCTCAAATTGTTTCTAAATTGAAAAAAAAATCCGAGGCAAGATTAAATTTCGCAAAATCATACATAAATATAATTTTACTTCGAAGGTCGTGATGGGTTCAATTATTATTGGCACGATTTGCGCTGTAATGATTCGCCAAAAATGAGCAGAATTTTTGGTGGTGGATAGCTCATGATAGGGGTAGCATTTACGTTTTGTTGAAAGCTTAAAGTATGCTTTTCGACTACCCGAATGTATTTTGAGCTACATATATACTGAAATGCTAGATAGTGTTTAATTTCGTATTATTTACTTTACTTTAGGTGGCGCTACAGTCCGGGGTGAACCTGGGCCTAAGTCAACAAGATTCTTCAGCTAGCTCGATCCCTGGCTAGCTGTCTCCAGTTTCGCACGCTAAGTTGGCTGAGGTCCTCTGTCCGAGACATCGGTGTTGGTTGTCCTTTTTGCTTGAAAGCATATACTTGGTCTTGCCCTCATTGACCGCTAAACCCATTTTCGCCGCTTCCGTCTCAATACTCGCGAAAGCGCCACTGACATCACGCTGCTTTCTCCCAATTATGTCAATATCGTCGGCGTATGCGAGTAGTTGGACGGACTTTTGAAAGATAGTGCCTCTTGTGTTTGCTCGTGAGTTTTGCACTATTCTTTCAAGTACGATGTTGAAAAAATCGCATGACAGCGCATCGCCTTGTCTAAATCCTTTCTGGACATCAAAGGTCTCGGTGAAATCTTTACCGACCTTGATGGAGCAGCGTGCATTCTCCATCGTCATCCTGCACAGACGGACGAGTTTGGCAGGGATGCCAAATCTAGACATTGCTCTATATAGCTCGTCTCTATAGATGCTGTCATACGCGGCCTTAAAATCGATGAATAGGTGGTGCGTATCGATCTGAAGCTCATGGGTCTTCTCCAAGATCTGCCGTAGTGTGAATATCTGGTCGATAGTGGACTTTCCTGGCCTGAAGCCACACTGATATGGACCTATCAGGTTGTTGACAAACGGCTTCAGGCGTTCACACAATACGGCGGATAAGATCTTATATGCGATGTTAAGGAGACTGATGCCTCTGTAGTTGGCGCAGTTCAGAGGGTCTCCTTTCTTGAGAATTGGACAAACAATGCTGAGGTTCCATTCATCGGGCATACTTTCGTCCGACCATATTTTACAGATGAGTTGGTGTATGCTCCTAACCAAGTCATCGCCTGCCGCTTTGAAGAGCTAGGCAGTCAGGACATCCGCTCCAGCAGCTTTGTTGGACTTAAGCTTCGATATGGCTATCTTCACTTCATCCAGGTCGGGTGGACGGAATTGTTGGTCATCATCGTCGAGGTTGAAAGGTTGATTCTGCCTGACAGCGGTATTTGGTCCGTCATCGCCGTTATACAGTCTGCAGAAATGATCTTTCCAAATCCTCAGCATCGACTGCGATTCTACTACGATGTTCCCTTGTTCATCTCTACAGGCTTCGGTTCGGGGTTTGTTTCCGCGGCATGTTATTTCTACCTTTTGGAAAAACTTCCGAACCTCATTCCTGGAATAGCATCTCTCAATTTCCTCGATCGCGCGCTTCTCATGCTCTTTCTTCTTCCTCCTGAGAAGCCGGTGTTCGTCTCTCCTCTTCCGCTCATAGAGCTCATGAGCAGCTCTGGTCTTTCTAAGCAGCGCCGCGTTATATGCATCTTGCTTAGCTGCATGTGCTTGCCGGCATTCATCAGACAGCACATCAGAAGCGGCATCTCTGATGGCGTTTTGGTAGTGTTTCCAATGGTCTTCGATGCTTGATGCTGGCGGCATTGGACCTCTTAAGAGATTAAGAGACACTCGATCGGAGAAGGATTTGGCGATCTCTTGCGATTGTAGCCGTCTGACGTCGAATTTTCTCACAGCATTAGTTTGTCTTGGCGTAGTTTGGGATATCCGCAACCGTACCTTGGCTACAACAAGGTAATGGTCCGAGTCGATGTTGGCTCCTCGGAACGTACGGACATCCATAATGCTGGAGGAGTGTCTTGCGTCGATCGCAATGTGATCAATCTGGTTGACTGTTGATTGATCGGAAGTTCTCCAAGTCCCCTTGTGTATGTCGAGATGTGGGAACCGCGTGCTAGCCACGACAATGTTTCGCCCCGCCGCAAAGTCGATTAGCCTGGATCCGTTATCGGAGGTGGTGTTGTGCAGGCTATATTTTCCGATTGTTCCACCAAAGATACCTTCTCTTCCTAGCTTTGCATTAAAATCACCGAGGACAATTTTAATGTCATAGCTAGGGCATTGCTCGCAGGTCTTGTTGAGGAGCTCTTAGAAGGCATCCTTGGTGTCGTCATCTTTCTCCTCTGTGGGGGCATGCGCGCATATGAGGCTTAAGTTGGCGAATTTAGCCTTGATGCGGATTGCTACGAGGCGCTCGCTCACATGCCGGAAGCTGAGGACTTCTCGTCTTAGTCTGCCTCCGACAACAAATCCGCATCCAAATAAGCGCTGCTTTTGCCGTCGATAGCAATTGCCGTAGTAGATGTCGCAGTTTTTCATCTTCTTTTTGTCCAGCCCATCCCATCGCATTTCTTGGATGGCGGTTATGTCTGTTTTGCAGCAGTCTAGGGCCTCCGCTAGTTGCTCGGCTGCACGTGGTCTATTAAGGGATCTAACATTCCACGTGCATATCCGAAACTCATTGTCCTTAAATCGTTTGCGTGGGTTGTCAATAGTAGATCCGTCCGTATCTGAGGCTTGTTGATGCTTCGTAACTTAATCTTTTTTAAATGGCCGTGCAGTTACCCCGGCAGCACAACCCCCAACCTGGAGGACCAGTTCCACTTTGAGTGCCCCTAGGACGAGGGGTCGGTTACACCGAAGCCAGTAACCCGTTCCGGGATGTGAGCGCTGCCGTTGGCCCTTATAGGGCTCGTCCGCCACCATCTCTTTTCCAGGACCCTGACTAAGTCCTGGAAATCCTTTCCGGCCTGATCTCCAAATATGTCGGAGTAGCCCGGATATGGTCTTGTTTTGTTTTTCCGACACTAATCCTGGTTAATGGCGCAGGAAACACGCCATTTGCCCCCTTTACTTCGCAACCTCTAGTGAGATTCCCAGATGGCGCCACGGGGAGGCGTGAAGTAGGACTTATTAGCAGAGCTGCAAGATGTTCGGCTGCAGAGGCTCATTCTCGTCATTTAAGGAACCAGAACCTGTCGGAAGATGCTACTTCTACGAGGCCTTATACTAATCGTTGCCATCTCGTATTTAGAGGGAAAAAAAAGAAGAAATTTTTATTGTTCAGCAAGACAACGCCAGTAGTCATGTTCTTAAGATACTCGTATATAAAAACTTTTTCGAATCCCGTTTTAAATCATTACTGTACTGGCCTGCAAGAAGCCTTGATCTCAGGGTTGGGTGCCCTTTACCGACTATTGAAATATCGATTGCAAAATTTCGACCACAAAAATACCGACGAAAAAAAATCTCAAAAAACCAAAATATCGACTAAGAAAATGTCGACCAATAATTTGATAACAGTTAACTGATAAGCATTGCTTTTGATGCTTTTGTCTTGATATTCGCCTTGGCTAACTGTATGATGTGTGAAGAGAAATGCAAAAAAAACAAACAAATTGGTAGTCATAATATAGTGTTAGCCATTGCACATATCCTCTTTAAAAAGTGCGCTTTTATTGTCTTTGCTATGAATATAAGATTTGTTACATCAAATAAAAATAAAAAAAAATTGTTATCGATGGATTTGTATATTGTTTTGAAAAAAAAACAGGGCGAAATATATCGGTGGTGCTGTGAAAATAAAAAAAACTATTTTGCAAACTCATAATATTCATAAAAGTCCTTCCATTCGATCCCATGACCCTCTTTTCTACGAGCAAAGTGTGTATGCAACAAATGCTTTGGTAAGAGATCTTGCTGATAAAACAGAAAATGCACCTGTTAATATCATATCAGAAAGTGTAGCTAGGTGCGACAAAAACTGCCGAGTTTATTTACCAAGTTCAACAAATCAAAAACAAAAAATTCAGAAAGTAAGATCCAAATATGATAACAAAGAACCAAAAAATATTAATGAAATAAGTGTACCGAGCCATCTTAAATATATAGAAGGTGAATTATTTCTTCTTAGTGATAAAAAGGTGGATCACGAAAGGCTTTTAATTTTTGGAAGTATATTTTATCTTAAAATGTTGTCTAAATGTAAAGTATGGCTTATGGATGGTACATTCGAAGTTGTACCATCGATAATGCGACAATTATTTACGATTCAGGCTATAGAAGAAGGTCAGGCTTTGTCATTAATATTTTGCTTAATAAGCTGCAAAGGCAAAGTTATGTACAATGAATTTTTTTATGAAATATGTCGAATTGCTTATGATAATAATATCTCAGTTCATAATATCAGATTTCGAAAAAGCAAGTGTAGTCGCTGTTAACAGCTTAATTTCCGGAAACTCAAACAAAGGGCTGTTTCTTTCATTTTGGGTGTATTATTTGGAGAAGGATTCAGGCACAAGGACTTAAAACCAAATATGGTAACGACCAAATGTTTAGCCGGCATATGCGAATGCTCAAGGCATTGGATTTTTTACATAAAGAAGAAGTACACAATTATTTTATGGAACTGTACAATATATTAGACAATGATGGAAAGCACATTGGACCAGACAGCATTCCATCAGAGTTTTGGTCGAAGATGGAGGGGATCGGTAGCGTTTGGCTATCGAAACTTTTAAATAAATTAAAATGTGGACAACCTATGCCGAAGCAATGGAGAAGTAGCTTCTTGGTTCCATTATACAAAGGAAAAGGCGACACTCGAGAATGCAACAACTTCCGTTCAATCAAGCTTATGTAACACACAATGAAAGTCGTCGAAAGAGTCTTAAACGAACGTCTTCGGCAAATAATAAAGCTCGATAATAGCCAGTGTGGATTTGTTGAAGGAAGATCGACGGTGGACGCTATCCAAAGCCTACGAATAATAATGGAAAAGCACAGAGATTCGTCTAAAGATTTACACATGGTATTTATCGACCTCGAGAAAGCATTCGATCGAGTGCCTAGGGATCTCATATGGGCTGCGCTGAGGTCTCAAAATGCACCGAAAACGTATGTTAGAATAATACAAGACATGAACGGAAACGTGAAAACCGCGGTTAAAAGCTCTGCTGGACTAACGAGAGAATTTCCAGTTAATGTCGGAGTGCATCAAGGAAGCGTACTTAGCCCTTTCCTCTTTAACGTAGTATTCGACTATCTTTTAAAAGACTGCATGCGCGAAGCAAATGTAACGCCAATTCTCTTCGCTGACGACGCAGTTATACTTAGCGAAAACGTCGAAGATTTACAGAACGCCTTAGATTCATGGAGAAATGCGCTAGAGAGAAACGGGTTTAAAATAAGTCATTCAAAGACGGAGCATTTGACGTGCCCATTTGTGCATCCGTTGCGACCTGTTCCGGATATAATGTTAGACGGAATAGTTCTTCCGAAAAGCACTATCTTTAAGTACTTAGGATCAATCGTTAACATGGAAGCGAAATGTGACGACGACGTAAACCGCAGAATGAGTGTGGGATGGATGAAATGGCGGAAAAATTCGGGAATCTTTTGCGACCGAAAATTTCCACTTAAATTAAAGGGGAAACTCTACACCACGGTTGTTAGACCAGCTCTTATATACGGTTCACAGTGCTGGACAATGTACGAAGCGTTTAAAAACAAAATGACGGCAGCGGAAATGAAAATGTTAAGGATGTCTAGTGGAGTCACTAAACGCGATTGTATTAGATCTACGCGTATAAGAGGAAGTTTGCATATAAAGAATTCGGTAACCGAACGGCTTGAGGCGAATAGAATAAGCTTGTATTGCCACGTTCAAAGAAGATCTGCGGAAAATCCGGTTAAAAAGGCACTATCAACTACGGTCACTCCAACTGTAAGAAAATGAGGTCGGAAAAAGAATTCCTGGATTTCTCAGATGGCACATGCGCAACAACGCCTGGGGCTTACCACTGAAGCGATCCAGGACCGAGCATTATGTAGACGCATTCTGCGGTCTGCGACATTAGCCAACCCCATAAGAGGAGTAGCAGCGATGCAGTAAAAATGGGAAACTCGCTATGCATAAGTTCGTATAACGAGGAAAGGGTTAATAAAAGGATAAGAAGAAGAAGAAGATGGAAAGCACATAGGCAATTGGTTTCGTGGAAATTATATTTTTCGAGAAAGCAGAAAACGTTCATCTTCTAAGCAAATTAAAATGCTCCCTCCTGCTTATGACCCAAATAAAATATAATTTACCAAGAACTCAAAATAGTCTTGAAGCGTGGCACAGAAGGTTAAAAGTTCTTGTTGAAATATCACATGTTAGAGTCAATAAATTAATTTCCAAATTATGTAAGGAATATATTGTTGTGAAACAAACAATAGAGAAAATACAAAAAGCAGAAACAAAAGAACGATCAAATTTTATAAAACGAAAAGAAAAGGAGCAGACAGCTATTTTGGAAGAAAGAGAAAATAAATCAATGTTAAATTATTTAGAAAACATTGCAATTCACGTAAGATTAAATTAAAAAAATTATGTTTCCTATGTTTTTAGTTGAAGGCAAATGAATATGAATAAATGAATAAAATGAAATGAAATAAATAAATAAACCAGTCTATTTTATTTATATGTATTATAAGAAGTTATGCGAAAAATAGGAAAAAAAAGATATCGAGACTTTAACCGACAGTCAAAATCGAGATTTGAAACACTCAAGATTTTGGTTTGTCAATTAAAATTTTGTCGAGACTTCTAGCTTTAGCAAAATCGAGATTTTACATAATCGAAATTTTTCTTATCGTTGAATGGGAATTCATCCCTGATCTTAACCCCATAGAAAACTTGTGGGGTATTATGGCAAGAGTTGTCTATGCGAATGGGCGACAATACTCAGCAACATCTTAGCGTAAGGCCGCTGTTTTGCAGGTATGGTTGAATATAAAAAATGGAGGTCAAACTAAGTATTTAGTTGAATAAGGTTTAATTTGTTTACCAAAAAGTATTTTTATACCAAATATTAGAAAGGTGGGTCTAAATAAATTTCGCACTTGTTTGATATGAATTGGCAGCAATTTTTAAATATCCGATGAATTATATTTCTGTTATCTTATTTTAACTATATTTTAAATTAAAGATGACAAATTCAAACAAATAAGAAAAATAAAAATTTATTACGTGGTTAATTCAAATGCGCCTTACAAAATTTCGCTCACTGTAGATGTAAGTGTAGTAGATGTAAATGTAGATGTAAAGCTGTATATAGAACTAGTTGTTTTCTAGCTACATATATTTATTTTTGGGTGAATATCATTTCATTACACAACAATTAATAATTGCAATTAACTTTCACGCTACCTCATGACTATCCAGGTTTTTGGTAAATCGAAAAATACCCGCTTTAGAACCTGGCTATATTCTATGATAGATTTAATTGCCAGCATAAAATCAACAATGACTGATTTAAGGCATATTTCCAACATTTTGTATATGCACAGGCACTTTCAGATATGCAAATGTAAACTCCGATAACTTTTCGTTGTAGTTGTTATTATAAATTATTTATGACAAAATGTAATAAATGATGCTTACGTTGAACGGTTAAGAGCTTTAAACAGAGGGTTCAAATATTATAATTTGGATTTCTGTCAATCTTATCAAAACTGAGAATATTTTATTTAAAAGAAGGTTGAAGATGACTGCTTTAAATCACAGGTGCTTAAAGATATCATCAACCGTTTTTTTAAACGAATTAAAATGCATGGGTTTTATCACGAATAACAAGCATTTCCGACTTAAAGAAGTTAAATATAAAGCCATTAAGGCAACGTTGGCAAAAATGGGGCTTGTTACTGTGGAGGACTTTGTGTCAATGCATCGGATGTAAGTTGGTAACAATTTTCACTGAAAATATGACACAATTCTGCTTACCAGACTTCAGAGATTACTTGGTCCCGGCTTCATTTTCCGTTTATAGAGAACCGCTTTATGAAATAACACGCACTCTAAGTTTGATTACCTTTAAATGTTGACACTAGTCTTAGAGACATGCCTTGTTATACATGCCGAAAAAATACGAAATCCTTTTGCCCAGGAATGGTTTCGGCCTAAATTGCGGATGCCTCTAAATGTGTGGCGTATGCGATTTATAAATGACGATATATGCAATCCCGTTAATGGCAACGAACTACATGTGAAAAATCCGTGCAGAGGTTAAAGCAATTGAAGCAATATCGACAGTCTTGTTGCGTTTAAAGTCTTGCTGAATCCTCTCACAACTTTCACAATTAGTTCGAGAATGCTCGACTTCATTGAAAGGATGATTGTAATGAGTCTTGTTTGGATTTCGGGTCACAATGACACTACGGGAAAGAGAATTCTTTTGATATGCAAGGTTCACAGGAGAATTTTTAAGAACCCAAACTCGGGTTAGAACTGCGGGTTTCTGAGGGGCTCAGCGAATTCTACTGGATATCTTTAATGGTGGGCGACTTTCCAGTTGCCCCTCAGTAAGAAAGACTTAAGACTGCTGATTGACGTCATGAAGGGGCGCTAAGCACAAGAGTGGGCTGCTCATAAGTGATTCAATATCCCGCAATACTTGCTGTGGAATTGATGACGACGATGCGGAGCACTGTATCAGTGAATTTCCGATCCATTCTCCCATCAAATTCCTTTTTGTCCGCGACGAATACATTAAGAAACGATAGCGACTTTGCAAGAAAACCAATCATTTTTACTCCGATAACGAAAACTTTCACAACAATAATACTGGTTCCAGAAGTGCACTCAGAAAATATGAAGCTATAACGTTTCGAAATCATTGTGATGCTACATTTAGTTTCGACTATTCAATGAAATACTGAAAACAATTTAAATAAAGAAGCGAAATATATGTCTGAAGAGCTTTGTAAATATCAAATTAGTGCCTTAATCTGATATATGTAAGATTTTAGTTCCAATTTTTTGTGTAATCAAAGAAGTCACCTCAGCATTTTTTTTTAACAATTCATCGGCCTAAAAGATCTAATGTTTAGATACAAGATTTTCGTGAAAAACCGAGTCCAACTGTGCACAATTTTTGAAATATAAAATATACACAAACATAATATACATACACACTCGTAAAATCACCCCAAGAAAATAAAAATACTTAACAAAATACTTCAAACATTTACATGTAAGAGTATCTACCACCGTAAACTTTGTTGATGGAAAAGTTAGCATTAGAACTTTTTAATTATTATCCTACTTAAGAAGGTAGGGTGATACAAATTAGCAAAAGAGAAAAAAACTCATTTAAACGTAAATGAAGAAAAACTTGGTGCTTTCATTTTTTTTCTAAACACGACGATATCCTTTTCGGACGGCAATCGTCAGTATGATAAATTGTTACATTTTAAGGCATTTAATTATGAGATTTTAAAATGATAGGAAGAAAAGATTTATTTTTTACATCCGACACAGTGTCCTTTTTAACATGAGAAAAAAAAAATAGCAATTTAATAATATTTTAAAGTCAAACTGCATTTAAGTTTTATTATTATTTAATGCTCTGTCAACAAATAACAATACTTTAAAGAAGACAACTATAAGAGAGAAATCAATTTTTAAAACAGCATAAAAGTCATACAAATAACAATACTGTAAGGAAGACAATGATCAGAGAGAAATCAATTTTTTAAAACAGCATGAAATCCATTACCAAGAGTAACGTAAAGGAGAATGCAAATCATCCGGAATATCTCTGCAGGGTGTCTGAACAGCATTTGTTGATTCTTCTTTGGAGTAGCTATAAATTGAAAAATTCAGGAAATAATATCGTTTAATAAAGATGAGCGGAGGTTTTTATTCTTGAGATTGAATCCATTCACAGAGACAGAAATAAAATGCAGCCCTTGGATTATGGCATTTCATGACAATAGAGAGAAGTATAAGTACCAATACACAATATATAGTATATATATATATTTGAAACGATGAATTTAAACTGCAGCTGTCAGAACAAGTGTATTTATTTTGCTTTTCTTCTAGCATTTTAAAATCAGAGGAATCGATGGGCTTGACTTAGTATCACAGCTTTTTAATGAAAGATTGACGAAATTTGATGATGAAAATTGCGACAAAAGTAATAAACTAATAAGGGCCGCGAGATGAATCAACAGCATCTTATGTGAGGGAATTTAATGTTGATGATCGAACCTAAACCAAGCAGCTAGTGTTCGTCTTCTTCATTCTGAACAACGAGGCGAGTTTGGCAGGGATACAAGTGCTTAATGCGGCTCTGTATAGCTGATCGCAATTTATGCTGTCATATACAGTCTAAGCCTGAAAGAACTCAGAAGTGTAAGCAAAACATCTTAATCGTGCAGAAATAATTAATTTGAAACCAAATATGCTGGATTCCTTAAAGTACCATGTAGGGAAAAGACACAATTTTGCCAGCAAGAAAATCAAGTGATGTTGATAACACCGAGGAAAGCGAGGAGAACTGTTACTTGAACTATTATGGTAATACTTAGATAGGCGACACCATCTTCAAACAACATTTACCAATAATTGTGGAAACTAATTTTCAAAATCAGTATTTAGTAAAAAAAACTATTTATATGACATAATTTACTGTGTAAGTTGGGTACTGGCAGCACAGCCCTTACTCTTTTTGAATGCAAGTCATTGACAAGAATGGGCAGAGTGCATTGGGATGAAATAATCATCCCCTTTGAGACGAGTGTTGAGGAAGATTCTAATTTAACCCATTAATTCCCAAGGGTCGAAAAATAATAATTATTTTATTAAAGATACAAATACATACATTTGACAAAAAACAAAATACTTCTTGTAATGCTTAGTTTACACAAAATGTTAGGACTAGTAAATTTCAAAATGTACCAAGATTAACGTGAATGGAATATTTCAAAAGAGTCAGCATGAAGGTGCACTTGACACTGTTTACACATGTAAATTGTTGTACATCGACATTGTCGACATCTTCTACTAAATTTATTTTCTTTTTCCACAATAATATGTCCAATATTGTATTAGCGCATATTAGTAGGAAGAGCATACTTAGAGGGCCTTCCTAGACTTGGATTTGATATACCAACAGCAGAACTAGCAGCAGGTTCCCCATGTCGTATCTCTTCAGCTTTCATAAGAGCTATCGAAACATGCGATTTGAATTCTATCCGACTTACATATACTGTGCTGATTTGCGATGTTGTAAATTTTCCACGAATTCAGTAAAACGCTTTCTATCTTATTGATAATGTTCATAACCACTTTTTCCCACTAATTTGAATTCTGTAGTTGGCTATTCCGTTATCGTGAAGATCTACTCCACCCATATTCCTGTTGTAATCTGCTATTACCAGGGGTTGTTGCACGTTGACCATTTTTTTTTTAAGTTTCTGTCAATGGGTCTATTTTAGCATTGTTTGTGACCATTGTACTACCAGCATTATCATTCCATCGTACTAAGAGGATTTCATGTTTTTCATCGAAACAATAGCCAAAAGATCCTCGTTCCTTTTTCTTTACACTTTTTATTGCTTCCAGTGTGTCATTTTTTGTACGATTATCGCGAATGGTACCGGTTGCATAGAAACCTTTCTCTTGTTAAAGCAAAATAATTTATGTGAAAAAGAAAAATTATCAAAAAATTGCAATGCACAAGCAACACAGTTTGAATCCGAACCGGACAGGTTTCCCTCTAATATGGTACCAAAATATGGTACCATTTCTTCGTCAATTGATAAATTATGGAAAAATATTCCAAACTGTATATTCTTCTCATTTATGACGTCAAAAACGGACATAGTATCAAGCAAGCTTATCATTTTTATCTAAGTTGTTATTGTCACAAAAATGAATGTTTTATTTTATGGAATCACAGTTGTTTCGACTCAAATATTTTCTTACAATTGGTACGTTTTTGTCTTTATCTTTTGGCCAATACATTTTCGTGGCTAGTAGAGTATTATAGCCGGACAGTAATAGTATACCAAAGAAACGTTTGAGCTCAACAACAGTCAGTGTAAACGAATGGCGATTTCAAAATAAAAAACAATTATTAGTTCCCAAACTTCATCACTGAAGTATAGTAGAAAAAATTCATACGGTGTTTTACCGGCAACACATTCTTCAATACTTTGCGTCTTGGCTGTTTCTTCATTACTGGGGAAACCTGAAGAGACTAGATGTTGGTGTTTCCATTTTAGAACATACTCTTGTGACTTTTTAGATCTTTATTATTTTTGATGTTGATCTTTGTGAATTTCATACGGTTCAGGAATATCAGTAGGGATGTTATTGTCGTAGCCACCGAGCGTATCATCGTCTACGTCTTCTAGGTCTGTCAGATTGTCCACTGTCAGGGGAATTTATACTGCATCGATGTTATTCGCATGATACGAGTATATTGATTGTCTTCTAATATTCCCATAATTTCTTGAGTATTATATAACCAAGCGCTTAAGGTGTTTTTAAGATATGTAATCACTGTATAATAGAGTTAGCGCATTTAAGTGTTTACGTTATCATATTCAACGAAACACTAACGAAAAGTTTGTTGAATATACTCCAGGTTCAAATTCCTGGTAAATACTATTTTTATTCTCAATATTTCACGTTCGCACAATCATCGTACTTTTAGCCCTTTTTTGAATACTTGTTGATAACCGTTAGCATGCATGACAATGTATATGTAATATTTTTCTAGGTGTCCACAAGTTGTCCATAATACGGTTTTGTAAACACACAAGGCGCAATAAGTTGCAATAACAAAACTTATTTCTACCCAATTACTCCCAAAGTTGCGCATATGCAAAATTTTATGTTAGACCAAAATAATCAAAATACGTAAATACTTCGTTTGAACAATCACTCTTTTATTACAAATGAAATGTTACTCAATGTTGACACAAACCGAACATTAGAGCTTAGCTAATTTTTTCATTTATTTTGAAATAGTAAAGTTGATCATTTTTGATAAAATGTTTTTACTATATTTGAAAACTGTTTGTAAAATAGTAAGAACATATAATAATTAAAAAAAGATATTCTATTTTAGAATGATAATTTTTTTTTCCTCAAGATATTTTTCAAAGTAATATTAATATGTTTTTTTATGTACATAAAAACAAATTAATTCCAAATGTTGCGTATGCGCAACAATGGGTATCAATGGGTCAAACGTACTCCATCGTCATTTGGTTATATCAGAGTGATGCCACATGCCATGTTGTCATGATGTCGATTAATTGGAGAAAATTTTCGAAGATTTTCGATCATCTCCAGAATCAGAATTTTCTAAATCGTCTGGACTATATTTTATGGGGGTATTTGAAGTCAATAATCTATGCGGACAAGTTGATAATGATTTTATTTCGGGTGGAAAATAAGGGCTCTGCGATGGAGCTCTTAATACGCCTTTGAGCGTATTAACGCTCCTTTCAGAAGTCAATAAATATAATCTAAAATATAAAAAATAAATAATAAAATGCATTTTTAATACAAGAGTCACAAGCTTCAATTTGGTGCTCATGATTCCTTTACTACATTTATAGCACGAAGACTATATCATCCGTCCCTATGAATATAAACAAAATCCTTTTTATTTTTTTCTCTGCTATGTGCTCTTCGGTGTTTTCTGCTCTTATCGCGTAAGACGACGATCGTCTGACGACGTCGTCTCGACGATTGTATTGCTTCGTGTAACACTAAATAGTTCAATCGTCCGGACAACGTCATTTTGGATGATTCACTAATGCTTCGTATAACTCATTGAACTGTCAAATAACGACGATTGAACGATTGCAATCATTTACAATCATTTCATACTTAATGGTTAATTGTTGTTTAGTTTTGTTTGTTAAATTGTTAATACAAATGTGTCGGCATTACAATGTGTTGTTTCTCAATGACGAAGAAAGTGAAAATTCTGTCGGACTATTGCGAATGCGAAGGACGCTTAGAGATGCATGGGATCCTCTGTCACTTCCAACGAAAAAGTACAAATTGTATAAACTACTCGTATTTTTTAATTATAAACTTGCTGAAATGGATTTTGCATTTTAGTTTTATTCAACGTTTTCGATTATCAAAAGAGACGTTTGTGCTAGTACTGAAAACGGTAAACCTAGGGAGCGGCCCGCGGTTAACATTTATTCCCCCAATATTAAGACTTTGTGCTATCTTGGAGGTCCTAGCTGGTGGTGGCTACCAATGGTTGACTGGTAACGACTTTGGAATTTTGTAAAAAGAGCCTTTTATGTTAGAAACTTCACCGAACGCAACCATAATTATTGGCTTTTGGGTAGGTACGCAATTATTTATATCCTTGCGTAATCCTCACATATAACATTGTAGGTGACAATGGATACCCTCTCGAGCCTTGGTTGCTGACACCCTATAGAACATCTAAGGACCCAGCTTGGATACACTTCAATCAAATGCATTCAAAGGCAAGAAACTCAATAGAAAGATGTTTTGGAATCTATAAGGGTATAACCAATTGCCGTTGTCTTCCTAAATGTATTTTTGACTATTGGTACTGTAGGTCGATGGAGAATCTTAATGGAGGAAAGGAAGAGCAGGTACCACTCTAGTACAGTGATTTTTTTTGCTAATGTTTGCGCCGCATTGCACAACATATGTATCTTCCACAATATGGACAACAATATTGCAGATACCGAACCCAGCGATGACAATTCGATGGAAAATGAGACTGCAAATAGAGATATTTCCAATAACTGTATAAAGGAGTTTGCAGAAAGAAAACGGAATTCAATAAGAGAATCGCAATTAGATATAGAGAACAAAACAACGAATTTCTCCAGTGACAGCATGTATGCCATTTAACCTGTTTAGTAGGTCTCAAACTGTTTCTCAAACTGTCTACAGTTTGAACGATGGACGATGCGACAGGACGATGCAATTGTAGTGTTACACGAAGCAAACTTTTGACGACGTCGTTTAATACAGTCGTTTGGACGATGGTCGTCTTAAAAGTTACGCGATGAGAGCCCTGATCTACTCCTTGAACCTTACCTAAAACATTTTCAATTTCCTTCTAGTTGTATTGGTGAGAATAGGCGTCTCCAGACTTCATGCCATATACTGCTCAAGAAGTTCACCATGTAATTTTTTCAAAAACTCTCGCCGGTTTAGAAGTTTCTGTTTACTGTCAAACATGTTATGGGTGTAGATTATGTAACCGTTAATGAATGTCATGTTAAATATGCCACGAAACTGACACACGGGCCATAATTTTCTTTTTTCGAAAATAGCTCATTACACTGCACACCTGAATGAATGTGTCAACGCCTCCCATTGTTTGGTTTCAAAACCCCTCGATATGACGCAAGTTGTCAAGTTCATGACCATCCTCTATTTCAAAATGTTCCTCCCTTATACTACTTCAAAAGTCTTCTTGAATGTCTTCGCCTTCTGAATCCATCTGATCGTCTTCGCACACCGCAGGTAATTTTTCAATTTTATGATGACCTAATTGCTAACCGGAACTTTTTTTTATTATTCTATTATCAAAATAGAGAGAGTTATAAGAGATGAATAATTAAAGGGAAATCATAGTAAATTAAAGATGTGTTCCACGATTCAACGAAGGATAACCATCCAGGGTTAACAAAAAAAAACTTAGGCTCATTTGCTTAACTTACGAATATATGTCTTTAATTTTAATATCGAATTGAACTACTATTTAGAAAAACATCCTATACAAAAAATAGTCTTAATTAAAAATCAGCAGGAAAACTACCGATTTAATTGAATTTGGAAAATTGTTGGTGTCCACATGAAGGCCGAATAGTCAATCAAAAGTTATTGGGGACAATTGAATTCTACAACAGTCCGGCCAACAGGGCTGAACACTGAAAAAATCGGTGTAATTAATTATATCAAAAAAATGCATGTAACGATGATTGTTCAGATATAACTTTCAAACTTAAGACTGTGTGCGGGACCATAATGGGAGCTCACGGAAATCACGCAGTCATTTTAATAAATTCTTTAAAATTTCTCTAAACAAAATGACTAAACATTTTAAATAAACAACTCAGCATGAGAGCTTGAAATCATAGTATTTTAATTACTAAGTTTAATCAGCTAAAATTATCGGAATAGCTAAACCGATGGTGAAAGTGCAAAACTAGTCAAAGTCAACAACGTTACGTGTTTTATTAACCAGGTATATCGAGATTAATATCAACCACAATCAAAGCATTGGAAGTGACCGCAATTGTTGAGAAAGGTAATTAAATATGTTTGATGTTTGGGCAGTGGAGGTATTGTACTTCGCATCTGTGGCACGTCAATTGTCATAAGAACAAATTGGATTATGGTAGGAAAATCAAAATAAAAGGTATTGGAATGTTAAATATTGCCAACTAATGAACTTCAAAACTTCAAACTTTTAAATACCTTATTAAAATGTTTCAGAGGTAAAAGAAAATCTCATTTCTATCAATTAAGTATCTGACAGGAGGAACGATATATTTTCTAGGAGATTGTGCTAAGAAAACATGTGAAAGTAGATAGTTTTATATTAAGATATGTCATCTTTCCAACTGAAGGCATATACGAGTATAAACCCAAAACAAAATGTTGCAGAATACTTCAAACAAATGCCAGTGAGAACAGCACATTGCACAGTTATAGAAAACCGTTTTCTTTTATTTGGGTTGAATTATAATATGATTGTTAATGTTTAGCCTATATTTGCTAATAAAATCTGCACCTGCATGATATCCAATGTTACAAACTTCAGAGAAACCAAAAACTTTCGTATCGAAAATGGAAAACAAATTTGAGCTAAGAAGCGAAGAGTGCACCTTAATTGGTTACTCTGAGTGCCCCAACTGATTTTAAAATTGAAATAACGACATTATTATTGAAACGAGATACACATAATTTTGATTTTCCGGGAAAGTGTAATACACTCACACAGATGCAAACATAGCAATTTAATATCTGTGCGTACCACTGCTAGCAGCTGTTGGAAAAAAGGGACACACAGCCCACCAGTGCATTTTGAAGTGAACCTAGTGGATTTCTTGCAAATAATAACATTTTTTGCCGTTATTTTATGCTAACTGTTGCTAAAGTTTGTATCTTTATTTGCTGTATTGCGATACTTCTGAATGTCTCAAACATTTATTCTAGTGATTTCTTTCGAAGTGACCAGGACGTTTGTTTGAAAAAAATTTTTGTGAAAAGAAAAGTAGGTATCAACTTGTATTTGTTTTAAGTGTTTCCCATATTTTTTTATTTATCAGGAAATATTTCTAGCGGAAAAGGTAAGCTTCTGTTATTTGTATCTGCGAAAGATTCAAAATAGCTTTCACATTTAGAAATTATGAATCCAGAGATTAATTTATAAGAATCTAAAGAGAAAAAGTGTTCATTTTCTGTGTCTTAGAATGGATAATATGTGGAAAATATTGAACATCGCATAACGGCGGCAGCTGACTCCTGCTAAGAGAGTTGTCGAAGAAAATCGAAGTTCGGGTAGTTCATTAATGCGAGCATGGAAAGAAACCAACATAGATGAAGTTTTTGCCTTCTTAACACTGGAGCAGAAAAGTCCTCATCAGTTGATACTTAAGATCTGTTTCACGAGTCGCATTTGCCATTTTAGCGAGCTGTTATGTCTCTGGAGAGATTTGAGCAACTACCCAGGTTTTTAAGGTTTGAAGATTCTCGCTCCAGGCAAAATCGACAAAAATAGGACAAGTTGGCAGCTTTCCGATGCATATGGAGTTTATTTCAGAGCAATTTGTCAACTTTTTACAGGCCGTCAAAAGAACTTATAATAGATGAGCAGCTCGTAACAACTCGTGGAAAGTGCAGCTTCCGTCAGTATATTCTACGTAAGCTAGAAAAATATTTTATAAAAATCTTCTGGATTGTTGATGCGGCTACAAATCATCCTTTGATTGGTGAAATTCATATCGTAACACAGCCTGGGTAGCAACGTGCCAAAAACGTTGCATTCGATTTGGGTGTTCGTCTGGCTGATCGGTTCCTTGATGACGAATACAATATAACAATGGACAACTTTTTTACATGTGTCGCATAAGAAAAAGAAATTTGTCGCAGAAAGACGACTAATACTGGCATTATCAGATCAAATAAACCAGAATTACCGGTCCAATTCACAGACTCCCAGAAAATGGAGAACAGGCAACAGTTTTCGTAATTTTTTTGTTGTTTTGGAATGTTTTTCTTTATTTGAATTATTAATTATTTGTTTTTAAGTAAAAAAATAGTAAAAAAAACGAATAAATATTTATTATACTCGTATTTATGCTTTTCATACATTGTAAGCTAGGACAAGTCCCCCAAAACACGATAAATTGGATCTTGCGCGAACACGGGTTTAGTGTTAAAAACAAAAACAGAAAAAGAAAGCAAACAGGAGTTTGAAAGGAAGACTAGAGGGACTCTTGACCTTACCCCGAAAACCTCCAAAGACAAACAAGCGAACCTAGTGGCAAATAATAAGGAACCATTCTCGCATATAAAACGGCAATGGCGATCAATATTCCACTGCCAGATAGAAGGTCCGATTCAACCTAGCCAATGATGTTCACGTACAAACTTTAAATAAACAAGACTGTTCTTACTAACTATCTGTTCAGAGCTCAAGATGACTTTTTGAAGAGCATGGGCAAAATCGTCTCTAAAATAAGATCGGATGGAAGCATGTTAAATAAATTAAACCTCAAAATTGTATTTACAACCGATCCTTATCCTCAAGTCTTCGCAAACAAAACTATGATCCCTTTAGGGGTCCTTTTTTTCAAAAATAAAAAGCAATCAAAAAACTCAAGTTTATTGGGTAACCTCTATTATCGTACAAAACACCAATTCCTTCCCTTACGTATTTCCAAATTAAAAAGACTAGACGTGCGCTGTCACATGATTCTGGCCTCAAATTCAACAGATCAAATCGTGAAATTTACTGTACACCAAATTATTCGGCCTAAAAGCAACGGTTTTACTGTCTGTGTGGCAAGTGGCACCGTCCTGTTGCTATCAAACGTTATCGAGACGACGCGCTTTAATTTCAGACAGAAACTAGAGCCATTCACAGTGACGCTTCGCCCGGCCCGGAAAAAAATAAGGACCAATGATTCCACCAACCTATATATTATACCAAACCGTTGTTTTGTATGAATGTAATGGCAGCTGGCGAATTGCTCCGCAATCCAAATATGGCTATTTTGCTTGTTGAGAAACCCATTAAGCCAAGATCCTCACGTGTTTATTTTAGAAAGCGGGGTTTCATACTTTTGTTTTATAGAGAGTTGTGGGGTGCTCTAAGTGCAAGCAATACATCCCTTGTAGAAAGTTGATTTAAGTAAAACAGCTGAATAATTTGTACACGCTTTTCCGAGCTAAGTGTTTTTTTGAAGACTTAAAAAATATTGAACAAAAATACCAAATCATTGCAACACAACGCATGCCTGATCCCTCATGAAATCCCCACTCTAAAAAGGGTCTCTAAGAGAATCACCCTTTACATGGCTTTGACTAGAAGAAGACGTAGGTTTTAGTGAATAAACAAGTCTTATTTCGATTACCTAGCATGCGAACTGTTTGTTGATACCGGATCTCTGTATAGGGCCAGCTCTCCACTAAAATTAGAACTAGAAAGTGTTGTTGAAGGAACATGATAAATTCATCGCAGGTCGATAAAAAAACGGGATATAATGCAAAAGACAAAAATCGGAAGCTCAAGTCATCGTTAAATAGACATTCGTCTATCTTAAAGGAACTGCACCCGATTAATTTATGATAAAGCGCACTTTAGTGATGAAGAGGTAATGAAAGCAGAGTAGTATCTGCTAATGAATTTCCAAGACTTCCCTGAGAATATTCGTAGAACTGAATTTTGTTTGGATTCCATTACAGTACAACGGAAATCCGGAAAAGATGCTGCCAAAAGATTTCCTAGTACTTATCAGAACTAGAATTCATACTACGGCTTTCATCCTGATTTAGAGTTTTTGGTGTCAAAGAGGTTTCTCGTGAATATAATTCAAGGTACGGCTTTTTTTCTTGTGCTAGGGTCACTTGGATTAATTAAAGAACAATTTACCTAAGTAAAAAAAATTAAAACAAAAAGCATTTTAAAATATTGAGAAACGCATTCAATTTTAAACTAACTATTTCAACCCTATGCCGCAGAAAAAATTAGTCACCACAAAGTATTGATAGACTCACGCGGTGTAGTAGAAAAAAAAGAAAACTTTCGAAATTTAAAATATAAAATGACACCAATACGGTTTGTTTACTTTACATTTCATTTTAAGGTTGTACAATACTCGCATAATACCTATACCTTCTTATTTCAAAGTGATAAAAAATTGAATCTCCAAATATCTTTACTATCTTGAAGGAATATCCAAAGTTGTAACAAAAAATAAAAAAAAAAGAGCAAACCTCCCAACACAAATAAAAAATTAGCATATGGAAACACAATTTCGTTTGAATGACGAAAAAAAAACCAGAAACATCTCAAACACACCAGTCTATTGTATAGGTGAATACAACGGAAATTGAACCATGATTTCTGATTTGAAAAGGAAGAAGGAACAAAAAAACATAAAGTAGCTATAAAATTTGTATCTCCATCACTCTTATATTTACATGCATACGAAAACCAGAAGAAACCGAGCCAGCTATTAAAAATTCATGGAGAAGAACACTTTGGGGTTTATTTAACAATATGTTACACGAACTTACGAGGCACTTCATAGATTTGAATTTAAGATTTGAATACAAAAACTCGAACCAATGGATTCTTCAAACAAGAAACCAATATGTTGTGGTATTTGTTGAATTTCTTACTGAATAGGATTAAATTAAAAATTAGGATTGCGTACATATTTATACTCGTAAAGGGGTAGCTGGAAGAAAAGAATATGCAAATACAAGTTAGCCAAATCAAAGCATTTTGAATATGAAATTCCGGCCTAAAAGAACGGAAAATAATTTTAATTAGGAGATTAGTATATTTACAAGAGGTACACAAGACGTGAATTTCTTCTTGGCAATTAATTATGAAACCTAACTGTGGTTTTGAATTTTGTGGCAACGTAGCATTGAATTTTACTTGCATTGGTATAAGGAAACATCCTCCAAAATAAATTTCTGGTTCGTCGGATATTTTTAAGCCGAAATTTTCGCTAAGTTCATGAGTGGTTGAAAGTCTAATTAGACTAATAATTAAATGTCCCCGTTAAATGTTGGATGCCAACCATGGAGCCACTGATCCCAAAACATCTTTCTTTGTCTCTGAGTTCCATTTTTTAGAAAACAACTTAACACGTGCTCAGGCATTTTGAGTGTAGTAGATTATAAGGTTTTTTTTTTTTTAATAAGAGAAAGTTTTTTCTGAGTAAAGATACTCAGTCTTTCATTTGAGCCTAATTAGAAACTAAACAATGAAACTCTAAGCTGAAAGAAATCTGCTAAGTTAAGTTTAAAAAAAAGAAGTTAAATAAGTAAATTTGTAAGAAAGTATAATGAGGCAGATAGTACACACAATCTCATAAGCATAACTCTTTGTATTATGCTGATAATACATTGGCACATAAAGAAAAATGAAATAAAACCCCCTTAACCGTTCGGGCATGTATTTAGAATACGAGGATGATGCCGTAATAAACTAACAGCTCCTGAACATCCAGTGGGAAAACTCGAGGACTATTAGACCGAGACTCGCCGCAAAAGAAAAACCTGCAGGACAGAAGGTAGCTGGATATGTGATTGGAAACAGACTTTATGAATTTCCCACTGAATGATGGGAAAACAACACATAGATACTGCAGCGACTATGTCCATTCAAATTATCATCCTAAGCTTAAGTACTACTGTAGCTGCTTTCTCTTAAAGTAGAGGGTCATTAATTTTTCGATTTCGAAAGTAAAGCTAAATAAAACACACACAGCGATACATTTTTGATGAAAATGTTAATTCATTATAAAGTTTGTACTTTGCTATTAAGTGCGAAAAATTATATCATTCAAATAGCCGCCTCGGGAAGATTCGCAGCATGCGATTCTTTTGAGGTACTTTTTAACCACTTTTTCGCACATTTCGGGCGGTATTTTGGCCATGATGCGTATAGAGTTCGGGGGTTATTCGCGTAAACACGTTCGTTTGCGTAGTCCCACAGAAAAAATCAAATGGTGTCAAATCGCATGATCTTGGTGGCCAATTGACGTCGCCAAAACGGGAAATTACGCGACCAGGAAACTTCTCACGCAATAAAGCCATAATTGGTCGTGTTATGTGGCTCCATCTTGTTGGAATTACATATCGTCCAAATCATGATCTTCAATCGACGGCCAAAAAACATCGGTTATCATTCGACCATATCGCTCCGAATTGACTGTAACTGTCCGCCCGTAGGCATCTTCGAAGAAATATGGAATATGACACCTTTCGACCATAGAGCGTACCAAGTAGTCACTTTGTCTGGATGCAACGGCACCTGTTCGATCACTTGTGGGTTTTCTGAGCCCCATATGTGGCAATTTTGTTTATTTACATACCCACCGAGTGAGATATGTGCCTCATCACTGAAGAAAATGTTGTTCGAAAAATCAGTTTTTATTGTCTGTTGTTCCAACACCCAAGAAACGTACCTACGGGGTTGTGAAGGGTCAGAAGGCTTCAATTGTTGCGTAAGTTGAACTTTAAAAGGATGGAGATGCAAATCGAATTACAAAATACGCCATAGTGAGGTGTACAACACGTTCAATTGCTGCGAACGTCGGGAAATCGATAATTTCGGATCATCAGCAACACTTGCACTTACAGCAGCAATATTTTCGACGCACGATGATGACATCTCTTCAAATTTCTTCACAATTTTACCGATTGTTTGCGACCATAATCATCGCTTAATGCGCGAAAAGTGGCTACATTGGAATCACCACTTTTGTAGTAAGTTTTAATAATTTGATGGCGTTGTTCGATTTGCAAGCGATCCGTTATTATAAATGGAAAACATTTAGCTAATATTATAATCCTTCAAATGACAGCCGAGTTTGGCAGGTGTCAAATGCCAGCGTTACCAACTTGAAACAACGAAATATATGAACCTGTATTTTATGAGTGTATAAGGTCTTTCTCATTGGCATTTCAATTCTAATGTAATGTTTTATGCTGCTCGGTTTCAGTATCGTTGATTTTGGTCTGATTTTTTTTCCACACCTCACTGCCGTAGATAGTTCACCATTTGATTGTAGACTCAATATGTCATTTTGGAGTTAAGGGAGAATGATTTGCCCAATAGCTACCAAGTATATGACTCGATTTGTTTTATAGTTGAGATAGGGTCCCAAGTGGGTGTTTATGTCCATAGTCACACTAAGATACCTTACATCTTCCTTCAGATGCACTACAGTCCTATCTATACACAGGTTGAAAATTTGTATGTTTGTTTTTCTTGTGAATATACTTAGTATTATTTTGTGGAGGATAAATGAGAGCCCCTCCGTGTGCAAGGCATTTTGAATGAGATCCCTACTGGTAATCGCATGGTTACCCTTAATGATAACAGGGATATTATGTGCATAATATACACTTTTCCTTCGGAGTTAAGGATTTACATAAGGCCATTTATATAAGCTTCATCCATAATCTCCAACATGAAAGGCGAAAGGATAGTCCTGCAAGTGTGAAAATTGTGTAGATTTGGATTTATAAGATTATGCAGTGGTGTTGAGAGTATATGGTGAACTGGTTTTTATGTTTATTCTCACATATCAAAAAAAAAAAGAAGCAACAAAGAGGGCAGTACCAATTTATAGAAAAAAAAAACAGCTTTTGGATGTCCTGTTATCAAACAAATACGGCTCTGTACATAACATAACAGCGGTCAACTGCAATTAAGAATTAGTAAACAAAGTGTTCTACCTAACTCTAAAAAGGACTTAAGCTTGAGTTGGCTTTCTTGAAACTTTTATTTCCACAACTTCGAAATAATTTCAAACAAAATATCAGGAACTGAATAATTTCATAATGTCACAACTGGATAGTATCAGATGCTGGTAAAGATTTCCGTCAAAGTCCAAATCGATTCTGTTTTTTAGTGTACCACTCATTAAATGTCAATAATATTATTAATTCATATTGTTATCATCGATTTTAACTCAGTTTTCTTGTCACTACTCTGTCATGCCCCAGGCATATCCACTGACACAAGAATTAACCTCTTACACTAACAATTTAGTATCTTGTCTTGTCAACTCGTCAGGATGGTTATCAAATCGTCTCTAAGGCTAAAAAAATTGCTCTTTTAAAAATGAAGGATTAAGACGTTTACTGACGGAAACGGCATGCTTCTGTATATATCGGTGTAAAAAAAAAATATTCACAAGAAGAGTTAAAACACTAGCTTTGATAAATTGATTTGTGGACCTCTCTTGATTTGTTCACCATCTTTGGCAGCACAAAAAAAAACCTTTTTAAAGGCTGAATTAAATTTTCTAAAGGAATCAAAAAAAAAAAACTATAAACTATTCGGAAGACTATTTTAAATGACTTGTAAACAGACAATTTGATATGATGTTTTCTGTCTTATTTTTTTTAACCTTGACTAAAAAATTCTTGTGAATACATTCTACGTACCCAAGTTAATCTATTCGTTTGGTCATTATTTTTATGCCACATCCACCTCTTTTTTCAAATTAAAAAACTTTCTTCAACGGTTTTTATTGTTGCACCCACTCTCTGAACTTTTGTCGCTTAATATTCGGCTTATTATAGTAGAACTGTCAGAGCCAAAGTTTTGTAGTTTTGGCTCTTTCGACTTTTGAATTTTGTTCACCTGAATGTAAATTGTTGAAAGTATAACTTATACTCCCACTTTTTACTTTTCACTTTACCTGCACCAAGGACGGTGCACACATATTTTCCTTATTCTGTTAAATTGCAAAAAAAAATCGCAATAAAGTCGGACATTGGTAAAATTTGAAAACACCAACATAACATGATGAACACAGGAGGGCCAATAAAACCCTGCAGTTCACAAAATCCATAGGCAGATGCTTATTCGCATAATACAGTTTTAAGCAACATTGTGAAAAATTAATTGGATGGTTGGTTACATTACCAGACTTTAGGGAAGTAATGATTTTCTGACGAGAAATTCATCTACCAAAGTTGAACTTCGGAGAATTTTCACTTATCGCCCTCTGGCAAGCAAGCAAGGAAACGACAAAATAATCACAAACTATACGAGCACTTTGTACTAGGTATATAGTTCATGGTTTTCGAATGCGATTTTCTGTTGGATTGATTTCTCTTCATATGTGACTAGTAATTAGCTAACTGCCTAATGCTCCAATAAAAGGGACGTCAGTTGAATAATATTGTTTAGCTGAATTTCGTATTTCACCTTAGAATTTAAGTCATGAGTAGCCAATTGAGGATTGAATAGCGTTTATCAGGGAAAAAGTGATTGATTTCACCTTTACCACTTTGCTGTATAAAGTCTAGGGCCGGACATACGATTGGTATTAAAAAGCAAAAAAAAAACAACTCTGATTTCACTCGTGGTATCTTACCAGATAATTATTCAGTCGCAAATAAGTATATATAGTATGAAACATAGCTTTAAATATTTGTGGTGATTTGTTGGCGAGCATTTTGTCGCAAACCAAACTATTTCAAATTGACAGTCATTAATCTTCGCGCCTTAATGAATTATATTTTTCACATAAAAAAATATTTATTTTAATTGAAAAATATAAAAAGGAAACTGCCGCGTAGATTACAGCCATAAATACCAGCACTCTGTAGTACGAGTATTTATTATATATGAGGAAAACAGAAATATGCAACTCATAGTATCTGTAGCATTTATTGTCCAGCCAAGCCGTTAGCTTGCTAGACCTATTTTACTACTCTAGAAAAAAGAAAACATCTTCGTCATGACGTTCCAAAATATTGTCATATTTGTAAGAAGATGCGATTAATGAAATTTAATTTGTAGCACCAATTTCACCAACCAAATGAGACTGTATCACTTTCTACCAGCTAAGTATACTCGCAATCAGGTATATTAAGTAATTTAATGCCAGGTCTTACTTCAGTTGTTAATATTTATTTTTAAGGTACTAAGCACCATTATCTGTAGTTTTGCATGTAAAGGGTTGCATACCACTATAATAACGAATGATCGAAAAGACTGATAACTTGTCCTATTCTGCACTCTCATCAACTAAACTATGGAAATTTGGCAAACAACATTTAATTTCTAAAGATATAACTTATGAAGCGATCATTGAATATCACAAATTTATCGTAGGGCCAGTTTATTTACATACATAGTACTACTGCCACCATCGAGCTTATTGAATAATGTAATTATAGAAATCATATCCTGGACCTATGGCAATAATGTTGGCTATCCGCAATCATTTCTTACGACATTCAGACAGCAAGTTATCGACTTAACGCTATCCAATGAGTACATTAAGTACTATCAGATAGAAAATAAAACCAACGCTTTTCATGTCACAGCGCAAGTAAGAGTATATCGAATAAAGAATGGCATGTCTCCACCATGTTGAAGAGGAAATATCTGCGGAAAACCTACTAAACACACACCTAAACTATGAACATAACAAAAGTTGGAGAAAGCTGTTCAGTTGGGAAACAATCGGTACAGAGTATACTGAGAACGAGTGACATAACATCCCTCGATGCCTTAAAGCGACGAAGACACTACAAAGGACTATTTCTGTTAATTTCAACCCTAATACTATTATTGAAGCGTTTACGTATCGTTTACGAGGGGTATACTGTACTAGTTATATATTTCAGTGCTCTGTATCGAAAGGCTTAGTTTTTTGAGTATGAATCGAGTATTATTCATACAACGTGAAAATTATTTAAACGTTCCTTCAAGAAAACAACTCATAATTCGGAGAGAAGCAGTGTGTATAATTAAGATTCTCTGCATCATTGTTACTCGTACTTTTATTTAACTGAGCAAGTTATTATTAATCGTATAGCAAAGGAGTCAGAACTATTATTTAAATGTCGTCCGCAATAGTAAGCTGTTTCGCGGAGCTTTCTTAGCTAATAATGTATCTTGTTACAATACAAGATACAATTAAAACACAAACTTATCATCACGTACAGTGCAGATTATAGTTGGATTAGGACCTGGAAAATGCTGGAGCATTTTGGTAGAGTTTAAATCAAGAAGCGAAATTGTAAATTGAATGTTTACATAAGGGATAATAGTTACAAATTTAGGATAGAAGTGAGTTGTGACAGAAAACTGTACGCTTCAATCGGATGGTATTAGTATGAGTATAATTTTTAAATAAGTTGATAAAGAGTTACATAAGATTAATAGATCAAATAAAAATAAACGAGACAAATTAAGATAGTAATAACGTGATGAAATCAGTTTTAGCACTCTTCGCGAGAACATACTTATGTTTTTCGTATAAATAAAAATGTAGAAGAATTATTTCTAATGATGTTTTCTAGTAAATAGATAAGCATTCAACATATTGTGAATGTATTTTAAAGAATCATTTAAAACAAATTGGAGCCTGCTTTGGGAGAGGGAATTGACGTTAAAATATACAACCTCATCAAATATAATAAATGGTAATATCAGACTAATTACGAGTACAAGCTTTCGCATGATGTCGGCAAGCAGTTACCCACAATTACCTACTATATATACTATACTATATACTACACTATTCTAGTAGCTAGTATGGGCATATATTAATATCTAAATTCGAGTTGATAACAAAAGCCAGACTAGTCACAGGTTGGCGAATATTTATTTCACTGTGCGCGCGTTCCGCGCGGCATACTAGCTAGCTGTATATTGTTCCACAAAATATAATGGGACCTAGAATTGATCCTTATGGTAGACCTGGTTTCACGGGTAGAAGTGAAACGGTAGAATCACATGCTATAATTTTTTGAAATCTGCCAAGAAGTAAGCTCTCAAAATGCCTCTCAGCATTAACAAAGTCAAAGTAATGGTTTAGTTCCCAACAAAGTATATTATGGTTTACCTTCTCAAAAGCGCTAGAAAAATTGAGCAATAGTACAAATACAATGTAGCCTTTGTCGAGCTTTTGTTGTCATAGACAATATTTTTACTATCACATTTCAGCAAGCGTTTTTCTTTTTTCGTAAGAAACCTAATGTGCAGAATATTGACTATGTTTTCATTTACTGTACGAGTATAGCTTTTACCAACTCTGATAGTTTTCTACAACTGCTATTTCGCATATTATCTATATTTGCATGTTTGTGTTAAGTATATAAATCCGCAAAAAAATCTTAAGCTTGGCATCAGAATATAAAATTAACAAAGGCAATTATTTCAAAAGGCTGAAAAGTCGGGATCCTGAAGTATTCCAGTATTTTTTGGCCTGAAGTCTTTAAATGTTAACGTTAATAAGACAGCAGCGCGCAATATAAGAGATCGTGGTCACTTTATACCTTTATTAACCCATCTGCAAATGATTTTATATATTAAGAGAGATCTACAGTAAATTAAAAATTAAAAATGGTTGTTACTCGATTATTTTTTGATATTTTATATCTTGAGATATTATTCTGCACATCAAATATTTCAGGCTAATCCAGAGCTAGAAATTATAAAATTACACTTTAAGTAAATAAAATAATTTTTATTGACTAAGATTACGCGAATTAAAATCGCAAATTCAAAAACCATCACGACATTTGGAAAGAACATTAATAATAGTGTGAGTTTTTCATATAATAATTAATGGCGTGGCCCATATTCAAGGGATAATTTCAAAAGATTGTATAAAATTTTGAGATTTATTGTATTTAAAAAACAAAAAAAATTTTCAACATGGAAAACTAATTGTAGTTTGTGTGTATTGAATTTAGTTAATCACAACCATCCGAAGATCTGTGCTAGAATCTTGCGTCAATATAAACGAAAAAAATGTCAAGTCATCACCAATTGAACAGATAATTACAAACGTTGGAAAATAAAAAAAATATACACCCTTTCTGCGTTCGGTAAAAAATTAGAAATCCTACTTTTTGCGATAAAAATGACCTGACGAACAAATCTAATGTTATAGTGCAAGCCAAGTAATAGAGGATACAAAAGGAACTGGGTAGGCAACGTTGGGACAATATCCTTCGGCCAGGAATTTCGAAATGCGTGTAAGAGGTTATTCTAAACGGTCCAAGTTTATGTAGCTCTAATATAGCACCTGAGATTTATAAATATTTTCATCGAGGATTCAGAAACCGGATTGTTTACTGTCGATTTATTGTGTTTGGTTCCAGTGAGTAAGTTAACTGACTTCTGATCTCTGCTTAGTTCCAAATTAAAGATAAAGATATTTTATTAGGACTCGGCTAAACTTATTTTTAGCCCTTGCTTACTTCTGGATACTTTTTTTCAAAAATATCATGCCTTTTCGTCTTCTTTTCGTCTTATCATAACTTTCTATTTCTGACCAACAAAAAAACCTCAATATAAGTCAAAGGTGCCCTTTTAATATTACATTTAAGAAATATTTCTAACTGAACTCTTCAGCGAAGAAAAGCTATGTCACAACTTAAGTAATACGAGTATCTTAAACAAATTCAAGGATTTACTAAAAAAAATGTTAGTCCCACCAATGCCTAAGATAACATATCACATCTTATCTTTATCGAAAAAAAAGAAAACACATTTTTCGCGTTGATTACTTGCAAGGACATTGAAAAATAAATCAACCAATATTACCATATACGCGCACGTAAGTGAAGTTACTTGTAAATCACCTCAAAGGTACGTCACAACATTAAGCCTTATGCAAAATTGAACGATTACTTGAATGGTTTTCGTCGTTGAAAACTCATTAATTTTTCGATTAAATCCACTATGGTCGTAAAATGAAGATTGTATCACGTAAAATGTCTGGTATGTACACCATCTATCGGAAGTATTCATTTATTTTGACGGAAGCTGTTGAAAGTTTTTGTTTTAATCTTTGTGGTGAAACTTGGAGCCAACCTGCAATGACGAAAAAGGACTTCCTTGACTGAAATGAGCTGTTTGGTATCAAAAATTGAGAAGAACGACACATCCGGGGAAATAAAATATCTGTACGAAGCTATTCAATTACAAGCACAAGAAGAACAATAATTTCGAAGTGAAAACTTTTAAGCAAAGTTATTGTATTGGAGCTTTGCCATAAGGTGTAATATTAGGATCTTTGGAAAAGATTTTATCTCACAAATTAATACAAATAACTTTAATTGAAAGGTCCCTCGTTAATTGCATATTTGTTTGGTAGTTTGAATTGTACTAAAAAAAAAAATTGTCCTTCTGTTGTTTATACATTATTTCTGTTTCTCATCACCAAATATTTAATTAAATTTAGAAGGAAAGTTTTACTAACAATAAGCCTCACTATAATTATTGTTCAGGTGTTGAGACTTTTTAATTAATATATTTGTGTAATTTTATCTTCAATTCTGTGTAAAAGTCTGCCCGAGGGATGAAAAGTTGTTAACCAAACTCCTAAAACTTACCTACGTATTTCTTTATTTACTCAGTGAAATATATCTTGAATGAAATCTGAATTTCACTGGCATTACTTACTATAATTAAAAGACATGCCGATGATCAATAACGTCTTATTGGGTAACAGAGGTTAGCAGAGCACCTCTGAACGCGTAAAATCCTCAACAAAAATTACTGTCCTTGAACAAAAAGAAAATATACAGTCTCTTTGATAACATCGTACACGACAAAAATTAAAGAAGAACTTATAATAATAAAAAAAAATCAGTTGTACTGGTTTATTTTGTTTATTTACTTGAATGCTTTTCAATTAATATGTTGTCCACTCTCCTCCATTATCAATAATTGCTTGGAGTCTTCGAGGCATGCTTTCTACTAATCTTATAGCATGATCTTGAGACAAAGGTCTCCATAAAACTCGCATTTTTCGTGATAATTGTTTGAGCGTCGAGATCTTCTTTCCTTGGTGCTTTAGCTTCATGAATGCCCAAACATTTTCAATGGGATTTACATCCGGCGACTGTGATGGCGAATCTAAAACATCGACGTCATTTTCTCGTTTCGACGCACTGCACAAACGACTGCGATGTTTCGGGTCATTATCTTCTTGCGGTTACCAATTCTCATTCCTTCTTTTAAACCACCTTTGGGCAGATGGTAATAAAACCTTCTTATAAATGTTGACCATGTTGGGTGCGTTTAAGTTATTTGTAAACATGAACAAATTGCCAAATCCTTGTTTTGAGAAGCATCCCCAAACGTGCACCTTTGCCGGGTGTTTGACGGTCCGCTGGATTAATTTATTGGATTGTGTACACCAGGTATGAGTTATAGGAGACCATGCCCAAAAAGAAGCTTGATCCGAAAAAATAACGTTGTTCCAATCTCTGTCCAAATTCTCCTTCGCCCAATTGAGTCGTTTTTCTACGTGTTTTTTTGACAGTAGTGGTTTCTTTATTGTGCTTCGAAATTTTAGATTATTGGCTAGTTAACGTCTTCGTATCGTATCACAACACATTTAGACCCCTTTTACGTAAAACCCCTTGTCCTCCACGTAACGATAGAATACGCGGAGAATCATTTTTTCTTGCTTTTTTGTTGTTTTTGGCGTAGACCCACGATCCGGCAAATCTTCCACATTTTTAACTTGGGAATAACGGTGCACCCACTTGCTAACAAATACTTTTGACTTTTTCATGTATTAAGCAGCTGCTCTGTATGACATTTTCGGGCCTTTTGGATGCGTGCACAAGAATACTGCTGCATAACGGGATGCAAACGCGACACTCATTTTAAAATACTTCCGTCTCTGACAAAAATTGAACACTCTTTAAATTTTTTTATTCAAAGCATCTTAGCAGAAGTATTTTTTTATCTGCTAATGCAAATGCCACTTCCAAACCGGTTTTCATAAACGAGATTTGTCGTATACGATCTTATCAAACGGACTGTAGGTGAAACCTTTAATACACTCGGTCATATTATAGGTCATTATTTCAAAGGAATACATGGTAGGAAAAAATTCTTTCGCTCTACAAATTTTGAAGAAGTTAAACAGAGGAAAAAGATGAAGAGTTAAGACCGAAAATCGATATCTATGTATATTAGCTTTTGTAAGGAAAACTCAAGGTGACTTTGATGAACTCTTGAGAATAACCTGATTGCACTTTTGAAATTAAAATATAAATTTACATCGTATGTATGTACAAATTCTACGAATAAGCCACTAACCTACATTTACACAGATGCCAAGATGCGATTTTGGATAGCATTCTTAAGGTACGTGTTCTTTAAGAGGAATGGAAGACCTAACTGCAGAAAAATAACTTCTACAAGCTCTACGATGAGAATCATGACCATTTACGATTCATATCCTTAGTAGGACCCCCTTATCAAGGAACGATTGATATGGAAGCGGCACTTCCTTCAGGATACAACAACTGAAAAGAAGAGGAATTTAGGTATTTGCAATGCGTTGAAATGAGATAAAGAGTTCTTAACAAAATTGGTTAATAAGTAAGATGGGCGCTGAGAATGAATAATTTTGTGTTAGGTTATATAACAAAAGTATATAGCACTGCATCATTGAACGCAACGTGAAATTTACGTCGAGAGAACGCGCCGATGTTCCTGTATACAATCTCTGCATAAGTTATTAAAGTTAGGATCAGCATTATGACAAGCTCTCGTCGTGTTTCTGGTGGTGTGAAATACACGACAGAGTTAGTGTGGTTGTACGTAGACAAACTTCTATTAACTGTGTAGCCATGACTAGTGACTGTTTCCACTTACTTTGATTTTATTATTTATTAAGATATATATCAGGCAATACGTTACGATTAAGTTTTTTTGTTGCTATTGGAATAACCTGGGATTTTGTTGGATTAACTTGTACACCTTTTGCAAGTGACCCAGTTAAAACAAGATTCAAGTTTTCATTCATACGAAGAGCGAGCTCATCAAGTTTGCTGTGTGTTTTAGCCAGGTGGACAGAAACAAATTTGCACACGGATGTAAGATTCAATTGAGTCCTGCGGAACACCATGCTTGATTTCCTCGAGCGATGTGAAGCGGTCACTAGAAATAACTCTTTGTGATCTTCCAGCAAGAAAACTTTTTATAAGTTTCACAGCCTTTTCATTGACTCCAAAATCGTTTCTTAGTTCCTAGCATAGAATTGAATAATTCACTTTATCAAAGGCCCTAGAAAAGTCTGGGCGTTAAATTTACGGTGCTTTGCTTTGCTATAATTATATATAGATGAGCAAGGGAGAATGCTTATCGGTCTAAAGTCAGCAGAAGAAGATGAATTAGAATTCTTTGCTTTGGGCAACACTCTGGCAGATTTCCAGGAAAAGTAAATGTTGTTATGCACCAGTTTATAACGCTGATTGATTTGTGGGCATTTTGGGTAGAATGAGCTTGATAAAGCGTATTGATATATTATCTTCACCATTGAAATAAGACTTGAAAATTGTAATGCAATGGACTATATCATTTTCACTTACGCCTTCGAAATCTTCCAGACAGGATATAGCATGCGTATCTATAGTCCGATTGAAGTCAAAATTGCAATCATAGGGTTGATTCCCCGGAATGAAATGGTTAACTTCATCAGGATTAATTACGCATTTAGCTGAGTTGATGCTGCTTCAGATACCGATTTTGCATAAATTACTTCAGAGCTTCTTTGGGGGAAGGGAGGTATTTAATTGGGAGGCGTAATACCCCTTCTTACAAGTACGTACAATGTAGGGTGATTCAGTGACTACGTGCCACTTTGTACTCAGATCAAGTATCATTAGAAGGTCTACGCTTTCATCTTCTATATAATTTGTATCTACTTCTTATAGAATTGATCACCTCGACCGTAAGCCAAGGACATGCAGAATTTTGGCTTTTTTGAGTTTAACAGTTGTGTTAAAGTAGATTGAAGTGGTTTACATTTCTCATTTGGATATAAGCTGCATCATTTCCAAGGTGCTAAGGAAGTTGCAATTTAGAGTTCTGGACAAGTTTAAATAGGTACAAAATAGTAGGTCATGGTCAGAAAAATCAAACGTAAGTTGAACAAATAGCAGAACTAGAGAAAGATTGGAAACAACGATTCGATCTAAGAGGGTAGGTAAAAAATTTACTGTAAACTGGTTAGGCTGTCACATTTATTACATCCATTCGTACTGAAAGAACTAAATCCTTTATTTGACAAGCCAGGGTGTCGTGTCTTAGTAGATCAATGTTGAAATCACCACAAATAATTAAAAGTTTATAGAGTGTACAGTAGTTGCACAGTTTCAACGAAGAAATGTACGGAGGAACAACTTCTATTTTTACAGTTACCATACGCAACCATGCATTTGGCATTTTAATCTCGAAATGCGACTAGGATGTATTCCATGCCGTTTTCATTAGACTTTATGATGGTATGTATAAAGTGTGTATAAAGGTTCGATTTGCAATAAGTTGCCACTCCTCTACCCGTAGTCAGTAAGGATGGTATATCATACATCATCACTTCAGCTTTATGTCTTTGAATTGCTAATATTCAGCCGAGAAAATTCACATCTTACGAGAAAGAGCATGATATCACCATTGCCAGTACAAGCTCCCATAGGCGTACAGTTCTCAAAGGAATCTAACTTGTTTCTGATTTATAAACGTCATCCAAGTACAGTGCACATGAGTCCAACAGAAAGTCTACAAAAAAAAATGGTGAATACGCATATCTCATCCGATATTTGATTTGCACAAGACTGTAGCAACAAGGAGAATGAGAAGAGAACGATAAGATTTGTGAAAATATGAACTTTTGTGTAATAAGAAAGGGCACTATGAAGTAGACTTAGATATCCTACTTCAAAGTTAATATTCGCTAGTTCTACAAAAGTCTTAAAATGTACGTCAATATGTACGAGTAGCACTTTGCATAGTAGGCGAACCCAAAAATCCCAAAACAATAAAATAAAAAAAAATAAAAACGAGAAAGAAAAATGCTGCCTCCTTCATTCTTCTTCTTTAACTCATTATTCTTGCAAGTGTTTTTCTGTTACATTTTGCACAGAACCTCATTCAGTTCATATGAATTTTGTCAACGTCAACTCCATAGATACTGATTATACTACTAGAAAATTAGCAAAGTAAAAGCATGTGTCATGTGCAAAGTAGAAGCATGTGTCTTGCCAAAAAACCCTCTTCATTGCTTACAATTTAAATCCTAGTGATGGAAATTAGTTAAGATTGTGCAAATAGTTTATACAAGAATATTCCGCGTTTTAAGTCTGGTTAAAATTTCATACATACGAGTAATTACCATTTCAGTGAATTTGTGATCTATCACAGAGAAGTAAACACGCTAGGTGAAGACAACGTCCCATGTGGTCTTGTTGTAATATGAGATGGTTTTAAAAGCTCTTCTAATAGAGTATACTTTAGCGCTTTCTGAAGAAAAGTTGAAACGGAACCAGCAATTCAGTTAAAGGGGTAACAATTCATCGCCATTGGTGGACTTAGCAGGTAGGGCGGATATATGTACATCTTAAGTGCGCACAAGTGAAACTTACCTTGAACGACGACAAAAAATGTGCGCAACTGACAATTTACCCGTTTTTCCATACACTCCCTTCCCATAAGAATGTTCGTATTTTGTGGTTTAAATGGCACAATCAAAACTTTCACAATAGGCTGAAAATCAACAATTCAAATAGACTATTGTGCTTTTTTTAATTCTTCCATAAATTACCATACTCAACCATAATGTCGACTATATAAGTTTCCAAAGAACGTGAAGCATCCGTTAGATTCTCACAACAAAATTCAAGGCAGCAATGTCAAAAAGTAGTAACAATAATTTGCAGAGTTGTAAAAACTTTTCCTGAAAGTTTCAACAGTTAAGAACATCCCATCTTTCTTAACAAGCTCTCACTACGAAAAATATGAAACTAATTGCTTAAAACTTGGTAAGCATGATGTAGTTCTCATGCAATGGGAATATGCATGACAGTCTTGTGGCATTACTGCTTGTTAATATATTCATGTTCAAAAGAAAATAAGGCAAATCAACAACTAAAAACTTTTTCACTTTGCAGGAAATTTCTTAAAGATACACTTTGAAGTGCCAGAAGTATATCTATCGAGAAACCCACAATGAAAAAACCACTTGGAAGTGCTATTAAAATTATCCACGTGTTGGTGTGTCGAAAATGCTTCATTACAAAGAAAAACTTTTACTTCAACAAGTTCCAGAGTTCTGGTAGCAGTGTACCCACCACCTGTTCCAGTCTTGGTTACCCCTCTATGCTCCTCAGGGCTCCCCTGTCACCCATTAACAGCCATAATTAAAGTTGACACTTTTAGTATTTCGATAAGTTTGTGCAAAATTGGTTTTTAAATAAGGCAAGCATAAAATTGGGTTGTGCACAGCTGTGGGAGTTAGTAGATACTCATATATATATATATATATATATATATCTTTATCTGTTGACTTTCGACTATTGGAGACAAGTTTGAAATTCTTCTTCCACCAAAGTATCATTTTTCATTAAAATAACCCAACAGAGACGGAACGAAGACCGACAAATACAAAAACACTAGTACATTGTCACCAGCCAGTGCAAGCAAGGTTGTATGACACACAATATCTCAGAAACTGACCCAAAATAAAACGAACAGCAAACAAATTTAATCACTGATGGTTACTGCTTATTTTCGGGACGTTGATGGGGAAGGGGAAGGAGTTATATGATAAATAGAAGGCCAATTACCCAGTGATGACTGCCCCAATCACAAGACAAATAAAGCAATTATAACGTCCTAGAAACCATTCGAGACATTTATTGTCTTGCGAGGAAAGTTTGATGGAAATAAATTTCCCTAATCCTTTTCGTGGCAGCTACAGCTTCAATTCAAATAGGCACACTTTGGATTCTATACGCTATAAACAGATGGGAACATGCTGTCCTTGTTGGATACGAATAAGTCTGTTTTAAAGAAATAAGTAGAATATTTGAAACGCTTCGAATCTTATTCTACATTCAGTACTATATGCCAATTTAATAGAGCCACGGATACGGACGTGTAATGAAATTACCATTTTAATTGCGTTCACTTTTAAGCTTTTCATTAAGTTTTTCCTTTCCTTCTCGTTGCGCGAGTATCTAGGGCTCTTGAGATTTCCCAGAGTTATTTTTAAACACTTAAGGGTGGTTACCAAGATTTAGTAATTGATACCGAAGTTTGCAAATCCACTGGAATGAGATTTAAGTGGGTGATGCTTTTGAAAGTTGATAGAGTCGATGAATGTAATTTGATTAAATTATACAACTTCTAATCGACCATTTTTGTTGTTTTTTGTTTTTCCTTTCTTTTTTTTCTAAATAAAATTTCCGTGGAAATGTACTGCTTGTGTTTCAAGAGATGATCATTATTTTTTTTTTATTCAGTCTAATATTTTGCCTTTAATTCTTCCTTTTTTGGAATGAGATTTAGAAAATATTCTTTAATAAGCCAAGATGTGCATAGGTACATGTGTACTCGTATGTATGTGATATTGGATCATATAAAAAACTCCGCGGTTTTTTGTCACTAGATGTCGTTGATGTCCATTTATCTGGGAACACTAATCTGATTGTGTCAAACGAACATGTATTTCAAAGGTGACATGTCAGGCTACATTTTTTTGTAAAGACACCTGTGCAATTCGTTGCTCGTGTTAAAAGTTATACAGATTTGAATATGAGTGAAATATCTGAAGAAATACGCTATGTGATACTTTTTTAATATAAAAAAGGGAAAAACGCTGCAAAAATATGCCGAAAAATTTGTGAAGTTTACGGTGAGAATGCTGTGAGAGAACGCCGATGTAAAAGTTGCATCTCGCACTGGTCGGCCTGTCACTGAAAAAGTCCATGAAATTTTGCAACTGATGGAGCAAGACCGGCACGGAAGCTATCTTGAGGTAGCGGGGGCACCAAACATCAACCGTATGACAGTTTGGAATCATCAAAAATGAGCAGGCTACTCAAAGAAGCTCTATGTTTGGGTGCCACATGAATTAACACAACGAAATATAATTGGCCGAATAATTATCAGTGAAACGCTGCTGAAGCGTAACGAAATGGAACCATTTATGAAACGATCCATTACGGGCGCTGAAAAATGGATTAAATACGAGAATATCTAACGCAAGCGATCATGGTCCGGTGACCGACCACAAACGACTTCAAAGCCTGGATTGAGGGCAAACAAGGTTATGTTGAGTGTTTGGTGGCATTGGAAGGGAATTGCCTATTATGACGAACGTCGAACGTAGAACGTGGTGAAACGGTCAATTGAATCCTCTTCTGTGGGCAACTCGACCGTTTGAATGAAGCTATCAAGAAAGAGCGACCAGAATTATCCAACAGAAAGAGAGTTGTCTTCCATCATGACAATGCTAGGCCACACAAATCTTCGATGACCCGGAATAAATTAACGGAGCTTGGTTGGGAAGTTTAGATGCATCCACCATATAGCCCGAACCTTGCACTCTCTGATTTCCATTTGTTTCGGTCTTTGCAAAACTCTCTCGATGGTAAAAAATTGGCCGACCGAAGTGCCGCTGAAAATCACTTGGCCAAGTTTTCGCTGATAAGCCACAGAAGTTCTACACCGATGGAATTATAAAGCTGCCCGGAAAATGGCAAAAGCTCATTGATAATAGTCGCCAATATGTAATTGATTAAAATTGATTTGGAATAAAGAAACTTTTTTTTCAAAAATGTACCAAAAACCGTCGAAGACTTTTTATTGACCGATATTTGGATTATTGTTAAGAATATGTTTAGGTTGCCCTTTTGTTTTAATTAAGCAATCGAATTCTTTACCCCACCCTGTTGTTTGCAAAATATTTTATGATCTAACTTTGAGTGAAATTAAGCCCTTGAGGCGTTACCATTTTCAAAGAGGCAATGAAGTTGTCCATAAAACAATACAATACGACATAGCGTAGATGTGGAATCTGCACCATACTATAGGAGGATAGGTTATAATCTTCCTTCCACTATGCTCCCTATATGTTCATTTTACTCAAATTTCTCAGCCCTTGGAAGAAAGATTGGTAAGCGCTTCAGCCAAAAAGTGTCTATAGTAGACAGCAGGTACCATCAGCCTGATGCAAGCAAACGCTGGATACTACCAGAGCTGCTGCTCCGCGGTGTTATCATCATCAGTTTGCTCCGCGGTGTTATCATCATCAGTTTAGAGCAAGCGCAACAGGATGTTGTGTTACTTCTATTCTGTCCCATTAATGCCAAAAAAAGAAGAAAGTATCCTTCAGTCATTTTTACTTAGTGAAGCAGGAAAGCGGCTGACCTTCCAGAGACGTCACAAGGCTTGTTTAGTCTGCCGACAATCTGGAAATCATGCCAGTTGAAGTAATGTTCAGATAAAAACCAACAATCGCTGAAATATCCCAGTCATGTAAGAGTTCAGCCGGCCTTTAAGCGAAGATTGTCTGTCGCTACACATGCAAATGTTTCGACATTCCCACCAATTTTCTTAACAATGTAGTTCAATGCTATCAGAATGTCGTATATTGTCTTCTCTTACGTGAAGTCAAATCCAATGTACTCGTGCTGCTTCGCATGAAAACTTTTTGTGACAAAAGAAACATTTAGAAAAATATTTTACATATTATGAAAAGTTTTAAAACAAGAAATACATAATGTTACATCACATTTTGCACAATATGTTCTAGGCCTTCCTGTGCATCCGTCTAATTAGCAATGCCACTGAAATATGATTCTTGCCATCATATCTTATTCCTGGTAAAACCTTAGAACGTGAAGATGATGGTGTTGATGTTGAGCGGCCACGAGCGACTCTTATAGCATTTCCCAGCTTTAGATAAGTCCTGGCTATTTCTCTCCTTAGAGATTTTATAGAAATCGTGTTGTCCTCATTTATCCTTTTATATAGAGTTAACGTGTTTACCACAGCCATGTCACCCACTCTTGTAAAAAGGGACCAGTACCAATTTTTGCCACGAAAAGCAATTTTTTGTCTTTCCAATCATGATCATCTACGCCTCCCATATGTGATTTGTAATTGTTTATTACATTCGGTTGAACCACATTGATCTTCTCTTTACTTTTTGGACACCATCGCTTCACTTGTGACAAGGGAAGAAAAGTTCAAAGTTTGTAGCTACAGAGAATCACTTGTTATCCTTCCATTTTACTATCAAAATTTTTGTTTTCGTTGTCAAACTTGCTGTCGTAGTACCCAATTTCCGTTTTTTGCACATCTTTGTCATTTATCAATGGGCACCTGTTAGATCGCACCTCTCTTATGGTTCCTGTTGCTCGGAAACCTTTGTTTCTCAAAACAATAAGTAGTAAGTGCCCAGTAAAAAAGTTGTCAAAAAAAATTCGGTGCTTACATGGATCTTCAACGTACTATACATGTCGTCTCGAAAACTTTCACAACATCATTGATTAGATATTCGAAGAGTAAAATATGCCAAAAAATTGCCTCTTATCTTAAAGGTATATTCACTTTATAATAAAAACTATACGAAAATCGTTTAACGACGCACTGATTACTCTGAATTCAAATCCGCTTTACCAACGAAGTGAGAACCATAGCCTACTACAATGGCTCTAATTTATTGGAGTATATGCTATTCTGGCGATGGCGATGGCGCGATAGGTAGCTCATTGGACTATCACGCAGAGAGTCTGGGTTCGATTCCTGGCTTGGTCAGCAACAATTTTTCAAATCGCCATCACCCTTTCGGCGGGCAATGGCAAACTCCCGAAAGTAAAATTGTCTACGAAAAAGCTTCTAAGGAGTGCCGTTCGGACTCGGCGATAAACCGTAGGCCCCGCTCATATGTGACTAAAATGACAACATGAGCAACACAAATGAGTGTCTAGAAGCTAGGCCATGGCCCATACCGGGCTGCCAGCGCCACGGTGTATTTGTTGTTTTTTTTTTATATGCTATTCTAACGGTCTTGTTCCAGCCGCTCCCGAAAAAAATGGAAAAAATAATTTTCCATAGATCTCAAACGAGATCGCTGGGATCTAATGGTTTAAAGGAGGGAATCAGTTTAGACTGCTGGAACGTGAATTCATAAGTCCAGATCAAGACACGACATTAAAAACTATCGACTCATTGTTAAACTACAATCTATTCCAAAGATTTTCTATTTTGCTGTTCGTAATCACATATGTGACTCCTACCAGCGGTAGATCGATTGTAACCAACTTTTCTAACTACTGTCTCCGTTCTTTGGGATCTCGTCGAGAATTTGACACTATTTATACCGATTTTTCTTAAGCATTTGGCCGTGCTCAGCATATTGTTTTACTCAAAAAGCTTTCCGCTATGGGTATTCATTCATGTTAACTGAAATGGCTTAAAAGTTATTTAGTAAATCGTTCCCAATTTATCAAAATAGGATCCCAGCTTTCGAATATTATTTTAAATCACTCTGGTGTTAAACAAGGGAGTCACTTTGGCCCACTTCTGTTTTTATTGTTCATAAATGACCAACCCTTATGTGTTTCTTATTCATATTGTCTACTTTATGCTGATGATTTCAAAATATTTAAGTTAGTGGAATCAATATCTGATTGTATCGTACTACATTTCAATATTGATAAATGTTCTGTGCTATCGTTCACCCGTAAATCAATACAAATCGTTCTCGATTATAATATTGGTAGTTAAGTTCTCAATAGGGTCCTTTTTCAAAAGGACTTAGGGGATATTTTTGACAATCGGTTCCAGAATGCCCGTCATTATGACTACTTACTACTCGTACATTATAGCTTAAGCTAACTACATGTTGGGTTTCTTTATTCGAAATTCTAGGTACTCGTACTTTGTTGATCCGTATACCCTTAAATCTTTGTTTGTTTTTCTTGTTCGTTCGTTACTTGAATTTTGCTCCTTGCATTTGTATTGGACGTCAATTAATCGGTATATTACCTTTGTTTAAAAGAAGATTTTATTTTCTTGTTATTTTTGCCCTTGACATTTTATGTATTCGCATTTATTATCCCGCCTTATTTTTTTTTTCTAAAATATATAATGCACCTCCGTACTCTTACCCCTAGGAAAAATATTTTCTTCTTAAATTCTGTTTTGATTCTACAGTCTTGATTTTTTCATAATAAATTTATAACAAATGCTTTAGTACGATTTCACAATCGATAGATTTACACATAAGCAGAGAAAAGTTTAAGATATTTTTATTTTTTTATTTGTAATAATAAGTTAATCTACCTATATAAAAGTTGTTTACTGCATAGATAAAATAAATAAATAAATTAGTTTTTAGGGGGTCCATGGTAGGTAAATGATTCAACTGTTACAGCGTCCCTTAAAATTCAACTGAGCCGCATTTTAAAAATCAAAAAAGACTTCAGCAACGAATTTTATCAAACATCATAAATCATATTTAACGGTCAGACAGTTATTGGCTTAATTCAAAAAACTAAAAAAATATCTTGAGAATCATTTCAATACAGAAGAAAATACTTAAACACTTAGCATTGTCTTTCCACTTAAAGAATTTATGGAGACATATATTTCAAAGATTTCAAATTTATTCGATTGGATGATATTGACATATTTTGTGTCATTTTCCCAGGGGCAATGTATCAGTATTTGCTCAGAAATCAAGCACCCAACTTGAAAATTTCTATTCCTTCTGTCCATGTTGGCGACAACAAAGGGACATTGCGAAAAAAAAAAAATTAATATTAATAATTTGCATATAACCAAAATGCCAAGGAATATACCTATGTTTTAGATGTATTTGGAAATATATATATATACTCGTATATATAAAGCACTCATCCTGATCAATAATTCAAAGTGGAGAACCCCTAAAAATGAACACAATTCGCAAGGGAAAAAGTGTAAACAAAATCCCTCGACCATTTGTTTAACATCAAAAAGAAGAAATCTCAAAATTCTGATATCCATCTGATGCTATATTCTTAGCATACACATACATATGTAGCACATACAGTTACTTGAGTGTAACTATATGTATCTAGGGTGCATTGATTGTACATATATTTGTAAGTATTTACAATTGTCCACGGATCAATTGGTCGAAAAGATTCTTTTCATTCATTTACTGATTTTGTTTTATGTTTTTTTTTCTTTATGTTGATACCTACGCATATTTTTCTTTTATTTTTGTATTCTTTGTTTGAAGTGACTTCTTGGCAGCAATTGCAAAATATTGCCTTTCATCTTTCATACAAGTAACAGGAGAAAAGGAAAAGTCTCATTGTTTTGAGGCGCAGGCGTTTATTGTCCAAAAACCAGTCGAATAAAAGAAAGAAAACAATAACGAAAAGGAGCCTATAGAAAGTAAAAAGGATGGGCAGGGATGTGAACTATACTGTCAACAAGACAATCTGTTTGTCCTTTGGGAGGTTGGTAGCAATTGCCAACAGGACAGTCACATTAACTTGCCGTCATAAAAAATGATTCAATCTTATTTTTGTTCTGCAGCTTCCTATAATATGGTATATGGAAAGGGCAAGTAATGTATTCTTGAGGAAATTTTAATCAGAGATTTTGATGAACTCGGATATAACGCTGATGGAAAAGAGGGCACACACTCGTGAATTATTGCAAGTGTAAAATCCTAGGTATTATTTGAATACTAGTGCGTGAGGATATTTGGTTTGTTATTTTTTCTTTAAAATTTTTTTTTTTTCTTTTAAGCTGCTATCTTTGACGGATATACAAAGGATATAAATTTTTTACAATTTGCCACCTTTGAGATGATGAAAATGCGGGAGGTCCAGCCCTATTTTCTTTTAAGTATTATTCAAAAAGAAACAAATAAACAGAACCATCGGCCAAGTTTCTCGTGGCTGTTCAAGATATTACTCGTAGTCTTCATTTGAGATCAGCAGATCAGTTTTAGATACCAGACATAAAAAAGAATTCAGCAGTTATCGCACAGAACAACTAAATTAACAACTTAAACTGTCCGGGTACAGTTGAAAATTTTGTGAAATTTCAGGAAGAATATTAATGCACTCGAGACCATGTTGTGGAACTCCTTAATAATGAACAAGTAGATCTAAGATTCAATCGCAAACATCTAAGCTTATTTAATTCAGTAGAAAATACTCGTATAATCGTGTGATATTACTCCTTTAAATGTTAACAAAAAAATTAATGTTAACACGTAACATGTATAAGGCCACACAGTAAGCGGCAGGGCGGCAGAGCGGTACAAATCTGAGCGGCAAAAAAAATAAAACAAATGAAATTATATGGTTGTGGCTCTGAGCGGCAAGCGACGTTTCTGAGTGGTAGAGCGGGGTTTCTCAGCTTTCAATTCTGTTCTATTATTTTATTGTAGTGCTGAGCGGCAAGAAGTAATCATGGCGAAAATTGATATTGAAAGTTTAATTTCAGAAGTACAAAGCCATCCAGCATTATGGCAGGATAAACTTAAAGATTTTTTAAAATAAAAATATAACAGACAAACTACCTATGGAGTGAAGTGGGAGAAAAATGTTATTGTATTTTTGCCGCTCTGCCGCTTACTGCGTGGCCTTAGCCTTAGAAACTCAGAAAATGCTCTCTGCCACAAATCCATGGTCAAACAATAGCTAAATAATAATTATTGATACTTTCGCGTTCCACAGGAATTAAACAGTATAATCAAAATCCACACGATACACACGATACTTTATATTGGATCATTGAAACATTTTGGAAAATGAAAACTTACGCTTTCGCCGTGTAATGCTGTGGGAGTTTCGCAATTGAATATTGAAACTGCAACAAAAAAAATCAGAGCGTTTATTCGAATCATGCTCCTTCTCTAAGGACTGTTAAAAAGTGTTGCGGTAGATTCCAAAAGGGTGCTATGGCCTTGATGGCGACTTTGTCGGAGACTTAGTGAAAAATAACCCGATGATTCCAACTGAAGATATTGGAGAGAGGCTAAAATAGACCATCTGTCAGCATTTCGCCAATAAAAGATACTTGGATCCACTTCCAAGCTCGATAAGTGGGTGCCGCACTGTTTGATGGGGACAAATAAGCTGGACTGCGTCTCCGTGGCCATATCTCGAACCTATCGTAATAGATGACAGGAAGTGGATTCTAAATAACCAACATGCAATGAAAAAGGAGCTGAAAACAAGCAGGTGAACGTGCAGAATCCGTGGCAAAAGCTGGCCTTCATCCAATGAACGCTTGTATCCACTGAAGGTTTGGTGGGACTCTAGTGGTTTGATTTTTTCCAAGCTTCTTTCATCGAACAAATCAATTGTGGCAAATAATAAAGTTTAAGCAAATTTTTCGGTTTTGGCTAATTGAAAAGGCGTTGTCTAACTTCATGAAAGCATCAGACCGGCATTTCTTTTCAAACAAGGGAAACAAGAAGGGCGCCGGCCACTACGATATGCATACGTGCCGGGATTTTCAAAGGTAGAAGTGGTAAATTGGTCTTAGGCTTAACAAATACTTCAATCCAGCATAAAAGAGTGAAAACCTGGTAGATAACTGAAATATTTTCTTCATGCGTATGTTCGTCTTGCAAAAACTCTTCAAAAGATGATTACAATTTTGCACTATTTGTGCGTGAAAGTGCTTCAAACGTAAGAAATGATAGTGTGATAATTGACGACTCAGAGTTAATAAGAAAAGTTCACAAAGTAACGCGTTTTCATTCTCAAAATAATGAATGTTTAAAAGCTATAGCCTGAAATCATCTGTGAGGATATTATTTTTTTTTTAAATTCAGGGAAACTGGAACAATTAATGATCTTCGATTCTCTGGCCATTCTCTAATAAGTCGTTCAACATAGGTATAAACAGTTTCTGAGAGAGTATTGCCAAGAGTCCAGGTATGTCGATTTGACACAATGGTAAACAACTCAACTTAACAGCGTATTCTCACGAAGGATTTTATCTTCAAACAAACAATACAAAGCGCAATTGACTCAAATAGAAAGTTCGTGGAATAGCTGTAAAGATGGTGCCTAAGTTGACATTTTTACAGATATTGTGAAATATGGATATGATCGGGACTTCAGGTAGTAAAGGAAATAGTTCTGCAACAGATTTACAGCATTCAAGGAGATCACGGATATGCATAAATAAATCAATTCCAAATTATGCGCGAGTGACTGAGAGCTGGCTCGCGGATAAAGTTTCCAGCGGATCAGAGGTAGACAACGTTGACGAAAATTTTTGTCCGGAGCACAGTGAGCATGATACGAATACTAGCACTGGTATTCCTGACACCGAAGAAACTAAACTTGAACACATGGATGCGGCGTCATCCTCATCAGATGAAGATGTTCCGCTCTCAAGACTGGGTTGTTTTAGAGGAAAGGAAAGAATAAATACAAATCGTCTAAGTCACCTTCAAACAGATCATCATTTAGAACAACACAATATTATTTCCCGACCACCCACACCCAAATTGACAGAAAATTATGGAAAGGATCCCTATTCTTTATGGAAACAATACATAAATAAAGAGATGTTATCGGAGATTTCGCTAAGAACTAACGAGAAGCTAAATGAATATATGAAGCAGGATCTTCCAGAAATAAAAGATATTGGTGTAGTTGAGTTAGAAGCTTTAATTGGCCTCTTGATGTACATAGCTGTATTCAAGTCTAACCACGAAGACGCAGATTTAATACTTGCTACTGATAGTACCGGAAGAGACATTTTTAGATGCATTGTGCCTAAAAACAGATTTCTGTACTTGCTTCACTATCTTCAGTTTGACATTGCACTTGACAGAGCACAGAGAAAGGAGACTGATAAATTGGCTGTGTTATCGAATATTTTCAACAAATTCTTATCAAATTGCGTCTGTTGGTGAAATGCTAGTTCCATTTAGAAGGCGATCGTTTTTGATGATATTTATGCCAAAGAAGCCTGCTGAGTATGGGTTTAAACAAACGGCCAGTGCGATGCCGAAAACGAGTATTTTTATAATTATTATGTGTACTGCGGAAAAAGTTCAGGTAGAAAAACACTAACAGATGAAGAAAAAAGCTTTTAGTTTCTACTCAGTCTGTGATCCGCTTGGAGGTCACAAAGATATTACGGCTGACAATTGGTTCACGTCAATACAACGTGATGCATTGAAACAGAGTGGATTGACCGGTGTAGGTACGGTAAAAATAAATAAAAGGGAAACACCCCCAGAGTTCTTGCCTGATAAAACGAGACCTTATATGCCTTTACAAAATACACAACGTTATTTTCTCATGTTCCCAAGAAGGGAAAAGCGGTCATTTTGGCTTCGTCAATGCATCATAATGAAGGAACAGACACGGACTCAGAGAAGCCAATAATTTTACAGTTCTATAATTCTACGAAAAGTGGTGGAGATGAAATAGATAAGAAGTGCTCTCAATACACTTGCAGCCGCCGATCAAGACGCTGGCCTATGACAATTTTTAACCGAATTTTGGATATAAGTTCCATCAATTCTCATCTTTTACATGATGTACGTGTGGGAACACAAACTGATAGAGGAGCCTTATGAAAAAATTAGACCACATGGAGCGAAAATTGTATAACCTAAGGTTGCGCCGTGAGCTCAGAATGACTTTGGCAAGAGTACTTGGTTCTGATAAGCCAGAGACATGATGAAGCTGAGGAAGTTAAGACCCGAAAGACTTGTCTTTCATATCAACCTAAACTTAAAAGAAAATCGACGTATAGATGCTATTGGTTCAATTGAAGGTGTAGTTGGACTGTGGACCTTTTTTTTTGCAGAAGGTTTATGTACCTACTCCTTTTTTTTCTAAAGGTTTTATTAGTCGTAAGTAAGAAATACTACTTTTCGTTATTATAAGAGGAATATTCTTCATTCATTATTTACAAGAACAGCTGGATCTGACGGCTTGCCGCCAAGATATTCAAAGCTGCTGGAAATGATTGCAACGTCACAATTGTGGAATTCGGCGATCAGAAAACTTATGAGGGATTGTTGAGAAACAATGCATCGACAACGTATCACTGTTCGATGCGGATTTTGGGCTGCATAATTCATCGGACCTTTCTTCTTTAAAAAAAAAATGCGGCTGGTTAGGCAATAACAGCGACGCGATAGTTCATTTTTTTGTTTCAAACTACAAGATTTAGATGTAGAGGAAATGCAACTATAACTGGAAGATGGCACATAACTCATTCATTGGGGTTTGTTTGAAGTCTAAGGCTTATACCTTAGCCCAAGTCTTACATAACCCATCCTCTCTTTTGCACTTTATAAGCATCTAAACCCTATTGCACAACATACTTTTTCAAATCGACTGTAAACCAGATGTTTGCTCTAAGACAAATCTTGAATATCTTATTGTTTCAACTTCAAAGTCATATACATATGATTGAGTTGATAGTTTGTAGCTTTATGCACCGATGCTGAATTTTGAGGTCCCACGAAAAGTTTAACTCTAAAAAACATAAGATGTCATATATCTCCGTGGGCATAATTTAAACATACCTTTTCAATAAAAACTTAAAACAAGAAGTGCGAAGCGATCTTAAAAAATGGTCTTTACAAGAGGACATTTATGTGAGGATTTAAATAACTGGCGACTTTGCACTACACAGTACAGGCCTTTATAGTTCTTGCAAGTGAATATCTATAAACAAGCTTCGCACCCTATGTTAAATATTTTAGAAATTTCTTTGTTTGCAAAAAGTAGGGTAGGCCAGTTTATAAGTTATTATTATGGCTACACCCGTTTATTGTCGCTGTATGTTAACTTCGTCTTTAAATTGTTATTGGTCACGGGGGAAAAACTCTGTCCTTTATCGATTGAAGGGAAGACGTGACTTATTTTATTCCACTTTTTTCTTTTTTTTTGTATACAATAAATTAAAAACAGCAGCTTGTATGTAGAGTTTGTTATTTGTGCTTCCCAGACTGGTATTTAAATAAAGAAAAGAATTTTTGAAGAGTATTTTCTAGATAGAAAAATTTAAACTGTCCCCACGCCTGTCACTTATCCAGCGAAGGTCAACGAAATAAAAAAGTTTCCTTCCAATTTTTGCTTAGAAGGAAAATAAGGAGTTAATGCAAGCAATTCTGTGGTAAAAGGAATTTCTCGGCTTATTAAAGGAATAACAAGATTAATAATACTTTTTGGGTAAATATTCAATGTTTTTTGTAAAGGATAATGAAATTCAGTGAAATGTTATGAGTTGGTGAAAATTTGCATGAAAAAAAGGAAGAGAAGGGAAACCTAATGGTCTTGTTTCGGCTTTTGGACTTTTTTGTTTGTGTAATTGGCTGTGAAATATTAAAAGTTTGTCGCTTTTAGAATAAATTTATGAACCATGACTGACTAGGGATTTCTTACAATTGAAGTGCAGATGTTTGCTTTTGTTTTAAAAGATTTATTTTTCTTCGGCCTGAAATTTCTAAGTTCCGCACAGAGAGAGTGGTTTATTTTCTTTTTGGTTTTGAAGGGATATTAAGTGAAAGTGGTTTCTGGGGTTAAATGTTTTTTATTGTAGCTCTGGTTGTCCCATCAAAATTGTAACTTCTTCACAAATTAACGAAATTTCAAACCGCGTTTAAATAGATTTCAGAAGATCTTGATATATTTTGGCTGAAATATTTTGAGGGACCAGGCTCAGAAAAATCAAGTTTGAACTTGTTCCTATATTATCCAATATGTTGCACATCAAATCATATCAAAAAAATTTAGAAAAGTCCCTACTACTACCACTTATTTGCTGGTAGTGTTAAAGGTCTATAGTTCCTGAATCCATGTATAACTTTAATCCAGGTATCCTGCTAAAACAGCTCTTCTGTTGATTTGACTCCAAGTAAAGTTAAGGCTTTAGGAGAAAACCCCAACCCCAATTACAAACCACAAATTTGTTCTTAGTGGAGAAGGTATCATAGTACATTAGCGACGGGGGTAAAGCAGGAATTCTCTTTAAGTTTATGCTTAAAGCTATCACCATCATTGCGGATTTGTTTGACACTTAACTCTGGGGTATGCAGCATGCAGGATTTATTAAAGCCATTTTCTTTAATGATCTGCTGTAACCATGTTAATTTTGATAAACTTTATAAAATACTAATCAACATGGTTTTCAAAAGCAACCACAAAGAAACGAAAAGTGGACTTGCAATGAAGGGGACATCGACGTTGTAAATTTAATATTGAGTATTTGTTGCTGTGAGCCTTTTTCACAAAAAACACCTCATCATTGAGGATTTCTAAAGGAAACCTAGGTATTCAACTAGCTTGTAAAAGAATCACCATCTTCTAGCTGTAGCATTTTAAGGAGTACGATATAATTAAGTTTAAGTTTGTCCTAGATTTCTAATTAAACGAATTTTTTGACTTCGGTCCCAAACACTTTATTTTACCACTGTCGAATCGCTTCATATCACCAACAAGAAATTTAACTGCTTTCATTAGTGGAAGGAGGTAGTGTAGAGAGTTTGATTTTTTGTTTAACAGCTGATAGCTGATTTACACTCAGCTGGCTTGCGGTTTCACTATGTCAACAGCTACGTTTTCAAATTGTGTGAAGGTGGTGGTGGCCACTGGAAGGACTCACATCCCTAAAGTGAGTTACTGGTATGGGAGCATGTGATCTTTTGTTTCGGGTGTCAAAACAAAACACGTGGCCATCCAGGATACAGGTTGCAGGGTTTGTTCCTTATCACGAAAGAATCAAAAAGAAGAATTGGAACCTAAAGTTTCAACTATGATGATTATTAAAAAGAAACAAATCCTTTTCGGTTATAAATTTGCTTTAGGTCGTAGAATTATGTAAGTCTTGACCTTCATACACGTAAGCGGGCGTAAGCATGGCCTACACGACACCACAGAATTAGGCTGGTTGACTTTACAGTGTGATGATATGGTGCCATAGGAAGTAGGCAATATCAATATATCATCTCAATATATGCAAGGGGTCATAAAGGACTCCGGATCAGATCGAACATCTATGTAGGACGTATCTCCAATATTCTGGACATTTGAATAATATGAAGAAGCTAGCATTAACTCAGATTACTACCTTTTTGCAGCCAAGATATGAAGAATTATTGTGGGAAGAAATGACGTAGAAAGGTATAAGATTGTTTCTTAAATGCATATCTCCAAATCGCTCAAAAAGTCTTATGTTGCCAGTATCAAGTACCAAGGAGCAGGGGAAAAACGTCCAACGTGCCATTACAGACGCCTCTAATGGTCTTCATGAGCAGAAGACATGATCATAAGAAGAAAAAAAAGAATCACTTGAAACCCGCGTTTAAATACATTGAGGGCTTATCCTCCAGGAAAAACATAAGCAAGTTTCGGCAAAAGGTATAAGGAAAGAACATGTCAAGGCTACAAGACGTTTTCACAAATCTGTAGAAATGTTAGAGGAAACTTTGTAGTGGAGTCGCAGTTAGTGCTGAAAATATGTAAAACAAACCTTTGCAAAGTATATAACTGCAACAAATACCCACACTCTGCCGTCACGATATCAATAAATAGACTTCCGACTAAATCATTCAAAACCATTGGAAATGACTAAGTGGAAAGAATACTTTCACTCTTTTACCAGGTCTAGTCAGAAGAGTATATGCCTGATGAGTAGAATCTAAGTATCATTTGCCTAACCCACGAAAAATAGGATCTCTATCAACTACTCTAGCTTAAGAAGTATACGTCTCCTCAATATCTTATTTCCCTTATTGTGCCTATATCCGAAACTTTACGTCAAGAGCCTAATTGGCTTCTTACAAATTTTGAAATTCGGGGAGATCTTGTTAAAAAAGTTTGAAGGTCAAATCAATACCCCCATTTTTTTATGTTTTAAAGCTTCAATAATTTGATTTTACATATGAAGACGGACTACAAAGAGCCATGTCTGGTTTTGACACCTTTGCCAAACTCGTTAGTTTGGCCAGAATGATGTTGGAATAGTACTATATTATTAAATATCTATTACCGATGACTTTTCGCTCATCATCGCTGGAGTTTTTGACAATATTGTAGCGCCAGATGTACTTTGTTTTGTGATAAGGTGAGATAGCTACGAGCATGTACTATTCGCTGTTAAATTTTGAGGTGAGAGTTCAGAAATATATCTGATAGTCTCTTGCAGTTCCTGCTCCTTGTATGCGAAATAAGATTCATCGCAGTACTTTTTGTTTTTGAAGCGCGAGATTTTAATTTAAACCGATAACTCTTAGATAAAGTAAATATCTTTCAATCTCCTTCCATTGCCGTTTGAAAAGTCTCTAAAAAACATTGAATCGTGCAAACTAAGTTCATAACTAAGGATTGTGTACTCTTGGGTATCAAACTGCTTGACCAATTTGAGGCAACTAAAATGAAAGGAAAATAATACGAAATGGAATATCTTACATGGAAAGAATAGTGCTGGCTGGCTAAGCCCAAACGATATGCAGAAGACGTTTACTATATAGAAATATACCAGTAACTATGGCAAAATGTATTAACAAAATGTATATAAATAAATTTTGAAAGTCGTCTACAATTAGTTAAAAAACACGCGAATGAACCCACGCTGGTTTTCTTCACAGGCATACCAAAACGGGGTGGGAAGTCTTCAGATGACATTTAGAAAATGCAATTAAAAGTTGTTCTCTACACTTAAACCTAAACTACTCCTAGCTCCAGATCAGTGCACGTTTTCCTTTTTCTTTAACTTCATATAGAAGGAGAATGAGTATTTTTCACAGATGATAGTATAGAACGATTTATTTCAATGAATTAACTTCAGCTTGGTTCCTGTTAAAATTGTTTTCTTGGTTCTTAATATGTCATGTCCCTGGATTCTACCCTGATCATTTGTCTTTTTCTAAAAAAAACACCCTATGAACTGAGAAGGAGTTCAATCTTTTTTTTTACATTGCTTTTGCTCCTTCTCGTAGTCGGATTATTTTGAACCCAATAACGGGTCTTATTTCAATTAAATGGAAACTTCTTCCTGACTTTTACAAATGAATTCTTAGAAACAAAATTACGACTTTTTAGGGCAGCGTATGTATTCAAATATGAATGGGAGAAAGGCCCACAACTAACTATGTGATAACGTCTTATTTCTTCTTTGGGAAAAATAAAACTCCAATAGGGATTAAAATTGAAATCACCTGAGAGAGGACTCATTAGGAGGAATTGGTATCAGGATATAACTTCATACTGGCAATCAGAGGTAAAGTAGATACTATTGTCTAAACCTTGTATCATTTTGAACAGAAAACTGATTACAAATGTCACATTCTCATATTCAAAATAGTTGATTATTAAATTGAAAACGGTAAGTCATATTGGTGAAATAAATCCATCAGAATTGGTTTCGACCTTAAATAATGAATACATTTAAACCGAACACATTTGCTTCCTAAAGTCCCAGAGAATCTAACAATCTGGAATGGAATGAATAGATTCAAGCAGTTGAATGTAAATCACAGAATCAAATTAATTCTGAACTCAGTTACTACAATATGTGTTTGTCTAACGTTAAAATAGTGATTAGGACAATTATCATTCATGTATCTGTAAATTTGAGTTATAAGCCCGACTAAGATTCTCGTTACGAAACCTACTGCGCAAATATTGATTTATTGGATCTAAATGTAAAATATTGCGATAAGTCCAACAAATGTTTCCTGCTGGAAAGAAGCTAACACTGTTTCGCCCTTCTCTGCAAAACCAGTCGAGAGCTTCCGCAAATATGATGCTACATATATCTTCAAAACGGTTCAAATACAAGGCATTTTGATGTTATAAGGCGACTGCATATTGATTGCTTATTTTTAAAAGCAAGGGGTGACCTCTCAGCAATTTGGCTTTCCATTATCTACCTTTTTAATGCATCGCTAAACATAAATTGTTCCAATTTATATAAGTTGTCTTTAGTTACCGTTAATTCCGTCCACCCGACCTGGATGAAGTGAAGATAGCCATATCGAACAAAGCTGCTGGAGCGGATGGCATGACTGCCGAGCTCTTCAAAGCGGCAGGCGATGACTTGGTAAGGAGCATACACCAACTCATCTGTAAAATATGGTCGGACGAAAGTATGCCCGATGATTGGAACCTCAGCATTGTTTGTCCAATTCTCAAGAAAGGAGACCCTCTGAACTGCGCTAACTACAGAGGCATCAGTCTCCTTAACATCGCATATAAGATCTTATCCGCCGTATTGTGTAAATGCCTGAAGCCGTTCGTCAACAACCCGATAGGTCCATATCAGTGTGGCTTCAGGCCAGGAAAGTCCACCATCGACCAGATATTCACACTACGGCAGATCTTGGAGAAGACCCATGAGCTTCAGATCGATACCCACCACCTATTCATCGATTTTAAGTCCGCGTATGACAGCATCTATAGAGACGGGCTATATAGAGCAATGTCTAGTTTTGGCATCCCTGCCAAACTCGTCCGTCTGTGCAGGATGACGATGGAGAATGCACGCTGCTCCATCAAGGTCGGTAAAGATCTCACCGAGACCTTTGATGTCTAGAAAGGATTTAGACAAGGCGATGCGCTGTCATGCGATTTTTTCAACATCGTACTTGAAAGAATAGTGCAAAACTCACGAGCAAACATAAGAGGCACTATCTTTCAAAAGTCCGTCCAACTACTCGCATACGTCGACGATATTGACATAATCGGGAGAAAGCAGCGTGATGTCAGTGGCGCTTTCGCGAGTATTGAGACGGAAGCGGCGAAAATGGGTTTAGCTGTCAATGAGGGCAAGACCAAGTATATGCTGTCAAGCAAAAAGGACAACCAACACCGACGTCTCGGACAGAACGTCACCCTCGACAGATATAACTTTGAGGTAGTTAAGGACTTTGTCTACCTAGGCTCCGCTATAAATACAGACAACGACACCAGCGCTGAGATCAAGCGAAGAATAACTCTTGCCAACCGCTGTTTCTTTGGGTTAAGAAGGCAATTGAGTAGCAAAGCCCTCTCTCGGACAACAAAAGTCACCCTTTATAAGACTTTAATAATCCCGGTCCTGCTCTATGGCGCAGAGGCCTGGACATTATCAAAAATGGATGAGGGTGTTCTTGGTTGCTTCGAGAGAAGAATTCTTCGGGCGATCTTCGGTCCCGTCTGCAATGACGGTGAGTGAAGGAGGAGATACAACGACGAACTGTATGGACTGTACAGCGACATGGACCTAGCCAGAAGAGTGAAGATCCAAAAACTGAGATGGCTGGGTCATGTAGAGCGCATGGACACCAATGCTCCGGTCCGAAAAGTCTTCGAATCCGCCCCCGAGGGACAGCGCAGTAGAGGAAGGCCAAGACTCAGGTGGCGCACGCAAGTGGAAGAGGACCTCAGCCAACTTAGCGTGCGAAACTGGAGACAGCTAGCCAGGGATCGAGCTAGCTGGAGAAGCTTGTTGACTGAGGCCCAGGTCCACCCCGGACTGTAGCGCCACCTAAAGTTGTCTTTAGTTACCGACAATATCCAAAGACTGAAGCACTTAGAACTTCAGTGAATGAAATCTCCATAATAGCAGCACTTGAATCACGGTCTGAAATGAAATTAAAAAACGACCTCAAACAACAGTCTCAATAATTTTCTGTCGTAAAATGCTGCTTTTTTTCTGATCTTAAATGTAAAGAAACACCAGCAAAAGTAGCATTAAATTTCTTTTTCCCAAAACTCAGTCTGATAACTAATCAGACCTATCAAAACCTTGGAGATAGAAATCGCCTTGTAATCTCTTCGCAAAAAAATATCATTTACTGTGAAGCAAGGGCAGAACAATGGAGCACGGAATCTAGAGAAAGCCGTTTTGATATTTAGGATTACTAAATTTTGCTCGTTAACCGACCCTAAACTCATTTCGGAGCGATGTCCCATATATGGTAAAATACCTTTCGCTAATTTCAATGGTATTTATTTAATCATAGGTCTTCACAAAACAATTAAAAATATACATACTATTCTACTGAACCTGTAAACATACGAAAAGGGCAAATGTACGATCCGTAATATTTTATTTTATATACTTATCATAAATGAAAAGCTGTAAAAATAATTCATGAAGTACAAATGTAACATATGAACATATTTTTAATGGGGATTATGCGATATCTGCCCTTGACAATATTATCAAGCACAAGTATCTTAAATTTCATCGTAATGATTTTTTGTACAAAGTGTATCCCCACATCTTTGAGTAAGAAGCAAGTACCATCAAAAGAAGAAGGGGAACACAAACCGCCACAATTAGTAATAGATACCAGATATCAGCTTAAATTACGAGTATATACTTATATTCTGTTGTAGTTTTTTGTAATAGATGAAACAGTTTCGATTTAGTTAATACTGCTAACAATTTGTAGTGATGCTGTACATTTTATTTTAATTTAATTGCAATCTGGCTGTTTTGCTTATCTTAAAGATTATAGTCGAGCTGGCGGGTTCATAAAGCGTTAAGATAATTTAACATAATTTATTGAAGGAATTCTTTTTCAATATTTACGTGAGCATCCTTTAATCTTAGAAGATCCACTTAATAATTTCTGAATTATTAAATATTTTTTCAAGGAATATTCAAGGAATTTAGTATATCTCTTTATCTGCAGCCGGCAAGAATGAAGGACGGAAAGTGATACGGAGGCTTGGGGATAAGCTAAGGTTGGAGTCGCGGAATACAACTCGCAAAAAGGTATACGATATCAAGGTGTCAACTGACTACGTTATACAGGCCTCACCTATGGATTCCATTGCATAGTTCAGAAATCCAATCTAATATTTGTAAAGATGTCCTTGGAGCACCTGGCGAATTTGAACATTGTTCTCCAATTCTGGGCAGATGATTGTCTTTTACATTGAGGCAAGGTCAGACGGGTAGGTCATTTCATATGTCACTTGGGAAAACACTGACAACATACTCGTAGAATTTGTGGTTATTCTTAAGTGGATATTATTTATTATACCGAAATTATATGAACTGCCGTTCTACAGCCGAAGAGAAGGGAAAGAAGAGAACATAGTATTGTCACTAGTAAAGCAATATTTTCGACTAGAAGTGACACATAAAAAAAGATCCCTGTGGCCCACAAGCATTTATTTTGTGGATTTTTAATTTGAAACCTCCCAAGACAATTTGCATTGAACATTTCGAAATGGAATTCCCATTTCATTGAAGAGGGGATTCATTGATCCCCAATGCACGCATTTTCGACAAAAGAGACTTATTCTAAACTCTGTTAAATGCCTTAAAAATGTCAAGTATTACTAACTTCACTTCACCAAGTTGATGTACACGCGTTAGTTTTAAGTTTCGGTGGGACATGCCATCAAATCAAAAGAGTTTTTACGAAAATCGTACTACCGGTCGTTTAGAAGTTTTTGCGTTTCCAAATATTTTATGAACTTGCGGTAGGAGGAGAAAGGGAAAGATTCCAATTTTTTTTGGACAGACTGGGCAAATGATGATGGGCAAGGGAGAGTTAAGAGATTTGAGGGGACATTCCCTTATTGAAAGACGTGCTCCATATATTCGAATTCAATTAATATTGCACGGTCCTATGGTCTTACAAAAACACTATCTATAGAGCATTTAGGCTGATTATCTTCTTGTTGTTTTACTTAGTTTTTGTGAAAAAAAAATGTTCATTGGTCATACAATTTTTGAATCGCTACATGCATCTAAATAAATAGCTTGTGATCTTATTCATAGCTACGAGTACATACTCGTACAATACACGCAGCTTACGTGTTATCCGTTTTTTTTTATTGCGAACATCCGAATGACTCTATATCCAGCATAGGGTCGATGTTTTGTATTTTGATATGCTACTAGTATACCTGCTAAGTCAATATGCCTTTTTTTTGTCCTTGAACAGAGCCTTAAACACTATATACAGCTGCCTTTGCTCCAAATATTCGTATAAATAGCTTTTTGCAATGATTTTACTGCTTGAATAAAATCTACGACATCAAACATTATACTCGTGTAACGAATAACTTATAAGGCTTCTATACTATTCTCTGGGGATTCTGAATGGAAATTCCTGGTTAAAGCTATCGAAAAGAGATTGATAGCATTTTATTCGTCTCTCATCTGGGTGGATATTTGCACATATGGCATTTGTTACCCCAAACCCATTTCACTCAACCTGAGTGTAGTTTTAACCATCGCAATTGAATAGTCCCCATCGCCATAGAATACTGCTTACATCATTTTGGTGGGAACAAAAATGTTCTCCTATCTTACTTGATTTGGAGTTACGAATTACTTTTAGGAAACACTGCGATGGAAACAATGTTAACCAAAAATGTCTTATTATGGTTAAGTTGAACGTACAGATTGGTATTGCCCCAAATTATTACAAGACGTAGTGGAAGAAATGTACCCGACATCAGAATCATACTCTAAAGTTTTCAAAATCTTATCGATCACAAGTTGTCTACTAAGTATTTAAAGAGTCCCAACTTCGGGTATTCCTCCATTGATAGATATTTTGCAGTCTCATCTTTAGATTTGGAGTATAGTACCAGTAAAAGCGACCTTTGTACAATTTTTATCTATTGTACCTATTGAGGGCTTAATTTCTGCGCGTGTGTTTATGCAGTTGTTAAATCACACCAAACGGAGCTAAATCTAATGGCAGCTGGAGACCTCTTTTTGGCTGTTTCCTACCCCAAGTACGACTATTTTGCTTATTGACGTAGCCATTCAGCCAGAAATGGGTATAAATCCCTGGACAATTTTTTTTTTTTTAAATAAGAAGTAAGGTGATTCTTTACCCTTTAGACGCCTTGTCTAATTGATAAGTCAAGTAAAGCTTTTTTTTGAGAAATTCTAATTAAATTTAAGTATGTAGGAAACTGAATATTAACAAAAGCAATTCATTTATTTGGTACAAATTATGGAAATAAAAATCAAAGCAATGGGTGATACTGCTGCACTGCCTAGTGTGTTGACTGACGATCACTCAACTCTCTTCCATATTCTCCCAAACACCTTTAATTTTGTTCGATTTGAAAAAAACTCCTACCAATTCATATTTATGACACTATGAACATATTTATGTATAAAAAATAAAAAATACATTTTTGGATAGCGGTTTCTAGAACCGTTCCTTTAATGGAACAGTAGGAAAACATGACACTGTATTTTCTTCATCGTTTTTTTTAAGTGAAAGGAAAACAAAGTCAAATAATTTGACTATTTCAATACATTTCATTTGAAAAAATAACAGATTTAAATTTATTAGCTATATTTACACTTTTAAATTAAATAATTTTAAGGACAATGAGCTTCGGATATGCACGTGGAATGTTAGATCCCTTAATAGACCACGTACAGCCGAGCAACTAGCGGAGGCCCTAGACTGCTGCAAAACAGACATAACCGCCATCCAAGAAATGCGATGGGATGGGCCGGACAAAAAGAAGATGAAAAACTGCGACATCTACTACGGCAATTGCTATCGACGGCAAAAGCAGCGCTTATTTGGATGCGGACTTGTTGTCGGAGGCAGACTAAGACAAGAAGTTCTCAGCTTCCGGCATGTGAGCGAGCGCCTCGTAGCAATCCGCATCAAGGCTAAATTCGCCAACATTAGCCTCATATGCGCGCATGCCCCCACAGAGGAGAAAGATGACGACACCAAGGATGCCTTCTACGAGCTCCTTAACAAGACCTACGAGCAATGCCCTAGCTATGACATTAAAATTGTCCTCGGTGATTTTAATGCAAAGCTAGGAAGAGAAGGTATCTTTGGTGGAACAATCGGAAAATATAGCCTGCACAACACCACCTCCGATATTGGATTCTGGTTAATCGACTTTGCGGCGGGGCGAAACATTGTCGTGACTAGCACGCGGTTCCCACATCTCGACATACACAAGGGGACTTGTGGAACCCCTGATCAATCAACAGTCAACCAGATTGATCACATTGCGATCGACGCAAGACACTCCTCCAGCATTATGGATGTCCGTACGTTCCGAGGAGCCAACATCGGCTCGGACCATTACCTTATTGTAGCCAAGGTACGGTTGCGGATATCCCAAACTACGCCAAGACAAACTAATGCTGTGAGAAAATTCGACGTCAGACGGCTACAATCGCAAGAGATCGCCAAGTCCTAACGCGGCGCTGCTTAGAAAGACCAGAGCTGCTCATGAACTCTATGAGCGGAAGAGGAGGGACGAGCACCGGCTTCCCAGGAGGAAGAAGAAAGAGCATGAGAAGCGCGCGATCGAGTAAATTGAAAGATGCTACTCCAGGAATGAGGTTCGGAAGTTTTACCAAAAGGTAAAAATAACATGCCGCGGAAACAAACCCCGAACCGAAGCCTATAGAGATGAACAAGGGAATATCGTAGTAGAATCGCAGTCGATGCTGAGGATTTGGAAAGATCATTTCTGCAGACTGTATAACGGCGATGACGGACCAAATACCGCTGTCAGGCAGATTCAACCTTTCAACCTGGACGATGATGACCAACAATTCCGTCCACCCGACCTGGATGAAGTGAAGATAGCCATATCGAAGCTTAAGTCCAACAAAGCTGCTGGAGAGGATGGCCTGACTGCCGAGCTCTTCAAAGCGGCAGGCGATGACTTGGTAAGGAGCATACACCAACTCATCTGTAAAATATGGTCGGACGAAAGTATGCCCGATGAATGGAACCTCAGCATTGTTTGTCCAATTCTCAAGAAAGGAGACCCTCTGAACTGCGCCAACTACAGAGGCATCAGTCTCCTTAACATCGCATATAAGATTTTATCTGCCGTATTGTGTGAACGCCTGAAGCCGTTCGTCAACAACCTGATAGGTCCATATCAGTGTGGCTTCAGGCCAGGAAAGTCCACCATCGACCAGATATTCACACTACGGCAGATCTTGGAGAAGACCCATGAGCTTCAGATCGATACCCACCACCTATTCATCGACTTTAAGGCCGCGTATGACAGCATCTATAGAGACGAGCTATATAGTGCAATGTCTAGTTTTGCAAAATGACGATGGAGAATGCAAGCTACTCCATCAAGATCGGTAAAGATCTCACCGAGACCTTTGATGTCCAGAAAGGATTAAGACAAGGCGATGTGCTGTCATGCGATTTTTTCAACATCATACTTGAAAGAATAGTGCAAAACTCACGATCAAATACAAGAGGCACTATCTTTCAAAAGTCCGTCCAACTACTCGCATACGCCGACGATATTGACATAATCGGGAGAAAACAGTGTGATGTCAGTGGCGCTTTCGCGAGTATTGAGACGGAAGCGGCGAAAATGGGTTTAGAGGTCAATGTGGGCAAGACCAAGTATATGCTGTCAAGCAAAAAGGACAACCAACACCGACGTTTTGGACAGAACGTCACCCTCGACAGATATAACTTTCAGGTAGTTAAGGACTTTGTCTACCTAGGCTCCGCTATAAATACAGACAACGATACCAGCGCTGAGATCAAGCGAAGAATAACTCTTGCCAACCGCTGTTTCTTTGGGTTAAGAAGGCAATTGAGTAGCAAAGCCCTCTCTCGGACAACAAAAGTCACCCTTTATAAGACCTTAATAATCCCGGTCCTGCTCTATGGCGCAGAGGCATGGACATTATCAAAAACGGATGAGGGTGTTCTTGGTTAATTCGAGAGAAAAATTCTTCGGGCGATCTTCGGTCCCGTCTGCATTGACGGTGAGTGGCGGAGGCAATATTTTGGCCCGAAGGTGTATCTATTGTTTAAATGTATGTTTTAACAATATACCTGGTGAATGAAAGCAAGTCATAGGAGATACCTCGTAAAGTTGGAAAGCATTGTTTACGCTTGCATTTATTGAAAATATAAGTGGTAGCAAGTACCATCTCTATAAACGAATTGAAATTCGGTAACATCCAACATTTTGATCTAACCGATTATTTCCTCCAATATATCGGTTATAATAAACTATGCAACGAGGTTGATCAATGTCCTTCATCTGCTTATTGCAAGATCTCTTCATCTTTCCCAGAGGGTAAACACCACATTGGGTACATGCAACAGTAACAGTGTTGTTGTCATTATACCGGACAAGAGTTATGTTAGAAATTATACCTGTACATTGGTTAAATGAACCTCTTTTAGATTTTCTTATTTCTTTGGAATCTTTTAATGCTGCTTTTTCCACACGGTTTGCTCTTATGGTACCAGTTACATCATAGCCAGTTTTTTTTAATTTCATCCAGAAGAGGCAGGGATGTAAAGAAATTGTCCATATTTAAAGTGAAACTATGAGGTGGCAGTTTCGGTATTAGGTCTAACACTATAGTACAGAGCCCCCAACACCGAACTCTGGATGAGTATTTCCTGTACTGGCTCCTTGATAAAGTTCCCCGTAGATCAAATAGCCCAGCCGAGTTCATATAGACCAATTTTTGTAGCCAAATCGTATCGGATTCCCTTGTATGTGGTGTTTTGCGCTATGCTTTCCAAGATATGGTATCATCGATTCATTGATGCTCACATTTTTTTCGACAGGAAAGTATTTTAACCATATTTTGTTGAGAAGGTTCCAAAGAGGTCGAATCTTTGCAAATTTGTCGGAAGCGTGAAAATACCGCAACAAATCCTCAAACCTATTTCCCGACATAGCAGATGCAACTCCTTGAAAATTACAGTCAATACTTTGTTCTCAATACATGCGGTATCTCGCTGCTCTATTAAAGCCTGATGCCAATAAAATGCCAATAAAACTTTTTATTTCTACCGTGAAAAAAGTATGGTTACCTTTCTGAATAGAATTTCTTTCTGTTTCAGAATGCAAAAGCTCAAAAACTTCTTCATCAAAAAAGAGCTGAAGTAATTGTATTGGATTATTTAAATCTTTTAAAACCGTTGGCCGAGTATGCTCTTTCTCTGGTCTTTCGGGAATGTCTACAGGCTTCCACTTTCTTGCAACTGGCAGGAGTTTTTTTTTCAAAGGCGGACCATAACCTGCTGATGTACTAGCAATTGGCTCTTCAGTTTGGTCGATAACAGAACTTTTCAAAATATTATTTGTTACCTCTATTTCGCCACTATTAGAGACCGTGGCTTGGAATTCCGCCTCTGCTAAAAGCTGGTGCTTTGAAAGGTGATTAATATTTGCTGATTCTTCATCACCGCTATTTTTATCACTTATGTCGTTGTTTACAGAAGGTTTTATAAAAATTTCAGCAGCCAAAACATTGTCGTCTTCCTCAAGTTGTGAAACGGTTTCATTTACACTCAACCTGAACAAAACAAAAAATAGTTCCTATAAACGAAAATGTTTTTGTAAATTTGTTACACTGGAATATGATCCTACTGTTCCACTTGTGGAACGTTGCAAGCTATTTGAAAAAAATATCTAAGACTTCAACATTTTTTTGTTTTGACATAAAAAGCACATTATTCAAACATTTACAAGTAAACCAATGCAACATGGAAGATAATATTCCAAATAGTTTAACACACAATAAATACACTGACATTTCTCGAAATCAAACTAACGGTAAATTATTTTGACAGCAAATATTATTAGTGATGCCAGAATGCAAAAATAAATAATGGACGCGTTCAAGAAATATTTGTAGAAACCGAAACAGATACTGTTCCACTAATGGAACACTAGGATGATACGGATGATTCACAAGCCTAAACTCGCTTAAAATTTATTTTCTACCATTCGCTCTTGAGTGCTGATCAATTCGCATTGGAAACATTAGATTTTGTAGAAAATCATTTTTAGATATCCTAGTGGTAAGAATATCTTAAGAGTAGAAGTATTTTATCTGAGCACCTTTTTAACATCGTCTTTGTATCTTACACCGGAAATTTGAAGAGATGAATCAAACAGATATCATTTGTTGTCGAAAAATGTCACATTTTCGATTAAAGCAGACTGAAATCCGTCCCTCATAGATAGAAGCGATTTCATTTAGTGAAAACATTTTCTCCCACATAAATACTACCTTAGAATACTTATTTCTGTTCGCACTATCATCCTTCTTGGGTAGCTAATTTAAAAGCATCCTAACAGAACCTACTAAAGGTCATATATATTTTTCCATAAAGGAGTCAACAAAAAAAAAAGAAGGGAAACACTAACAAGAAATCCCTTTTCTGCTACCCTATCTAGCTTCTGCCAAATTATGTAATTATTTTCCGGACTTTTATGGTGTGCTTATGAGGGTCTCTCTATAGATGTCATATACGTAGTATATTGTAGTATTGTTCAAGCTTCATGCTCATACATATTTATGTATATTTGTATGTTGCATTACTCTCCCATGTGAGCAATATCCGGAAAAGGATACCAGAACGGATGATTTTGGGTATATTTTCCTTCTCCTTGGTTCTATTTTTTTTTTGTATTTTCCCATATGAGTTCATAATTTGTTATTACTGAAAAAAGCAAATAGATGTAGCTTACTTGAGATATGTATTTTGTAATGTGATGTACTGTTTATGCTACCGTTGAGTACCTAAATAAATGAAAAAGTGTTATGAGGGGTAAAGATGCTTAAGCTGACTTTTATAAGCTACTCGTATCTTATTTATGCATTGAGGTATGTACATACTTGTATGGTATCATAGTATTAGAGGTCAGGAACCGAACCAAGTGGGTAGTGTATTCATTTTTTCAATAAAGTTCCTTCTTTTTCTTATTGCTTGGAATAAGGGAAATATAAGAGAAAGTTACATGCATACATTTGCAGACCTAATAAACTTGGAAAGGTAAATTTCTTCAAGTATTTGTAAAAGATGGATGCTTGCCCTTTTTTGCTAATGATAAGCAGTGTTCGGTCAGTTTTGAAAACTCACAAATGTTCCGCACGTGCTAAGTTCTACTTCACACAATTATGGAAACAGTTTTCTTAAGTTATTTACGAGGCATCGTAAGTATCTAATATGCTAATTAAATATCATCTGGAAGAAAATACCGATAAGATGGTCAAATTTATACCCAACCCCAATGAAGAAGGTACAGAAAACGTAGTGTTAATTTGCGAATACATGATCTTAGGAAAGGACTATGTATTACGCACCAGTTTTCTTACTCATTTCTAGGCCCGACAACAGTCGTCGACTTCAGGGCACTAAGGTGTAAGTTATATTTAGACGACCAATCTGAGACTCGATGAAGGTCCTCATTAATCAGTATGATTGTAAAGTGAGAAACAGTTTTGCATTAGCACATAGATGTTTCTTTTTAATTCTTTGGAAAGGAATGGTAGATTTGAAACTGGTCTGTGTTCCTTGATTTTTCCATTCTTGGGATTTCAGAAGACTTTTACCTCTTTCTATTTTGTGGGGAGGCGGCTTGCTGTTATAAATGTATTGAATACGTACGCTTTTAGCGGAAGTATATATGGAAGCAGAAGTTTAATAAATTTCGGAAGGACTTCGTCAAGTTCCGTAGAGTCAGACTTGGTCGATAGTAGTGTTCCTCCGACATCATTGTTGAGTTTTCGAAAAATTATGTCCATCAGATTACTGCTACTTGAATTCACTCTTCGACATTCACGTCCCATCTTTTGAACGAAAAAACTGAAAAAGAAATTTACAAATATCTGGTTTCCAGATCACAAAAACGTAATAGTAAAAATATTCTATTATCCACCAATAGTACTCCTACAGAAATTAATTTCTATGTATAGCGACGCTTTTGGCCTCTCAACGTGAATTGCTTCTGAACCCCAGATCTCTCTAGCTTATGGAAGAATTTATGAGAATTAGGTTTGACATGCTGAGCGTAAGTGAAATAAGATACCCTGAGGTAGATAGGTAACTGCTCAGTGCTGTCCTTCTTCTGAAGACAATTCGCAAGCCCATGATATTATCAACCATAACTCCAGAACAGATAAAGGGTGACCAGTTAGCAATGATAGTTTTCCAATCGTTATGTTTCAGCAGATGTCAAAGTTAACAATAACATCCAGCTTAAATTAACCTTGTCATCGTGCATCGTTTTACGCTTGCCGAACGTGCACAAATTATTTAAAGATATTATCGAAACTCCGGCTCAGGTCTTAATACGCAACGTGAATTTCGTCGTGAGGTCGGTCTTCATCGTTGCTTCAGTATGCAGGCAATTCATCGCACCATGGAAAATTTTGAGCGTGAGGACACTCTACTGGATCTTGACCATCCATTAGATAGAGATCGGTGAAAATGGAGAAAATATAGGAGCTGTAGCGGCCAATATTGAAGAAGATTCAGAAATTTCGATTCGGCGCAGATCAGCTGAATTAGACATCGCCAGAGAGTCAACCCGGCTAAAATTGCGATTGGATTTGGACCTACAACCGTATAAAATCGTGCTGATGCAAGAAATGAAACTGAACGCCATAGACAGTGCCGTAATTTCACTAACTGGGAGCTTGAAATTTTGGACAGAAATTCGGATTTTGGACAAAAAATCATCTTCTCGGACGAGGCCCATTTCTGGTTCAGCGGCAATGTCAACATGCGAAATTGCCATTTTTGGAGCAAACAAAATCCACAGGAGTTTAGCCAAATATCAATGCATCCGCAAGGCTTGACTGTGTGGTTAGGTTTATGGCATAGCGGAATCATCGGAAGGACGCACAGCTACCGTCAATAGTCTCAGGTATAGAGCGATATTAACCGACTTTTTGTGGTCAGAGCTCGACAACATCGATATACTCGAGCAACAAGGGTCTGCAGCGAGCTGTTCCATCAAAATGGCGCTTCATGCCATACTAGCGACTCAACGCTCGAAGTTGTGAAGGAGAAATTTAGCGAGCGGTCGTTCATTGGGCCGAGGCGATCATGCGATTCAAGACCACTCGATTATTTTCTCTGGGGTTACGTCAAGTCCTTAGTCTATGCTAGCAGCCCAACCACTTTGGAGGAGCTTTAGGTCAACATTCGATAAGCTATGTCCGAAATAACGCCGCATTAGACCGAGTCATGAAAAATTAGACCAACCGCTTGATGTACTGCCACCGAAGCTAAAGTGGTCATATTTAAGGTTCAAAATAAGGCCAGAATCAATTTTATATTTCACCCCGATTTTGTTTTATTTAACTTTTTTTCCTAGTTTTCTCATCTGATCACCCTTTAGCCTTATATGCAAATTATATGGTGTACTTCCTGCTGCACTAGAATGTAATGCTCTCATCATCAGTGCTATGCATTAAGAGAAACTTCCTCTGAGGACGACCGTAAGGCCATCTACAATTAATAAAATATAATTCCAACACTGCGTCCGATGAAGACATACGGCTATGATGGGAAGCTTAACGTTGAGATAGACAAAAATATTTATGTAATCCCCATAAACATTACATAAACAAACACTATGACAACACTGTTAAATGAGCTGATTTCTGCAGAAATCATTTAAGGAGTAACCTCCTTGATTGCAAGTTAGTGTTGGGAAAGTACGAGAACACCATATAGAACAGGGCTTTAGGACTCCTCACAGTACCAACCACTATCTTTTGAATGGTGTGCAAGTGACCAGCTTAATTCCAACTCAAATCTTAAGTCACTGAAATGCTTCGAAAACAGTTTTCATATCCCCTGCTAACAAAACTGCATAGAAGATACCCAAGATATCCGAGATAAGAAATTCCTGAAAATCCATGATGATTTGGATAAAGATGATATTAGAAGCGCAGTCAAAACACCGAATTAATACCAGAATTGTATTGTTTCCCGATATTTTGAATCGTTTGTAAGCCTTATTTTTTTTAAATTTCTAAATGCAAAAGTCGTCTGCTATACCACGGTTGCTTGGATTTATACTTTCTCTCAGAGCAAGAAACAAACATAGAAAAAACCAACATTTATTATGGGGACAAAATGTTTTTTGCATTTCAAGGAGACATAGATTTTCAACCCACAAAGTAACATTTTAGAAAATTTAAACATCTAACTGAACTCAATTCTGCTTTTAGATAAGCATTTAAAGGAATTAGATACAACTCTTCAGATGAGCAAGATACTCGTATTACGTTGTTCCACTTCTCTGCCTTGTATTGATCTTGAGATCGCATCTGTGCATTGCATACAAGTACGAGTATATTTTAATTACAATCACATCTACAAAGAAGTTAAATAAATGGTACAGCACAAAACCCATTACGGAAATACGAAAAATAAACAAAATTTTTATGCTTGCCATGATACGAGTAGCAATTAAGTTCTTTTTGTATTGTATTCAAACTATGCAGTGAATGGCAAATACGCAAACAAGGTCACAATGCAAATTGTAATTGCTCCAAAAAAAAAGGACGAAACGATTGTGTGAAAATGTAACACAAAAATCACAAATTTCAACTGATGATGAAACCATATGGAACACAAAAAAAAAATAAAAAACTGCAGGATTTTTGTGTTGCCCTCTATTTAGTGGTCCGTACAAGAATAATTTTGGTTAAATTGCAGAAAAAAGGCGGACGGTCGTAAAAAAAAACTTCACTACCAACCAAACAATTCACATGCATTTTGAGTTTTTAATCCCTTGAATAAAAAAAAAGTAGATGAATATCATTATAGTGTTTCGAAATCTCTTGAAATAAACAACGATCTCTCGAATAAATCTGCGTGTGTCAACGTTTAATTAGTGTCGAAATAATCACAATCACATGCAGGTTTTACGCTTGGTTTAAGCATTTGTGAATAGTGTTTTCACTGCTTGTGTAACTAGATGTTTTTTATTATTTTCCATTAGTTTTTTGTGTCAGTTTTGAGATTGAAAAGCATTGTAGAAATGAAATATTCAATTAATCGAATTCCAATGAAGGGACAATATTACTCACTAACTTAAATGCCGCATCCTTCTTGAGTCAAACGAGAAAAGAAGTTATTACGAGCAAACGTGGTTTTCTTCTTTCATTCTTAATAGATTCGAGAATACAATCATCTTAGTTACCTTTAGACATCCTGCCGGTTTGCCATTGATAGTATTTTTGTTACGTTTTATTTTTCTCCTGCTGGCTGTTACAGGGGACGTGGACTTGTGAGTAAACGGAAATATGTTTGGATACTCATGCTTTTGCCTTTTTATCTCTACTTATATATAATGGAGTTAATTTTTTTTTTGTTTAACTATGCGTTTGAACTAACAACAAAAATAAACAGCAGTAACAAGACATGCAAAATATAGTGAAAATTGCCATTACACTACCAAGCTGGTACCCTATATACCCGATAAAGTTCCATTTTCACAATGTTCGGATGGTTTAAGAATAAAAAACTATCACACTACTATATTGGACCGGAATATTATTTACAAATACGAAGTTATTGATCGAACATTGCTTAAGAATTTGAGGGCGCGTATTCACCTGTTATATGCTTTGCCGTAATAAAAAAAAAACATATTTCAACACTGAACAAGGATTCCCCCGGATAAGGGACTGTTGAGAATTTGTACGCCTTCTGTGGTCACTTGCCCTGACGACTTACTAGTCACACTAGAAAATTAAGGTACCAAAATAATTGGCTATTAGTCATCATCGTGAAAGGAAAACACTTAAAGAAAATTGGCAACGGGTCGCAAAATGTCTCAAAAACAGTGTCGGACTGATATACTAGCTGGGGTGAAAAGTAACCACCTAGGGAATGAAAAAAAAATTTTTTTTAAAAGTGTTTTTTATTTTATTTCATATAGCCCCCTTTTTGCTTGATACACTTATTATAGCAATTTTCCAACTTCTTGATCCCGTCCGAAAAGTAATTTTCCGGAAGGTCTGCAAATTACTCCTCCGTGGCGTCGATGATTTCCTCGCCTGAACTGAATTTTTTACTGATGAGCCAGCCATCTTTTGAGGTTTGGGAAGGGATAATAGACCGAGGGAGCCAAATCGGGTGAATACGATGGATGCGACAGCAATTGGAGCCGTAAGTCATTGATTTTAGCCGTGGTTGCAATGCTCTTATGCGCCGGCACATTGTATTGCAAAAACAAAATTTGTTTTCACTTCATGTGAGGCCGTTTTGCAGCGATTTCCGCCTTCAATCGCTCCAATAATCAACAGTAATACTCGCTGTTGATGGGTTTTCCTTTTTCGAGGTAGTCCATGAAGAGTATGCCATGACAATACCAGAAAACCAACGCCATTACCTTTACGACCCATTGAGCCTCCCTCGGCCGCTTCGGAGCACTCGTGCCGACTTCAGTCCATTGCCGGGCACTCATTCTGTTCTCTGGTGTGTAATAGTGGATCCAGGTTTCATCAACTGTTACCAATCGGCGCCAAAAGTCCATCCGATTCCGCATCAGCAGGTCCAAACACTCTTTCGAAGTGCTCTCGCGTTCGTGTTTTTGGTCAGGAGTGAGCATGCGCGGCACCCAGCGGAATGATAACTTTTTCATATGCATAATATTGCCCAAAATATGGCATCTATTATTTTGAGATTGTCCTCTGTAACCGCATCGGAGGGCCTGCCGCTGCGGATTTGATCGGTAGTGGAGTTGCGGCAACCACGAAACTCTCGAAACCAATATTTGACGGTGTAATCTGACGGAGCATTAGCCCCATAATATTTATCCAACTTTTCTTTGGTTTCCTTCGCCGTTTTGCCTCTCAAAAAATAATGTTTTATGAGAGAACGAAAATCGTTTTTGTCCATACTTAACATGATGCCAAACACGGCAACAACAATCAGCTGTCAAAACAAAACTAAAGACAGTATCGCACTGAAATTTGGCACGTCTGCCTAAATATGAACGGACTTCAAGGCACCTTAACCTTTTATGCAGTAGCAGCGTATTCTGGCGGTCAAGGAGGTTACTTTTCACCCCACCTAGCATTGGAGAAAATCTCTCAATTTCGGGAAAGCTGTGCCTAACACCTTCAGTCGAAGAAGAAGTCTGAGTCTTGACCAGGTCTCGCTGAACTGTACAATTATTTCATTCTTCAATTAAGTCGAATATCTGGGAATGGTTCTAGACAGGAAATTAATTGCAACTCACGCACAAATTAAAAAATTACTAAAATGTTTGGTAAGACATGTGTATATCCGAAAAATTCACCAATTACATGAAGGACAGACCGATCATCATCTTCTCGTCAGGTCGAGTGAGACAATAGAAAAAATTACAATAATCGTCTTTGAAGACTCATGTATAGCAATACACTGCTTTTGAAGATGTTATTGGCTTCATCGTACTTCACAGGTTGTCCATATGAATCATAGGTATGTTCTTTCGACCCAGACAGTTCTTACCCGCTTGTAATCTTGACTGCCAATCAGTACCATACCTCAGCAGAACGAAATGAATCGCTTTTTCTATCCTTGAAAAATGTTGGGAAACTGATTTCAATAGTGGGTGCTGTATTGCCCAAAAAAAGAAGTTTTGAACGAAATGAAGCAACCTTGCTTGTTGCAACACGCAACAACACAACACACACAAAAAGGAAAATCCCCAAGTGGTTGTCAAGAAGCAGATGCATCCGTAGAAGTGACAGTTTAGAGCGGATTTTCGAACAATGGTATCATTAGGCGGTTTTGATTCAAAAATGCTAGTGGAAATACCATTGGGCTACAGATCTGAGATTTTCTATCCGATTCGTATGGACTTAAACTTCGACGATCAAACAAACGAAGCTAACTTCGGTAATAATTTTATCAGCTGCGTTAACAAAGTGAAAGTGAATTGAATGATTTGCCTCCGTTACACTCTGGGTAAGCCTTAAGGATCGAAATTATTTGGACAATCTGCATACAATTTAAAGCCTTTAAATGAATATTGTCCATCCCGTTCGTTAAATAGAGCCAGAAATACTCAGCCAGGGACCGGATTCCGCAAGGGTCAGTTTTGCAGTGTACGCGGAGAAATATACCTACAAAATTTCACAGTTGGAAGAATGTTCGATTTTAATGTTTTTCGGAGCAGTCTACTGGGCCCATCATTGTAATAAATCATAATTCTGATCAACCCAGTTATAAGGTGGCTCACCAATATCAACATAAAAAACAATAGCCTTTCAATATTTTGTTACGTCAGTAATGATTTTCACGAGCAATTCATGATGTGTGCGAAAAAGAAAATTTTACTCCAAATTTGGGGGTTTCTGTCTGCTTTTCGTAGTAATACGCGATCTGCTCGGCCAAATATTTTGCTCCAGTTTATCTCGTTTTCGGCCCATTATTTAAATAGAATATATCGTTTCTCTTTTTGAAGAAAATCTGGTGATTAAAGAAAACCATCTAAGCCATATCAAACGATGTTCTTCTGATAAGCATCTTAGGTATTAATTATTTGAAAACAACTGCGGGATTCGATTAACATGGCACAACTCTTAAGTCGACACACGGAGTCCTACATCAAATTTCCAAAGTGAATCTAGAATCCAAAGTGAGCTAGATGTTGTTCTTCATAATTCAAATACGAACATCCCAAACAATGGGCAGAAGTCCCAGTTCCGAGTTCCGAGTTTTATTCTATCCAAAAATGTGTCAATATCATCGTTTGAACAGAAATAAAAGGTTTTCCTATCCATATACCCAAGGACAATCAAGCAGCAAGCGTTAGGCTAAAACATGTTTGACTCCAAACCGTTGATACACTTGATACACTGGTTAATTACTCTTTGGGAATTATTACTGACGAGGATAATAAAGCCGATGGCCTTGTTAGAAAAGCTTTAGCTGATACATTCGAAATTTCCGCTTACTACAAAGAAGATTATAACAGAAAATTGGTTTGCTTTCTATCTGGATACTGTCAGCTGCGGTGGCACTTTCACAAACACAACATTAGCCAGAAAACTAAATGTTGCCTTTGTTCGGATTGCGACAAAAATCCAGAAGACATATGGTGTAAATTCGTGGTTCTATATGCTATAAGAAGACCTATGTTCATGTTTCAGAGATATCCTCAGAAGAGTGATCCTCTGGTTTATCAAGGATGTTGTGGCTTTTATGGCAACTTAAACTGGCCTGCTTGCATCAGTACGGATCAGTACTCCATAAATATAACAATTCCCAGGAATAGACTTTGTTTTTTTTAAATGTAGACTCAAAGCCTATAACAAGCGAAATTGCCCATAATGTCACCAATTTGAATATAACCGCAGGTCAGTTCTAAACTGAAAATTTAAGGGTTCATTAAAACCTTGCAAATAAGAATCTTTACTGACAATCAAACGGCAATTTAGTCTCTCAAAGGAACCTTTGAATTGCTGTCTGCTTCTCATCGTAAATCGGCAAAGCATCTGTTCTAGCATAAAATCGCATCAGCTTCATTAACATATGAGGAATTATGTACTATTATTACCGATCCGAATGACCTGACTGCGTTAACTCCAGGTCATTTTCTTATAGGGGAACCGCTACGGGCTTTAGCTGATCCTCATGCGGAACCACTCCGAGGATGTCTTAGTAACAGATGGAAGTTAGTATTTCACATCAAAGAAGAATTCTGGAAACGCTGGTCGCAGGAGTACCTAAACGATCTACAGCACAGGAATAAATGGAAGACTTCATCGACAAACGTTGAAATCGGCACGGTGGTCATCATCAAAGAAGACAATGTTCCGATCATGAAGTGGCCACTTGGCAGAATTGTTAAGGTATATCCCGGGGCTGACGGTCACATCAGAGTAGCAGATGTTCGTACAAAATCGGGAGTTATAAAGCGATCAATACACAAACTGGCTCCACTTGTCAAGGATGAAGTTGCTATAGAGAAAGAATCAACAGTAGCAAACGATCTGATTCAGAACCAGCCACCGGTAACCGCTCAACATCGCAAACGAGAGAATCAATCGAAAAATTCCGACAGACCTTCAGATAAAATAAAAAAAGTTGAGTTCACCATTGCTAACTATACTTCTGGTATACTTACTAGTCCCAATCGTGAGGGGAAGTAATACAGTGGAAATCACGAAATTCGGGTCAACTTCAGGAATACACTTCTTTAATCAAGGAACAGTAAACTTAGTCACTAACCAATAGAATTTAGTCAGCTATTACAATCTTGACCCATACCGAAGAGAGTTTCAAGCCTTAAGAAACAGTACCACGATAATGCGGCATATTTGCAACCAAATCACGTCAAAAAGCATATGCGCTCAAGTTGTTCAAGAAGTTCAGTACATCAATCAACAGCTAACAGATCAAAACGAATTGCTTAGGACTCAACGTCATTCTAAATCATTCTAGACGCTGTTGGCAACATTGCGAATATACTCTTTGGAGTGCTTGATTCTCGATACGCTGAGCAAATGTCCGCTGATATTGACAAGGTGTACGTCATTGAAAACCATCTGCTCGCATTATTAAAAAATCACACGTCAGAATTGGATTCCACTGTAAATATTATGACAAAAAACCAAGCAGCATAACCAACTTGTAAAACAATTAGATCTAATAATCAATCGTGTGCATAACATTACCGAGTACGAATATCAGATAAAGGTTCAGCAGCTATTTTCATCATGGTCTATCTACACCACATTGCTTATTACCAACATTCAGCGGACGCAAACATCTATTTTCATCGTGCTCGCAGACACTTATCATGGAAGAACCAATTATTTACTGATTTCACCACACCAATTGAGGGAAGAAGCTATCAAAATTAAAAATCACCTTCCACCAGAACTTCATTTTCCTGTTGAGCTAAACGACATGCTGGGGCTATACAACTGTATGTCAGTAGAAGGGCGAATCACGACCAACCATGTCATATTTAAAATCAGTTTACCACTGATCGAACGCGGAGAATTCGCAATGTATAAGATCATCCCGATTCCAGCAATTACAAACAATACGCTTTTCACAATACAACCGTCATCTACATATCTTGCAGTAAACGCTCATCAAGATGAGTATTATCCGTTATCCAAAGACGACATTTCATCATGCACCATTATAAAAAATGAAAGGTATCTATGCACTCAAACCCATCCAATCTATCGGCGGGGATTAACCATCAGCTCGTGTGAAGTCAATCTACTTAATAATAGACCGTCGCTATCAACATGTCAATTAGGGGTAGTTGAAACGAGTCCAGTCTGGTCGAAAATTCCAAACACAAACCAATGGATCTACGCCGTAATCAACGAAACACTTTTGAACATAGTATGTGACAATCAACCATCGCATCTCACAATTAGCAGGACTGGCTCATTGAAACTTCAGCCAACCTGCAAGATTATCTAAGATTGCAAGCTCATCATATATACACAAGCAGTATCCGGCTATCAGAAAAAAGACTTTTTCCAGCTATAACCCTACCCAATGTGACACACCTGGCAGCACTTCGTCATAAGGCGATCAATATCAGCACTCAAATCATGGTACTTCAAGAGCTTCGTGAACAAATTAAAGCCCAACAAATAGAGCTTCCTAACCAGCTTCAACATCATAACATCTGACATACCATCACGAGTTCTTGTGGACTATTCCTAGCAGCCACGGTTGTCATGTATATATTCTGGAAACATCGTCCGAATAGTTGCAGAAAGACGGCTACCCATATTTTTTGTATAAATACCCAGTTTAATTTCGAATAAAATTATTATGCTTGTTACTCAGCTACTAAAGACTTATTTTTCTTCACGTGAGTCTGCGTGAAGGGCTGAGCCAATCATAGTCTTCTTCGTGTGCGGGTGTTGTAGTGTTCCACTAGCAATACTTCTGTCAGTCACGGTACAAGAACCGTGATCTGGCCAACAGACGATAAAAGAATCGTTAAAAATTGAAAACTCGACGTTTTGCGTATAATGTGGCAAAAATGATCAAACCAAATTGATTTAAATTATGGGAATTCGGTTAATAGTTCTCAGGCTTACCACAGCTGTAAGAATGGCTTCATTATCAACATTGTCATAAATAAAGTAGCGCGGGTGCATTTAATGGATAAAGGTCCATAATTTCGCATTGGCTTTACCCTTATAAAGATAGCTGACCCAATCTAACTATGCATTGACATGACCTAGATCAATTATATAAAAAAAAAAAAAACAAATCTATTAAATTCGTTCACCTAAATTACAGAGTGTCTATGCCAAAGGATATATCTGAATTAGCTAAATACTCGTATGTACCATACACATGCCACATGAACAAATATCCAAAAACAAAATGTATGTACAGGAAGTCATGCCATAAATAATGATTCTCAAAGCCGCCAAAGCACTTATCTTCAAATATCTCATTGTAATGACCTTACTTTTATTACAGACCGGGGAGTTCGATTAAGTACATGGCACCGAAATTGCCATTGCCACAGAACACATTCGAATATTTCTTTTTTTATATTTTGCTTTGTATTTCACTTGATTATGTCAGAGAAGACCTATAGTATACAAAGTCAACCTCTAATCCATATCCCTGTGCGAAAAAAGGTTGCCCGTAACTTAAGACTCAATGTCTGTTACGTGATAGAAATGAGTTTTGGATTATGGGATTAGTCAGTACGAGCGTAGCGAAATGAATTGATATTTACTTACATACTCGCAAATACATAAGTATATACACACATATGTATGTTGGCCTTCAATATGTATTTCTGAGTAACATGCGGGAACACACTATGCTACATCTAAAAGCAAAATTATCTCAAGCGATTTTTTATTACTTATTCCTGTCAAATAAGAAACAACCAAAAAAAAAAGGCATGCGGGCTTAGGTCGGAGGCCTAATTGTATGCGTCAGTACAACTACTAGCATTGGCAACGTATTCGATGAGTTAGACAGAACCTTGGAAGGTGCGTACGTACAAGGAATTAATGAGAAACTAAACAGATACTTCAAGATACATTTTTAATGAGCACGAAAATGTAATTTACGTCTTACACAACCGTGAGGTTAAATGCTGATTTACAATCACTACTGCCAAAGTTTCGTGTGAATGTTAATTGTTATTTTCACTTAGAGAGGCTGGATGTATCTTTTGCGTATAAACAAGTGGGCAGTACAATTTGGTCAGTATTTCCAGAACATACTCATCCATCCATATGTATTTCACTTACATATATGGAAAGAGAAATCTATCTTTAATGGTGAATTATGGTTTGCCTAACTCAAGGCATTTATAGCCTTTTTATGTGGAAAGTATAGAAACTATCTGCTAATAAATAAAGGATTTAAGCAAAACAATTAATTAAGATGGTTTGAGTGGATATTGTGGGTTGTTAACCATTCGCTTTCCACATCAGACAATGGAAAATCTAATCATTGTTTAAAACACTCTTCGGAGTCTTCAAGCATTCGGTATTTCTTCCTGGTTTAATTCCTCGATTTTTACTTCCTGACTGGAGTATAAAAGATACAATAAAAACCAATGTTAACAAGTGCATTGCAGAAGTTTCAATACAAAAAAAGGTGGATTCTACGGAAACCAAGGTTGGCAATGTTGTTACAAATTCGTAGTGAAGTGGTTACCTTTTCTCCAAGAGGTGGTCTCCGATAACTGCATGTGTAAATTCTTTTCTATGCAAGCCAAAATGAAAAGGGAATTTAAATAAAGTCGAGGGCTACGACATCAACGGGCTCACAACCCTATACGGTAGAGATAAAACGTAACAAACCAACCAATGACCTCGTAAATAAATGCATTTACTATTGTCTACCCTTGCAAACTTTTAATGAACCACCATATTCGGGTCTCCAGGCCATCGGCACTTATTCGGATGAAGATCTACTCGAGAAGTAAGCGAGCGGCATTTAAAAGCACTTCTAGACTAAATTCGCTAACATAAGCCTACTATATGTCTACGAGTTCCTCGATAAAACATATAAGCAATGTTCGAGATGTGACAGGGTAAGAGTACGTCTTCTATAGGACAGTTTCTTAGCGCAGCCTACATGACACCATGCCTAGCAGTGGACTTAGGCTTCTTGACTTTGCGGGGGGACAAGATACCACTATAGCAACCACGTGGTATTTTCATCTCATTAACCTCCGGACTAGGAAACTCCGAATCAAATTGATCACATGCGTCTAGTATATTTGACTCTGGGCCGACAAAATTGACTTGGGTCACAACCTTGTTGAAGCCAAGGTGCAAATATGGATGGCAGGTACTCGTATAACGAAGAAAGGCAGTGCTCGCAAGAGACTTCAAAAATCTTCGCCAAACGCGTACGGCAATGATATCGACATAGCACAGTGGGCTAACACCGTTTTAGTATTAAATCAAAATTTGACATAATGGATTTGGGCGTAAGTGACGGCAAAGCTTAGAATAAGCTGTCGTCAAGAGGTACATACAACATCGACGAATTGGACAGAACATAGCAGTAGACTCCTATAATTTCGAGAAAGTAAGGGACTTCACCTACTTTGGCTAGTTTAGTAGAAACATAGCAAAGCATCAATCTTTCCAATCGCTGTTTCTTAACACTAAGAAGGCAGTCAAAACAGACATCGACCTAGTCAGAAAATTTCGCATTAGTCTCCAATACTTTAGAGACTAACCCGGAAAGACAAGGCTCTAGAGGAAGACCTAGTCATAGATGGCGTTCATAAGTAAAACGGGACCTTAGCCGACTTGGCCTCCGCAACTCAAGGCAGGGCTAACTGGAGCAGCCCATATTCAGACCGAACTGGGGTGCCATTCTTAACCATCTTAAGGCCAGTTCAACAAAGCAAATTCTGGCGAACTTCGAAAATTTTATACAACATACTCGTTGTCGCAAATAGTCTTTTAAAAACCTAGTTATACGAGGGCGAGATGAATTCATAATTGGAGTCAAATCTTTTTCCACCAAGCCATTTCTTCAGGTTTGGGAACAAGAAGTAGTCGCTCGGAGCCAAATCTGGAGAATAGGGTGGATGAGGGAGCAATTCATAGCCCAATTCCTGGATTTTTGCCATGGCAACTGCACATGCGTTTGTGGTCGACTGTGAGCAAACGCGGCACCCATCTTGCGGAAAGCTTTCTCATGCCCAAGTGATCATTCAAAATTGAAACCACTGAGCCATGCGAGATCCCTACGGCTTCCACAATCTCTCGCACTTTCAATCTTCGGTCGGCCAACACCATATCGTGAATTTTTTCGATTGTTTCGGGTGTAGAGACCTCAACTGGGCGTCCAGGACGTATGGCATCTTCAGTGCTTGTACGGCCACAACGAAATTCAGTAAACCACTTTTTTACCATTGAAATCGATGGTGCAGAGTCCCCATAGTATTTATCAAGCTTAGCCTTGGTCTCGGTAATGGTTTTTTTTCGCAAGAAATAATGCTTAATAAGCACACGAAATTCACTTTTTTCCATTTTCTCCTCAAATTAGTGAGTAGTCTGATAAAAATAGCTGTCAAACACAAACTAACTGACGCAGCAAGTTTAAATTTTGACAGGAGTCAACTGACAGATGCCTGTTGACAGGAGCAGTGTTGCTGTTTCAGTAAAGAGGTCAGAAATTCAAAAAGTCACGGACTTATTGACCCGCCCTCGTATATATGCTTACTCCTGTTTCTACCTCTTAATTTTCATTTAATTCTCCAAGTTTTTGTCATAAAATTTAGTGTATTAGAGAAGCAGATTTTTTATTGAGAATAGTGTTGCTATGGCCATGACGACTTAACATTATGCGTTATGGACTTCAATAAAAAAAGGAAAATGGAACAATAAAGACAACGAAAACTCCTTTGTTCATTTTGTTTTGAAAATTCATGAGGATGCAGGCTGAATTTTACTTGTTGTTAAGTTCAAATTTCCTATTTTACAAGTATTTACGTGTTTCTTAACGTGTAAGGAAATGTGTCACAGAAAATTATATTTACAACCAAAACAGTATTGTAAGTGGAAAATGTTGACGTTTTTTTTCAATTAGGAGCACATGTAACATACATATAGTAGAGTATTGCTTGGAAGTCTTGTCACATAAATTTTACATTTTGTGTGTCGTGGTTACTTAACTTTGTCTTCGCTCCACTTAGAGAGTAATAAAATGATTTAATAGACATACGAAAAGAACTACGAACGTCAGACATGCATTGGTGTCTAAGGGGCGCGTTATCAAGGTTTTTATCTTTGAATATCAATTAACTGAAATACTACAAGTGCAAAAGGAAATATACCAACCAAAAGGAAGGTAATTAAAGGTATGTTGCACTGAAATTCTCTTGCGTATATCTTTAACATATAAAAGGTGTTATAGATTTTACCAACGGCAAAGAATAATATGTGGATATCTAAACCAACAAAAATTGCGGTTCTGGGGCACTGAAAATTCAAGAGTAATGGATAAAGATCCATTACATCTACTCAAAATCACACATGGAGTGCTATTTACGCTGAAGGAGTCATTCGAAATAGGAAAACTAACTAACCACAACTACATTATGGACCACCTTCTACCTGCTCTCACAAATTAAAAGAACATTTACCTGATAATCGTGCAAACCTTTGATATGTTGCTTTAAGGTGAAAACCCAAGTTGCAGCTCTAACTATTTCGTATAGTACGATTACCAAATTTAAACATAGTGTGTTGTGTGTTTCTTTAGAGGTTTATTTTTTGAGTGAGCTAAACTTGTCTCAGCAGCAACCAACTTGACAGGTGACAACTGAATTGCTCCCAGTTTGGTTAATTTTGCCAGGATAACACAAATTGTGTTTCGAAAATCCGCAAAATATGCTACACCAGCGATTTAACATCATGTAAAATCGCATCAAAAAAGATGTATCTAAACAAGAAACTCAAAATGCAGATGAGAAATCACTTTGTTCAGATAAACTTCATCAGAACTACTGCTCAAGTATCGGGTTTTCCAATAGGGACTTGACAACTTTGAATTTAATTTGTGGACGCACTATTTCACTAATCATCAAACTCTCACTGTCAATTTATTCAGTAAACTCAACATTTTCATCATGGTAAAATACACGAACGAGCAACGTCTGCAAATTATTGATATTCGGAGTCGGTGACCGAAACTTTTAGAGCGTTAATTCCAATTTTCGGTCGTAATTCTCGCCCTAGTAGACAGGCAATAACAGGTTTAAAGGAAAAATTTGAGTCTACATATTCGTTGTGTGATGTTGCCGTGTCAGGGAGACAACGGGTTGGTCGAAGTGTCGAAAATATCGCTGCCTTTCAGGCGTCCGTAGCAAACGATCCAAATCAGTCAATTCCACGGCATTCTCGAGAATTGGGCATCGCTCAGACCACATTATGGCGTATTTTGCGTAAGGATCTTGGTCTAAACCCATACAAGATCAAGCAGACTCCAGAATTGAAGCCGATGGACCATTTAAAGCGACATACATTCTCCGATTGGGTTCTGGAGAAGAAACGCCAAGATGGTGAATTTCATCGCAAAATCATCTTCAGTCACGAGCTCATTTTTGGCTCAATGGGTTCGTCAATAAGCAAAATATGCGTAATTGGTCGGGTAAAAATCCACAAGTGCTTCATGAATCACCATCATGAATCACCACTTCATCTACAAAAAATAGCTGTTTGGTGCGGTTTGCATGCCGGCGGCGTTATTGGGCCATATTTTTTCGTCGACGATAACGATCGTCACGTTACTGTGAATGGTCAGCGTTATCGCGCCATGATCACCGATTATTTTTGCCCGAATTGGAAGGTATTCACTTGGAAGACATATGGTTTCAATAGGATGGTGCCACAAGCCACACAGCACACGTGACAATCGATTTATTGAAGACCGCTGCAAACGTGCCCGCGGTGATCATATAAACGAATTCGAGTTCCATTCGTAAATCTTTTGATTGTACTTCAAGCCGATAATAAAGCTTTTGAAATATCTCAAATGGTTTGCGTTTTATTCTAAAAAAAAAAGTTGTCAAGTCCTTATTGGAAAACCCTTTAGTGGTGGGCAAGGACGTGTTTCGTCCTCATCTCTGGCCCGCTATCGGTGTTTGAGAAAAAGTTCGTTTCTTGTTCCTCTTAAAATTCAATTGGTTTTCTTAGAGTATTCAAATTGGTTAAATTAAACCAATAATGCCATATGTATTATTATTTTCAATGTTTGGCCATTTTCTGCTAAGGACATGCTGCCAACGGGAAGAATTTCTGTGATTCTTGGTTAAAAAACTGAATCAAGCTTGTAGCCAATTTTGTCTTAGATGGAAAGTTACAAAGAGGCGGAAGGAGTGGTATAAGTTTGAACTTCATACGGAGTTATTTCGTTGCTGATTTTCCTGTGCTTTCAGTATTTTATTTGTGACAGTTCACGCGTGATTCGTGACATGTGTCAAAGCAAAACATACTCATTCATCATTGCCACATTATCATGGAAAGCCTTACACCCGAACAAAGCTTAGAAATTTTCGTGAAAATGCACTTTAACTATGTTTTAACCTACTGATCAAGCAATTAAAGACATGGTGATCAAATTTCGTAAGAAGTCCACGCTACCAGAAATCCAGTCACATCCCTGTATGCGTAGAGTGTGTACAGAGGAAAATATTGTTGCTGTATCTTTCAGTGTTTGTGAAGACCGTGATTTGTCCATTAGGCGTGTTACCCGTTACACGACTACGTAGAAGATTTTACGCCAGCATCTTGGTCGAAAACCTTAGAAAATACAGCTCGTACAAGAACAGAAGCCAAACGATCTGCCATAGCGACGAATGTCATTTCTGGTTGAATGGGTATGTGAATCAACAAAACTGCTGTTTTTGGTCCGATGAGTAACCGCAGCCGATAAAATACCTGTCAAAGCATGCGGAAAAATACACTGTTTTGTGCGGTTTATGGTCCGGCAGAATCATTGGGCCGTATTTTTTCAAAAATGATCGTGAGAAAGGCATCAATGGTGTCCGCTATCGCTCAATGATTTCGAACTTCTTTTACCCACAATGGACAAGCTGAACCTGGTGGACATGTAGTCTCAGGAGGAGCACTTTATCTTTCGTTTTGGACCAGTACATTGGCCAGGTAGGTCGTGCAATTTTATATTATTTTTTTATGAGAATACGTCAAATTATTTGCTTTGAAACTATTACATGGGAAACCAATCAATATCCTGGAAAAAGTGACACAAAATTGGACTCGTAGTGGTCAACATTTACATGAAATAATCTTAGAACAGTAGATGGCAAACATTGACTCATCAACTTAAGTAAAAATTGTAATTTTCTTGTATTGCTTTATTGATTAAAGCCAAAGTCTTAAAAACATACGCATTATACATATTATAACTTTCCAAATGAGCTGCCTTATTTCTGCCGGGAGGTGTGCAATCGGGCATTGTTCTCATGAAAGACAGCACTTTTGATTTTGGTAAATTCGGGCGGTTTCCTATATTTTCAGTGGAACAGGGTTAGTAAGTATCGAGAAAGAACAAGGTGACATAGGAGACATTCCCCCGACGCTGTTCGAGGGTGTCAATTGAATGTGTTAAATTGGGATCAGCTAAAGGTTTTATGGCACTGTTTTGAATCCAACCTAGCGATGACCAAGAGGTCTTGGGTTCACCTGACCAGATGTTTAATCATTGTACTCTTATTTTGGGCGGATAAATATCTTATATATGTACTTAGACCAGATCAGAGAAAGTGTAAAATTTCTAACATCGATTGAGGAAATCTAAATATCGCAGAATTTCTGGCAAAATTGAATATGTAGTCATTTACACACATACCGATACTAGAAAATTTTTTGTGTTCGACGATACAAGTGCCATTCATGGTTAATGCGTAGATGTTTAAATTTCGCTTTAACGACAGCAGACACCATTGTGTTTCGGAAGCATTAAATTTACCTTTTTTGACAGTTTCCCAGCTGTTGTTTATGCTTTTTACATCTGAATTTAATGAGCTTAACATATGCTGGTGTTCCCCCTCTACAGTCTAAAAGCAAAGACGGGAGTGAATATAAAAAGCAAATAGTACTGTCGACAAAAAAGGAGTATATCTAATAGAAAAATAAGTAGATAAGATGAAGAAAATTAATAAGAGTAACGAAAAGAGTTTGGAGTCTCTGGATACAGCAACATTTATTTGGGAATATCCCACTTTACACAGCCCAAGTAAACTTGAATTTAACATTACGAAAGGTGAGATGATAAACTCTCAAATGGCTAAGATATATAAAATGCATATTTTGTATCAATCTTTCTGTAAATATTGGTCAATCCCTATCTCATAATTTTTTTTAAGAATTTCATCAGCTTTTAAGGTGACTCTTTCAGAATTTCAACTGTAGTTGACAAAGTCTTATAAGTTTACATCTGGGTATTTGCTAGAATCAGTCAGTTGGTGGAAAGCGTCTTATATTTTTATAAACTTTTTCGTGTGGTAAATTCTCTGTTTTATACAAGGATGTGGAATAATATGAAACTAGGCCGTTTTACGGGATAAATGAAAATGAAAAACACACAGAAAATAAAACTAAGGGTGGACATACTTTTCTTCGGTGGAGATATTAGGGGAAATGATTTTGGAACAAAAAAACTCACGAAGAAAATGAATACTAAACTTATGTAAATCGCACAGTCTTACTATATTTAAAACGATAAAGATAAGCACTTTAAAAATTGTGCAACGATTGACACCGATAGACTACTTTTTGTGCTGAAATAACGCTAACTGGCGAGTTAAAGATTCTAACGTGATCTTCATGAAACATAAGCAGGTCATCACTTACTTTTCCTGATAGAATTTTCGTGAAAATACCACAGCACAACCAACGAATGAACACAGCCAGAAGCTACCGAGTTAATTTTTAAAACGAATATGCATTTTTTATTCTCTAAGATTACTTTTATGAACCATTTTATTATCTATTAAAACTGTAGTACCGAAGTCCTTTTGAACTACTCGTACTTTCTCGATAAAGAGCTTTGTGAAATTGTTACCAATGCGTTTGTTTGTTCGGACAAAAACCTTATCACCGGTTTTAAATACTCTGGTTTGTCTGTTCCTGTTATTATAATCTAGTTCAAGTTTTTGGGCCTCGACTATTTTTTGCTTGATCTCATCTATTAATGTAGTTGGAGATGAATGAATAATGTCTATAGGTCTATATTTAATAACCGAATGAATAGTCCTATTATACTTAGCCGTAGCAAGTAAAATTAGCTCACAAGTATCACTTATATTTTTTTCTAGTCTCTTATGAAACCTTTCTACCTGTCCATTTGTTGTACTATTAAATGGTGGTGTAGTAAAAATGGTTACAGCAAATTGGTCTCTTAGCAATTATGTTACGGTTTCCGAGTTAAGTGATCTTTCATTATCGCAGACTATTGTTTTCGTATTTTTGTAAAAGTTGAGTATCTCTAAAAGGGGTTTTTTGATATCAATAATAGCACGTGACTTGATTGATTTTACAACAGCAAATTTGGAGAACTTATCTAAACATGTTAAAAAATGTGTACCGGCGGTTGAGTAAATATCAACATGAAGTATTTCACCTAGATGATTTGGTATAGGAGTCTGTCCTATCTTGGATCTCGGTGGGTGTCTTTGATATTTCGCTTCACGACAAATTTTGCAATTAGTGGTTAATTCTTTCAACCTCTTGCGAATATTAGGAAAGAAATAGTCCTTTAACACTTGTTGCGTATTTTCGTGCACGGATCGATGGGCAAAATTATGCTCAGTTGCAAGAATTTCAATTTGATCGGTCGGATTAAAAATGTCTGTTACAATTTTTTCGGTGTATCGAAACTTAACTGAATGAAATAAGGTTATTAGTTTATTTTGAATTTTTGCTAAAGTTGTCAGGTTGCAAAAAATTGCATTGACCACATCTGGGTTGATTGTTTCTTTAAGAACTTGGAAAAGATTATCTAGACTATTGAATGTAATTATGTGCCTTATTCGGGATTTAAAAATTATTTTGGTTGATTTTTTCAAAATGGGTCCTTCTTCCAGAATTAATTGGTTTTTAAAGCAGTTTAGAGGATTTTGAACAGAGACTATTGTTTGAGTGAGGGATTCTTCACTGTGAACAGCTGTGGATGTTGTGTCTATTGTTTGCTCTAGAGCATTTATATGCTGCCTAGATAAAGCATCGGCAACAAAGTTTTCTTTTTTCTTTGCCAGGCTTGTAAAAGAACTTGGGTGCGAATTCCTCCACGAATGCTCTCTATCTTTTTATTTTTGCATTTGGGTTTTTGTCGGAGATGGCAAATGTAAGCGGCTGGTGATCAGTATAGATGTTCAACTGTTTCACCCCGAACAGATAATTCCTTAGTTTTTGCATTGACCACACTATAGCCAGAAGTTCGCGCTCATTTGTGGCATAGTTCTCTTCAGTAGAGGATAACGTTTGAGAAATCTTCGCAATGGGTCTGCCACATTGAGAAAGAACAGCACCAAGAGCTTGAGAAGAAGTATCCGTTGTCAAGTCAAAAGGTTTGTTGAAATCAAGGTAAAGGAGTAATACGTCCTCTGAAGCTAGAATTTTTTTAATTCTTCCAAATGCTTGCAGTGCTTCTGTGTCGAGTTCCACCTTAGTATTCTTTGACTGGTTTGTACTTACACACCCATTTTCACCCCGCAGGAATTTTGTAAGGGGTTTCGCAATTTGTGCATTGTCCTTAATGAATCTTCGGTAGTAACCAGCAATTCCAAGGAAAGATCGCGGAGGGTTTTACGAACTTCGTAGTTCACAATATCCTTTACTTTTTCGGGGCAAGTTCTTATTCCCTTTCCTGATACTGTGAAACCTAAGTAAGTTTTAAGTTTTTCAAATGCAACTCGCATATATACTCGTACTTCATAAAGCTTGACTAGAATCCGTTCAACGTCTTCAATGTGCTCTTTTGAAGTTTTCGTGAATATAATAACATCGTCAATATAAACATAACATGTCCTACCTATTTCTTCCCTGAGCACATCATCTATCGCCCTTTGGAAAATACTGGGAGCGTTTTTAAGCCCAAATGGGAGTCGACAAAACTCATACTTTCCTTTATTTACCGAAAAAGCAGTTTTTTCCCTATCCTGCTCCGAAAGTTTGATTTGGTGAAGCCCTGCTTTTAAATCAAGCGTAGTAAATACTGAAGCTTTTCCAAGGTTGGCAAGTATTACCCCAGTATCCGGAATAGGATATTTATCGCTTATGGTCTTGGCATTTAATTTGCGAAGGTCTATAATTAAGCGCATTTTTCGTTTTCCTATCTCATCAAAACCTTTCTTATCTACAAACCATATGGGGTTATTGTACTGAGATCGAGATGGTCTTATAATTTCGTTACGCAGTGAATTTTCAATCGCATTGTTAACAAATTTACTTGCCGCCATAGGATATGGATATGATTTCGAAAAAAACTGGTTCACTGTCATTAGTCCTAATTGTTGCGATAACGTTTGTGTTAAATGGTAATTGCTCATTAGGGTCAGCGAAAACCCTTGATTGACGTTTTAAGATCAAAGAAAGATTTTTTGGGAGGTTTGAATCAGAATTTGATAATATGCTATTAACTTCCTTACAGTAAAAATAGAGTAATTTTTCTTTACCCCCATTGTATGACAAAATTCCTTTCGTCAAATCTAAATGGCCATGTATTTGCTTTAAAAGGTCAATGGCCAATAATACCATCGAAAGTCTTCAGGGTTGGTAGGAGGAAAAATGTAGCATTAACATTGAAGATATTAATCACACATTTAGATGATACATGACTAGTTCCATGTATGGAAGAGATAAAAAAAAGTTCGTCTACATCTTCGATAGCTTTGAGAGTGCTAAAATTTTTAATGTAGCTCTTAGCAGCACCAGTATCAACTAAGAGCTTTATTTCTTCCCCTGCTAGTGTTCGGCTGATGTATGGCAAGAGGGACCTTCCCTTAAAAATTGAATCTCGTCGGAAATTTTTGAGAGTTCATTGTGGGTTGCACTATCAAATTTGACCTCATGAAGATGGTCCTCATATAACTGATTTTCGTGGGAATTGCAGTTATGTAAATTACACTCATAGCCTCTATTGGCATATTCAGCCAAATAGGACTGGTTGTCTGCCAAAGGCTTTGAATTAAAATTTTCTTGATAAAGATGGTTGATTCTTTGAATCTTCGGGGAAGTTTGCCTGTCAGATTCACTTTGCCGCTTGAATGATCTATTCTGCTGATTTGGATTATATGATAAAGGTTTTTAAGAGTATTTTAAACTATTGGGGTTTTCGTTAAATTTTTGAAAATTCATAGGGTTTTGATCAGATTGGGGAAAAACGAGAGGTGGTATATTCTGGTGAGATTGATTTCTGTAATGAGAAACGGTTGGATCGATTTCCATGGGATCTCTATTAGGTCTTATTTGGCATGATGGAATCTTCCTATCATGGGGAGAATTAAGTAGACTATATTCATGTCTGTAATGTGCATGTCTAGGTACAAAATATTTAAGCTGATCGTTTCTGTTGTAAAATGAATTATCAAAAGCAAATCTGGCTTGATTTGCTTCAAGTTCTTGTGCAAGTGCCAAAGCGCTAGGCATATCTGTGGGCTGCGATGAAAACAAAATATCTCCCATAGGTTTTTGAAGACCTGATATAAAAATTCTCAGTGCATCTTGCCGATACTTCTGACTTGCCTGCATTAACGTCTCGTTAATGAGCAGAGTCAACTTCTTTTCTACTTCGTCATAAAACTCCAAAATCGACATTTGACTTTGCCGTAAAGTCGACATTTCTTGTTCTATCAGGTAGATCAGTCTTTTGTCAGCATATGTGAAGTCCAGTCTTGAGATTATCGTTTTAAAATTAAAAACCGTACTAAAAGACGCTCACTTGGTCTGCAGAACCAACAATTTTATTACGTATAATGGCAACCGCCTGGTAATACCTGGAACTGCCCTCATATGCTTCAAACAGTTTATATGCTGTAAACGCAGCTTTTCGCCACGAAATATAGCGAACCTGTTCACCGCTAAACTCTGGCAGCGTTTTAACCAAATCCAGTGATTCATCGCAACTCTTATTTCGATCTATCGTAATTGGTAAATATACCTCAACAACATTGGGAGTTTCAAGCGCTCTTAATCTGTATCTGTATGTACAGTTGTTGCTTGCCTGCAGAATCCAAGGTTAACTGTTTCACCTGTTGTATTATCCGTTGGCTTGGTAGGCTTGAGTGGCTTGGTATTAACAACAAAATCTTCAGATCACAGTTATTGAATGATTATTTAAGTCTCACAAAAAGTCACACTAATCAGATTTAAAACTTTTTAAATGTATGTACATACATAGTACATATGTTTTTTTGAATTATTTTCACCTTTCTTATGGGGTTACTTTTGTGTAGCACCGACCGAAAATACGAGTAAAACTGGGTTTGTACTACTTGAACGGAAAGTCGTATTCTTTATAAGAATCTTTGAATATTATTCACGTTGCTTCACGTTGGGCGCCAATTAAAACAACACACTGGATTATACCAGAATTCACATTTATTTTATATGTACTCGTTTGTTATATCTAGTCGTCAGCCTCTATGAGGAAGATCCGCACAATTCAAAGTTATTAGTACAACTGACCGGACATGGGAGGTGACGAACGGAAACGGAAGTTGGTAAATGCACATTTTGCTGGTGAAGGTAGCTCCAATTAATGATCATTGTACTTGTTGTGCGCTTACATGTAGTATTTGAATTTATATTTTTCTACGTTCATAACTTATACATGTTGTGTACATGTTTTCACCTGGCTGGAAAAAGCAGTATGAAAAGTGAATTTATTTGCACTCTGCTAATATCCCAAAATGTACCCACGAGGGTGAAGTTTTATTTTGACACAGAAAAATGCAGTCTAAACTCAAAAGGTAGTTCGTCCGTCCAGTTTTAACACTGGTGACGTTGGAAGAGAAAGAGGGCGACGAAAATGAAAATATTACGAATGTCAAGGGTTATGACAAAATGCTATGTTATAAGAAGCTTGCGCATTTGCAAAAGTCTGCACATTAAGAAATCTATTGATAATTAATTTTAGGTTGAAGTTTAGCCGTTTTCAATGGAAATCCGGTCAATAGTTTCAGCCGGGGCTCAAAAAAGTGGCCGTAGGAAAAATAATTGGATCGCTTAAATGCGAACACATCAGTAAACTCTTGGTCTCACTAACTAGGTTATCCAAAATAGAATGGCTTGTATAACGATTTTGACGTAAGCAAGTTAAGCCAACCACACAAACGGAACAGTAGCAATGCGGACATGTGAGCAAAATATGCAGGACTAGATGCAATTATATTTGTTAGATATGTACTTCAACGGTTTAAATATAAGAAGGCAAATGTTTGAGGGCAATCTAAACATTCCCAATGCGTTAAGTCAGCGCATTTTAGCTAGCCCGATTGCAGTAGGGTGGATATATGGCTGATATAATAAACTGATCAGGATGAGCACTTTAGATTCGGTTTTTTTCTTTTCAGGACATATTTCGATCATCATTTCCAGTTCATTAAATTCTGTCAGTTTCGTTGCCTACATATGTATACGAGTATATACCAAAAGTTTCTGTCATTTGACTTAGGGATTGTAAACAAAAGTGTTCAGTTTGACACTGCCTGCGAAAGTGTTGTCTTTTTATTCGTATTGTATTTCCTGGTCATTTAACGAACCACCGGGAGCTTAAAATTGGGGAAGTTAAAGAAAGGACACATACCCCCGAATCCTGAGTTCGTAGCTTGAATTGTGTGAAAGCAGGGTAGGTAACGTCAATTATGGTAATGGAAAGGGCCGTTGGTTGATGACTGTGGACGGTATGAATGGAACACTCCTTTGTTTTCTTTTTTTTTCACGTGGGCGGAGGGCGGTTTTTTTCTCAAAACAAAAATATTTGTTTGTCTTCGTTTTTGTGGGCTTTTCGTGTTTATCTCGTGGCTCAACATCAAAAAACCTCCACGCTCCAATGTTACTTTGTTTTGTGTATGTTAGCATTAAGGCGAACATTTTTCAATTATTGAAAAAGGAAATTTTTCTCTCTTGGTTCCATTTCAGTAAATGTTTCAATGCTAGCCGTATTCGATAAAACCAGCAACAGCTGGTTGCTGATTTTATTTCACTTATTGTTTCGTAGTAGTCAGTGAATTTAGTCGAATTCTATTATGTATATGCGTGAGTGTGGAAAATTTAATAAAATGTTAATATAGGAGCGGTTCCGAGCAAAATGACGATTAATTTCACTTGGTTGAACTGTGAAATTTAATTAAATTTCTTTTTTGCGGCAGCAAAAGTAATTGGTTTTTTTTTGTGTCCTCTTGTTGTTAGGTTTGATGAACTAGCAATAATTACAGAGGCAGAGCCGTTACGGAAATGTGACCTGTTATGGATAGGCGGAAAAGTCATCTGTTTTGTGTGTGTGTGAAAAATCATTCAATTAAATAATTATCATTCAATTATACAATTATCTAATCGCTTAGATGATGATGATTTATTTTTATAAACTTAAATCGGATGAATGATTTTGAAGAACCACCTGGCGATTACTAAGGGAAACAGATGATACCTGTCAAAGTAGAAAAAAAAAATTATAAATTACGAGTATTTCAAAATGTTGAGCATAAAATCACAAACGGAAGTCAATTAATTGCAAATTTATGTTCATTGGAAATGCCATCTCAGGCTTAATCGACTTAATATACCTTCGTGTGGAAGATGCACACTCTGAAGGAATATCCAGAGGAAATGGAGACGTGGGACAGACTCACTTCGCAAAGAAACGGCGAGTGCTCTTGTTTCCTCCGATTCCATCAGATCAATTAAAAAAAAAAAACACCCACAGACACACACCCACTTATCTCTTAGAGAAGAGGAAGAAAACTTCCATCACTTCCTTTGCTGATTAATTCCTAAAGCGCAATACCCTGTTGAGATGAGTGCTACAACTCACAACCAACCAGTGGACAAAAGTCGAAAAGGATACAAAACCAGCTGGGGTTTTCCCGAAGACGATATCAGAATATTGCCGGTGCTACAACTGGCAAGGATTGTAGTTCAAGTCGACCGAAGTCGGCTAGTGCGATTTAAATTCCGCGAAGAAATTTGGTTGCCTGATAGTGGCTTTTCCTAAACGCAAAATCCGTTTGAATCAGTCTGAATGACGCTGAATTCAAACGCAGTGTTGAAAACTATGGGAGCTAGCCAAAACAGATATAGGAGATCTCAGAGTTGAATATTCCAAATAGCAACCTCGTGAATAGTTGAAATCTACTCCTATAGATCGAGATAACAAGTATGGCTAATAAATCTAAATATGATTAACGTCCCTATGTGTACCTTGAAAGGGGTAATTTCCTCTTTGTTTTCGAATGAGTGGGGATTAGAGATGACCTATATTAAATTCTCAGATTTACCTTTAACATTCGAAGTCAGATTCTGTTCTTCATGAAAAGGGCTTTGCGTATGAAACACAAAACCCCGCATCATTTCCCTGCAGCTGGTTTCGGATGTTTAAGAAGATTCACACCACTATATAACGAGCTTTTGGAAAGACCGAAAACTTGCCCTTTTGTTGAAGAGGAGAAATCCACAAAAAATCAACTGGACATGATATAGGGAGGAGCTCGATAAGTCTAACAGTACCCTTTCTTAGTTTAAGAAATAATACAAGCTGGATAAAGCTATTTAGACTCCAACGGGACCCTCACCAAGTATTTTGAACTGTCATGTCCAGCTAGAAAGTAATTCTGCACATCGCCCCTGACTTGGTTTTAGGTAGATTTGTAGTTCAAACCTATTTGAAGTCTAAAGTCGATCCAAAAAGAATATAAGAAGCTAAGCCTGGTCTGTGAAACCAGCATGCTGATTAAAGTCCTTAAAATGGCAAAACTAACCAGATTATTAAAATATTAAATGGAATCACTCAGAAAATCTGATGAGACCTACACTGAGTAGAAAGCAAGGACTCTCTATCTATGGGTAAAATATTAAAGCGAATTATATGCAACAGACTACAGCCTATCATTGAAGCCAATGATGGACTCGCGGAATATCAGTACGACAAAGCCAAATCGGCCATAGAAGGTAGACGATGGAAAAGAGGCAGCAAAAAGTACTGCGCCGCGGTTGCACTTGACGTGAAAAATGCTTTTAACTCGTCGAACTGGTCGCGTATTTTACAATGCCTCGAAATTCGAAAGAAGCCGAAGTACATACTCGTATTAAGATTGATCAGGAGCTTCTTTACCGATAGGTTGCTCCTCTACGACTCCGACGACGGTGCCAAATTATATAAAATAATAGGGGGCGCTCCCCAAGGATCAGCGTAGGGTCCCTTACTGTGGAACGTGATGTATGACGACATTCTACGTCTCCCAGTCCCCATGGAAGCCGCCATTATAGGTTTCGCGGACGATATTGCTGTTGTAGTCGCGGCGAAACGACTTGAAGAAATCGAGTTGTATTGCAACGAAGCAATAAAACTGATAAAAAACTGGCTACGCAATATGAGTTTAGACCTCGCGGAACATAAAACGGAATCCATTCTAATAACAAGTAGAAGGGTGCTAGAGACGATAATTATAAAAGTCGTAGAGCACACAATTATTTCCACCCCATTTATAAAATACTTGGAGTGATGATTGATGCTCGGCTTAATTTCAAGCATCACCTCGCTTGCAAGAAATCGTCGAAAGCGATAGGAGTTCTTTCGAGACTCATGTCGAATATTGGCGGCCCGAAACAAGGCAAACGATTAATGCTTGCGAGAGTTGTAGCCTCCATACAGCTGTACGGGTCACAAATATGGTCTGACGTCATGAATAAGAAGACACAAATTCAAATCTGTGTATAGACTATGTGCACAGCGAGTTAGCGGTGCATTTCGAACACTATCCCACGACGCGATATTGGTACTATCCTCTATGGTACGAATCGATATCCTAGCTTTAGAAGCTAGACGACTTTATGAAATGGCGTGCGAATTGGGCCATCCATAAATCAAGTGAAGAAATTTGGAAGAGGCCGCAGTATAGAAGCGTGGCAACAACAGTGGAACGAGTCCCAAAAAAAAGAGTTGGACGTACTGACTAATCCCAAGGATTGAAAGTTTAACCAACGAACACAGTTCTTGACGGGTCATAGTTCTTTCCGGAAATATCTATTCTAGCGACACCGTGATTTGCGTCCGTCAGCAGCGAGGACAGCTGCGTAAACGCGGTATGCAAATGAAAGAGCTATATTGTGTGAAGAGTTTGGTGAACGGCCAACACCAGAAAACATAGTTCCATATATGTGCAATCTAAAGATCTTTCGGCTGCTGCAGTACGAATAATGTGCGATATAAGGAACTAAGAACAGTAACGGAATGCGAATTCGCTAAGCACCCCGTGACGAAGCAAAAAGCTCAAATCCGTCCCTTGCGAAGTAATGCTTAGCGGTAGTTCCGCGAGGGAATAGACGGAAAGATTCTCGGGGAGGTGGTTTTAGTCAGTAAGAATCTGGCACTACCAATGCTGCCTATGCAAGGCTTCCACCTTCCCACGAAAAAAAAGACTTTCTATCTCATTCTTGAAGCTCATTTCGAAAGTTTTCTTATTAGAGCCAGCTCACAAACAGCGCCTAATTGAAAAAACTGCTAATGAGCAGAAAATCATAAACACGCCGCAGCTGGTATCATCGGTCGTGGCGACTGTCAGTTACTAGTTTTGTGGATTGTATCAAGGATTTGGGGTTGTTCGCAAGACTGTGTTCGGTCTCTACTCCTATGATGCATTACAGTCGACTCTCTGGTAAATGGGCTTATAAGTTCTATGCGCGTATAATGTAGCTGTACTTACGGTTGGATTGTGCGATTGTCTGCTTTAAAGACCAGGTAGCCCTAGAAATGAGTTTTCAGTGAATCCTCTCAATGCCTACTTTGTTCTTGCCACCGATTTCATCTACACGGCTATGATAAGGCCTGATTTATCCATTGCTTTGCTTTTCTGGTGAAATAGGCTCTTATGAACGGTCTGTCTTGGCTACATGGGAGTATCCCTTACCCGCCTTGCTTAGCTCTAGGCGCATTAATGAATCTCAAAGCCATCTTCTGATTAAAAACAAGTGGTCTTTGGAATGATACGAACTGGTGCTTTGTTAACCTTGCGCTTCACTGGTCTTTTGGACATGCCGTCTGATGGAATGACATAGGAACTCCTGCTTCAGAAAAAAAAAACTGGGTTCCACCAGAATCTGAGCCAAGAAAAGAGTTTGAACAGGTCTCCACGGATGTCTTTTTATAGAACGACAACGTAAGGAAAACTTGCAACTAAAACTATATTGTAAAGAATCGGCGAGGACGGAGTATTTGCATTCGTAGCGACAGTCTTGCTGCGCTTAAAGTCTTTGTGAACCCTCTAACGACTTCCAAGCTATTTCGATATTGCAAGACATCATTGAACGCAGTCGGAAGGCTAAGTTCGCTGAGTTTTGTCTAGGTAACAGGTAGAATCGCGCAACTGGAGGCTTATTGGTTGAGGCCCAGGTCCATCAAAAACCTCGATAGTATCAGGACTAAGCTCCAGTGTTCTTATTAGGAAAAAAAACGTAACGAATATTATGGATGTCTGTTGCATAAGCCAATATCTGACTTTTCATGGCATAGGTCAGGTTATCGGTCAGTAAATTACAAGAGTCCTTGACTATTTCTGTCCATTATATTTGATTAGATGAAAGTGTTTTGTTTTTGATGATACAATCATAAAACTCATTCAATGTTTAGAATATCTATTGCATAGTGTTCGCAATATATACTAGGTAGATGTGTGTGCAATTTCATACACGTACCGATGAAGCAAAGTGCCATTTGCAGATTTTCAAAGCAATTTTGTTAGTGTGTATACGTTAAGGTAGTCTCAAATATTTGAAAATGCTAAATGAGTATGATAATATTTACATATGACAGTTTGACAGCAGACACAAATTACTCCTGCAATTGTTGAATGGATAATTCCCCATTCCTCTGAATATCACATTCAGTAAGGACTTACAAATTTTGTCTAAAATTGATATGAAGGGGGAAAATTCGAGTCCCTTTGAAATAGCTGTAATTGCTTTCTTTTTGTAATAAATTCTATTTGATAAGGTACATAAGTCGTGATTTCCAATTTTACGAGTAAAAGTTCCAAATTGTTAGAGTGGGGGTGTATTAGCATACGCATGTATGTTCGAGCATTTAGATGGTGTACTTTCTCTCATGCCATTGCTAAATTGCTAATCAGAACATACAAACACACTACCGTAGTAATGGGTCATAATTCTTTATGCAGATGAATTACAAAGTTACACATACATTAATGTTTTTGAATTTAAATTCTTTACACATATAGAGGTACATAAGTAGACGTTCTTATCAAACCTTAACCTCAAATTTACCAACTCCATTTCCTTCTCCTCTGCTTTGTGATTCTCTTATTTGCTTTCAAAGTATTCTCAGATGTTTCACCTTAATTTTTGCACCTTAGGTTAAGATATCTCTTCAAGTTATTTAGGTATACCAACGAGTTTAAATACATACTTGTAAATGTCTGTATATAACTCCATATGTGGGGAGTGAAAGTGAAACACGTGTTTTGCGTAGCAAATACATTAAACTGTCATTGCCTGGGACGGTCTCTGTGTCAAAGGATATGTAAATATAATTAAATCGAGGAAGCAATATGAGAATAAGGAGTATGTAGATTTTAGAGCAGCAAATGTTACATTACACACCTATAGTACTCATGGATTCAAGATAAGTGAATCCATAAATTGAGTGGGTTGATGGTCTTCTCCACACTTTACAGCACCTGCTGGGTGGGTATTAAAAGTGAAGTAAATTGCCAACCTCTTTTCTTAGATAAAACTGATTTTAAGACATTGATTCAAAATACCATATGTTAATATACGAGTATGTTCTGTAATATAAAGATATGTACGAGTATATGTAAAATTAAGTTGCCTCGCAGCTCTGTCAGAACTATGGTGATGTGGTTTTGCGGTCAACGTCAACAGAGGCGGATATGTTTCTGAAATTTGAAGATATGTTAGGTTCCCACAAAGCAAATGAAACAATTCTATCTATATGTACGAAGATATGACATTTCGGTTAATCAGTTTGGATTGGAAACAATGTTTCTACATAGACCTTCTGGTCTCCTTTTGGTATCTTGGTTATTGTACACCGAAAAAGGTGAAGAAATATTTTAGGCTTTACAAAAAAGGAGGTAAGCCAACCCATTTTGTGTTTATTGCTCAGATTACTTTAAGTTTTTTTCTACTACACAATCCATCATCCTAAAGACTAAGTACAACTTTCAAGGTATAATACATACAACTAACATTTAATATGAGTTATGGCTAGACACTGCAACCTGACCGACTTTGCTGCTACCGAGGATGAATACTAATTATCCTACATTTTTGTCAGCAATATTCGAAAGGAGAAATTATAATTCAATCAGTGTTTCGATCTTATTTAGTCCTTCATACCTTCAGGGATAGTTCCTCAATAGCTATTAGTGGGCTTGTATAAAAGGTCCTTTCAAGGTCGGGAACCTTTTTCAAAACATTTTATTTTTCACTGAACTTTTCGAATGATTTCGAAAAATAAACTGCAAAGATCAATACAAATCAGCCATGCAATTGGGGGACATGTTTTACAATAATGAAAGCGAAGGAAACTGTCGATAGTTATAATCTAATTTGCAATTGGCGGCCTAAGGTGAAAACTCACTGCTGAGGATGAAAAGAAAAAAAAAATGCTGAAAACAGATTATAATTGCAACCGATAATAACTTTAAAAGTAGAATCTGATCCTGATCTAACACATTTATAATTAAAATATCTTCAAAAACTCCCCATAAACTTTTTGAAAACTAATTTACGAATGCTTTATGAAAAAGTTAAAAGGCGGAGTGTTCAAACCTTTCAAAGGGAAATTCAAATCCCATAGAGCTCTTTCAGGTGAAACTTTCCAATATGAAAGCACTTAAGTGGAATGTAAACGATTTGGCAACTCAAAACTTCCTAACGTATGCACACGTAGGGAGAATTCGCAAAGAACACAGACGATACTGCACCCAAGTAGGGGAAAAATTCTATTTGAACGTCTAGTTAAAGGAAATAAAAACGGAACTCAAAAAAGTTGTATAGAACATTCATACTTTGAAGTTTTGAACGTTATGACCGATTCAGATCTGCCAATTTAGCAAGAAATAAAACAGGAGATGTTCTTGACAAAGTAGCACAAAATTTGTTCAATTCAATTTCAGAACTATTTCAATTCAATACTAATTTCTGTAAGCTATTCCAATGTAAAGGTATTTTCCCTTATAATGGGTATCCGGCTCGTATGCAAGTATATCGTAAAGATGCCAACAAAGTATTTCATTCAATGAAGTAAGATTGAGCTAGGTACCTATACGCGGTGAGAGAGCATTCAAGTAAAAAAGACATGTTGAACCTTAAAAAAACATATCTATGACAAGAATTTGAATACACATCGAGTATGACATCAAAATTCATTCACCACGTTGAGTGTGAAAATTTAAAATCTATGTACAGCAAGACGTTTTATCGACCTACACAGTGTGACAAAAAATATCTCGGACTGGCTCCAAAAAACATAACTAAAATACAATTTATGTTTATTTTTCGGTGTTTTATCTAAAATATTCTTCTTTCGATTAAATTCACTCATTACAGCGATTCAATAGTGATTCCAATGTCCGCTCTAGCTCATTTTGCGGAATTGCCTCCAGTGCCCGTGTTGAAGCTGCTTGAATGGTCAGAATGTCGTCAAAAGAACATCCCCATTTTCTATTTAAATTTCGAGATCAAAGAGAATTCGCACGGGCCCAAACCAGGTGAAACATAAGAATATGGTGGGTGGTTTAACATAGACTTGATTTCGAGCTAAGAATTACGAACAAATGTGATGAGCAGTGTCTTCCTTTTTGAAGAAACTTTCGGTATTTTTTTATCTTGATTTCTGGATCGTATTGGAATCAGCATGTTTCATCACCCGAAACATTTGTTTTTATGAAGTTTGGATCATTTCTTCAGTCCGCAATGATGTCTCTGGAATACCAGACACTCATCAATTTTTGGGCGTCATTCAATGTGTGTGGAACAAATTTTGGACGGACCGTGATTTTGCCCCAATCCTCGTGAAAAATCGTTCGAATAGTTTCTTTGTTGGTATTAAAGGCTTCTTCCATCATTGTCAGTGAAGCCTTGCGATCTTCTTCAACGAAATCACTTTCTTTCTGGATCATTTCAGGCGTCCGAACTGAAATTAACCTTCCTGTGAGTTTGTCATCCTTCAGCGTCTCTCTGCCGGCCAAAAATCGTGTATGCCAATCGAAAACAACTGTACTAATTACTGGTTGCATCAATTAGAATGTTTCTGATAGATTTTTACCAAGTTTTGCGTGGAATTTATTGACCGTTCTTTGATCAAAGTTAAATTTTCAACATCAAATGAAAATGCGATTTGGAAAAATAATTTTTGTAATTGTTAAATGTCATGAATTTTGACGGAGTAGTAGAGAAAGATTCAAGCTTTTAAATGCATGTTCATACAAATAGAACACGCTCTTGGTTGCTGAAATATGGCTCGTGTTGTGGACATTATTTGCAAAACTCTGTATAATAATACATATTTAGGATACTACAGAAAAAGCACGCTTCTGAGTGGATTCAAAGAATTGCAAAATTAAATAAAAGACTAAGCCAAATAATTATAATTTCTCAAACTATTTTTAGTTTGGTACCGAACTCCATAATACTGTACGAGTAGTTCTAAATTACAGACACTTGATACTCATATTTTATCGCAATTTGGTTTACAAAATTTCAATGAATTCATGCAGTTTCGATGTAAAACTTACAAATAATGTTTCCTCTATGTATTCTTTTAAGTGATTCCTGGAAATAGTTGGTCTTATACACAAGTTTATGACGAACTTGCTTTGATAGCAAAGACAAATCTGATGCGATTACCACTTTGATGTATTGTGCGTTCTGAGCCTGAAATGCCAACTAATCGGTTTAAGATTTACATGGTTCAATGCTGGAGCATTTGTTTTTACATTCAAGAATATAACGATATTGTAAAAGCAATTAAAATATCACGTATTTTGACTTCGAAAGGACGAGTATTGGTTTTATATTAATTAACCAGAGCATAATATACAAGGCAATGGTCAATATAAGGGATAAAGAGAAATTTCTAAGTGAAAAGCTGAGAAATTGACAACGGTCTCAACATTTTTATGCATTTACATTAGCGTGTATCCATTCGAAAAAATATCAAAAAAGTAGAGCAAGCCCATTGAACTTAAAGCAATCTATGTGTGCATGTGTATTTATTAACTTCCCATTCCATTCGAATGAAAACTTTTCATATTCTACTCGTTTGTCGGCTTTTCTACAAAGAAAAGGAAAAAAAGAACAAAATCTCCCCCTTGAAGCCCCGTAAAAATTTTCTGTTTTCTGTTTACTTATAGATCTTCAAAAAGAGATTTCTTTCAAGCCTTCTTATAATTTTTGATGGGGCCAATGGTAAGAGTTTGGCCTTTGCCTTTCTGCTATGACGAAAACTTTGCGCTAAGATTTCAATCTATACATGTTCCTGTAAAATCTGGCTGGTGCACTGCAGAAGATCACTGATGGGTATTTTCAAAAGATGGAAGACGACCCTTATTTTCATCGAAACTCGTATTTATTGGCGGGGTTCATCATTGCTTCTATGCTATGCTTCTGCAACTGTCAGAACTCAGATACTCAATAACACCAAATTTCGTCCACTTTTTGGTGTGGTATTCAAATTGTTGGCATTATAGATCCTAGAAAATGACAGCGGAGAAATTGTTATTTGATGGCCAACATTACCCGGATGATATGTGGTCAAAGCAGGTACTATACTGCTTATGAAGTCAAAGAGTTACTATGACCTAGTTTTAGTGATAATATTTAAATGCGAATTGAACGTAAAAAAAGTCGTCGACATTAGGTATATGCTTGGGTGAAGTCAAAATTGAGCGCGCTATACAGGTATATAGCGTATAAATAGAGCACCAAAAGCACGAACAAGTGATCAAACGTTGGATTGGCATGGTCAACTGAAGTCATGTCCGAAACATAATTTCAAAAGGAATTTTGTTTGAATTTTTGAAATTGTTGTAAAAGTGTTTTTGCACGAATTTGGATCCTATCAGATGTATATTGCACTATAATATTGAAGTCAAATCAAACTGACAGCAGACAGCATTGGGTTTTGGGAGCATTTAATTGCACTCTGTTGGTGGTTCTGCTGTTTTTAAAATATCAAGTAAAATATCAACTTCTTGCATTCACCAGTTTTTTGTAAACTCTGTCTCCACTTTTCGGAGGGAGATGCCATTATATCACAAGTGGAACTGTTACTAAGAAAACCATATTGCCGATGGTATTGCCATACGTTTTTTTTTGACAGTATCGTCTCAGTGGTAGCCTACTATCCCTCAGTAGGAAAGGGCACATCAACTTATGAGGATGAGTAAAAGTCTAGGGTTTAAGCGATAAGGCCCTGGGATGTGGCGTTTCAGACAATCTGTCTAAATTTTGTGCTTTATATACAAGTTGCTGCTGGCCAAAAACTCCTTAAAAGATGTAAAATGCAAGACATTGCATTATAAAAAGTTTTCCAATAAGGAGTACATATAAGGAGAAATTGCGTTATTTTATATTCCGAATTCCTGAAATCGCCATGTCATCATACCATCTTAAATATTTTTAGTCAAGTTAAATTGAAAAATACGAGGATCCTTTAATAAATGAATAAAAAAAGTTGTTCGCATACCTTTTTTATTTTTCAATAGTTTCTCCTCCATTGTCTCGATGATCCCCTAATTTCTTACCTTGTGAGCTATTTTTTTTTTATTAGCAAAACAAAAAAAGGTACAAACCAGGAAGCTGGTTTGTAAAACAGCATGTTTATCTTTCCCAAATGGAACAGTGTACACGCATTTGAATTCCTTTTCTCAAAAGTCTATGAAGATTATTCCATTGGAATCCTAAAAAGTCATACACCTTACCTTTCCTCTGCCCTACTAAGAGCAGATTTTCTTGATCATTTGGTCTCTCTTGGAACAAACTAGTGTAAACTTAAAGAACTACTCGAAGGATTTATAAACCTTAGATCTCAACTGGTGACAAAAAACCCTACTGACTTTAACATGAAAATATTGCCTATATATAACAGGCAGCAAAGGATAGTACACCGACTTATTTTCGAAAAAAAAAAATCGTCAATAGAATACTTTACAGAACTTATATTAGAAAAGATAGGAGCTCATAGGAAAGGTATCCTGGCAAGAAATCAATATTTAATAGACCAAATAAAAAAATAAAAAAGCACCAGTTAGTTGAAAAATCGTTCTCAAGCCAAATATCTTTGCGACTTAACTGCTGAAAAAATCACACACTACTCCATTTATATTTCTTACCATGTGGTATAGTTTTCGTATTTATACATACAAGGTGGCGCAAGATTAATTATCTAATTTTGATTTTGAGTGATGGAAATCTTTATTTCGACCTTCACATTTTTTTCTGTTAAGTGCAAAAGATGAATTCCGCCAAGTGGTGGCTGCCGCCAGTGTTGATATGACTTTCCGCAAGATTTCCGGTTATAATTGTTCGCATTCCCGTCGAAGATTCTCCTTAAGGGCTGCGATTGTCTGAGGCTTGTTGGCATAAACCCGCGACTTCAAGTAGCCCCAAAGAAATAAGTCTGGTATGGTTAAATTGGGCGATATTGCCGGCCATGCAAACGGGAAATTACGCAACCAGAAAACGCTTCCATCACAATATCCAATGTGGCTCATGCTGTGTGTACGGTTGCACCGTCTTGTTGAAACCACATGTTCACGAAGCCCCGCTTATCCAATTACGGCAGTAAGAAGTCGTTAATTATGGCCCTTTAGCATTCTCCATTAACAGTGACCGTATTGCCGATGGCGTCTTCAACAAAATAAGCCCCAATAACTCCTACCGCGTGAACGCCGCACCACACCGTGGCTTTGAGTGTATGTAATGGCTCTTCGTGCATCACACGCGGATTTTCAGTGCCCCAGAGACGAAGATTTTTCTTATTGACGTAACCGCTTAAATTGGAAATGTGCCTAGTCGCCTGTTTGTACCTTGTACGGGAACATGTGTAGGTCTTACACTAAAATTCTCTGTCTGGTGATCCCCAATTGAATGGCCCGTCGTTTGGTTGATATTTCTTCGTTCTCAGCGACATCAACAGCCACAGTTGCGATATTCTCGATTGAACGACCAGTCCGGTTACGGCCATGCCCTCCATGGTCCCCTGTGGTTCCAGTCTGTTCAAGTCGAGTAGGTAAGCGCAGGAATGATTTCCCCGTTGATGAGACACGATAAGGAAATCGACGTCGAAATTTACACCACGCTAACACCACTGACTGATTATTGATCAAAAAAATCTACACAGTTATTTCACTCTCTTGGGGAGCTAGCAGCTGTTTAGTTGACAAGTGTCAAATATGTTTGACGTACGACGCTATTTGCAAAAATTATAACATTTTCCGATGATGATTAATTTTGCGCCACCTTGTATATTAATCATTTTGTGAGGAATGAATAAAAGACAATTGTATCGAGTTTTGTACGTATTTTGATAAGCACTTTTTAATTTAAAAATATCATTATTCCAAACCATAAAATTTGTGAATAAAACCAACTTATTAATTATTAAACAATGAAACAAATATAAGTCCCGCGAAAACAAAGCTCAACGTTTTATAGCGCTGTTTACAAATGTAGACCAGTCGTCTTTAAGGTCAAAAAAATTTACTACTACCTGCATCAAGTACAAAAGACTAAATATATCAACAGATTTATTTCAACTAGCTACACAGTACACAATGAATGGATAAAAAGTATTATTTGCAGTAATGTATGTAACGATTAAAAAAGGCGTGATCAACAATTATAGCCACCTATATTAATTATACATAATGTGGCAAACAATATCCCAGCAACGAGCAATATCAGGGGCTACATCCATCTGCCTGAACATTTGTTTTAATGGCTGAATCTTTCTCTACTACCTGTCAAAATTTCATGACATTTGGTTGATCACCTTTTCATTTCATTTGATATTGAAATTTTAACATGGAACAGAGAACGGTCTTTTAAAACTTAATTTAAGAAAAATGCAAAACTTGGTAAAAATGCAATAGAAATATTCCTATTGATACAACAAGTATACCCTGATGATTGTTTGAGTAGAGCAGTTGTTTCCAAGTGGCATAAAGGTTTTTTGGGCAACAGAGGGACGCTGGAGGATGAAAAACACAGAGAGAGGAAGGCCAATTTAATTTTGGAGAAAGTATTTGATTCCGTTAAAAAACTAGTGAAACAACTACTAGCGCAAAGTATCTTGAAGTTTTGAACCGTTTTATGACCAGAATCCATCATTTTTGCCTCGAGTAATGCGGTAGTTGGTATCTCTTGCACGATAATGTACCGAGTCACACAGCACTCATCGTTTGTCAATTCTTGGCTTGAAATCAATTTTGTGTAAAATTTTAGTTGAAATAATGAATACATTCCGACCATTCAAGCAGCTTCGACACGGGAACTGAAGTAAATTTCGCAAAAAGATCTTTTCTGAAAAATAATCAGAAATCGAATTTTAATAACGTTTTCTAGAGCCAGACCAGGATATTATTTGTCACACTGTGTATATGTTCTATGGCACATGGAAATGATTCAATAACAGCCCCATTCGCAGACGACCTTGCTCTTTTGTCAACTGTTGGATACGTAGTTAAAGCAACGACATTCGATTGGGCGCAACCGTGGCAAATTATATTTAATGAGTTTAAGCTTACCAATATCAATTTTACAAATAAAATAATAAGAAATGTTTCTGTAGTTAACAATCATCAAGCAAATTCGTACTCTAACATAAGTAAGTATCTTGGTATTAAAGGAGTTGCTAAACTGAAATGGAAGGAACATATTAAAAAGAAACTAGAAGAGCTCAATATTAGATTTAGAAAACTTCATTGGTTCCTATTATAGGTTAGTGTAATTATGAAATGTCCACCGAGAATAAAATCGGAATATATATATTTATAATCAGATAGTTAAACATCTTTGGCCACGGTATCCAGTTATAAGATTGTACAAAGAAAACCGATGTTCAAATACATAATTAAAATATTTAACAAAAAAAGTTTGTCGGGGAAGAGTATAGGTAGATGCCCCATGGTACTCGTACAATAGAAATAATGACATTCCTGATTGATCTTGTAACGGAAACACTAAAAAAAAAAGTACGCAATTCGTCCAGGCGAGCATTACCGGATACATATTTTTCCTGAAATAGAGCACGTCTGAAATTTACGATGTAATATTCGTAGATTTAGATGAACTTAACAAAAAGAACTAGTAATCACGCAATTGTGAGAATTCGTAGAACCCAAGTGAAAGTTGCAACTTACATCATTTGTCGATCTTACTTTGATTGGACATCATAAAGGAGGTGATTTGTTTTAGAGCGGTTTAAAACTTACACTTCTATGGGTTTCTAACCCCTTAGTGTCTTTCGAGATTTTCATGGCGATGCCAACATTCTTTGATATGTCCTTACGTATTTAAAAAGGCAACTTAATGATTCACTCCTATGATAGGTTTGAAGTAAGGTGCAGAAATCGCTCCCTGAAATTGATATAAGATTATATTGATCTTCTAGCAATACAAACAAAATCGAGTAGATGTTTCTCCAGTGGACATTTGGTGTCCAAGACTCAATGCCGAGATCAACAGCGTTTGCTTTCGATCTTATCTATTTGAGATCCCCGTGTAATAAACAGTTTTATTCCATTATACGCTGGTAACATCAGAAACTATAAGAGCGATAGCAAAGCAACATTGATATTCGATAAAGAAAATATCAGATAGATACAACCACCCGAACTACCTTCTCTCTTCAATACATAAGAAGCCAGTCGAGAATCAAATTATTGCATATAAGGTCAAATTGTATCTTTATAAATCATGAATCCAATTCGATAATATTGTAAGTAGCTAAATTTTGTTTTTCCATTTTGACTTCCAAAAAACCTAAGCATATTTTTCTTTGTTCAGTTATTCCCAAATCTAATAGCTTATAGCCTATTACGTTCAAGCAATTCTTCTTATTATCGTCATGGCATATTAGTGTTTTGAATCCGATGGTAAACATTAGGGCGAATTAATGTTTTGGGGGAAATAGGGCAGGAATATAAAATCGTATATTTTCCTGTATACGCTTACATGTAGGAGCATTTTTATAAGCCAGTACATGCACGTAGCATCTTTTTATTATAGGCACCTGGATTGCCAAGGAGGAAATTGAAATTGATTTTATTTTTTTCCCAAAATAAAAAAATCAATCAAGTATTTGACAGAAATGGCAATAAGAACAAATTTATGTTTGAATTCCCTATGCCATGAATACGAGTAAGTATAAAAAATTACACATCCGTTAATATAGATCTACATGTTGTATTCTATAAACACATACGAATACTCACATGTGCTGTAAAAGCATGCAATCATATTTTGCCGTGTTTATATTTTTCTTGTCGTATCTTTATTAATTCGGTATACAAATGGATAAAGAAATTAAGATTGTGTTTGTCAGCTTGTTCTGATTGAAATACGGGTGAGCTTAGGATCAAAGCAGACGTGTTTTGAATACCGGCTGTAGGTGGATTTAAATGGATTCCATTGGACGTAGTTGCTTCGGAAGACGAAGTTGAGTGAAAGACAGATGATATGGATGTTTTTTTAAGAGGACAAGTATACAGTCCTACGTTACAACCAAATAGCAGCGTGTTTCGAATAATTTATGGTATTTTAGCAACAGCACCATTTTGCTTGCAACCCGATCAAAGGGAAGGAAAATGTTTTGAAATTTTAAAAAATTCGAAGAACCAAAAACTGAGAGTACACGAGAACATGTTTTAGTGTTTTTTTTTCTTTTCACAAAATTGTGATATGTTTTTCAATTTATGAACATTGAAACTTTTTTTTCTTGAAAAATACTTTACCATTGGAAAAGTTTAAATAGGAAATTGATAAGGAAAGTGTCGTCTACTGGTATGTATCCTAGATATAAGAAACGAACTTTTGTATGTTTTTCCATATAGTAAGTGGTGTGAAATATGAACGACCTCTTCAACAAATCTTGCCTTGATCTCAAACAGATTTCTGTGCGGGTCTCATATGATGGTTGTATAATGGAGTAGGTAGTCATGGACTGGCCCTCTGGCCACGCTGGAAATGCAACCTCTTCAATATGCAAATTCATAACGTTTTCGCGGATTTTTGTTGTTACTTTGGCAATTTCTTGGTCCAGTATTGCGTCAGCTGAAATGGAAATCCTTACTATACGAGGTTTAAGTGTACTGCAATCTTGGTGGTGGCTTTTTAAACAAAACTTCCAAAACACTCACTCCATGCTTTCAATGAAGCAGGGTTATACACATTTGATACATGTAAATTACAAAATTTAAAAAAAAAAAACATATTCAAAAATGCAATACTTTCCAAAAAAATGGCAAAAGTTGTGCGTGTTGCCAAAGCCGCATAAACAAAATTCTACGAGAAGGTTTTAAAAGAACGAATCCTAAAAATTGCTCATCATAAAAGAATATTCCCTGATGAAAAAATCGGATTTAGAAGGTTTCACTGCACTTTTCATCAGGTAAAAAGAAATTGTCAGCATATCCAGGACAACCGTACACAAGGCAAGTCAACTGGAATGATTTTACTTGACATAGAAAAGGCGTTGGATTCTGCCTGGCTTAAAGGAATCATATATAAAATCATTACATTTAAATCCCCGTTATATATATGTAAAATAGTTCCAAGTTTCTTCTCAGACAGGTGTTATAAGGTTTATGTCGATTATGGTATTTCTTCTTTAATTTTGGTGTCCATCAAGGATCCGTTCTTTGCCCACTGTTATATAACATATATACATCGGATTTTCCAGCTATCCCGCAATGTGAATCAGCCTTATTTACTGATGGCACAGCAATATATTCATTAGACAAATTCGCTCACAATATAGGGAGGAATTTAAAACTGGCTGTTGAAATATTGGAAACTTATTATAAAAAATGGAAAATAAAATTGAATGCGAAGAAATTTCAAGCTATCTTTTTCACACGGAAAAGAAAGTCTTGTTATCTCCCCAGCAGTTTACTTAAAATAAATGGAAAAGACATAACTTGGGATAGGTCCGTAAAATATTTAGGTATACGCCTTGATACTAAACTTACGTTCAGCGATTTTGTGTTAACAAATGGAAACAAAATCATTATATTCAAGGTAGTCTTCCAAGCAATATTACTTTATGGTTGTCCTGTATGGGGAAAAGCTGCTAACAGTCACATAAAAAGACTTCAGGTCTCACAAAATAAACTGCTTAAAATGATGTTTAATCTACCTTGGCATCATTCGACTACAGATATCCACCGAAAATCGAATGTTGAGTTGATTTCTGAACGAATTCAAAAACTTGAAAAAAACTTTGTTTTTAGCTGTATTAGTTCTGATCTTCTTATCCTTTTATTAACCCTTTCCTCGTTTACTGCATCGCTGCTGCTCCGCTTATGGGGTTGGCTAATGTCGCAGACCGCAGAACGCGTCTACATAATGCTCGGTCCTGGATCGGTTCAGTGGTAAGCCCCAGGCGTTGTTGTGCATTTGCCATCTGAGAAATCCAGGAATTCTTTTTCCGACCTCGTTTTCTTACAGTTGGAGTGACCGTAGTTGGTAGTGCCTTTTTAACCGGATTTTCCGCAGATCTTCTTTGAACGTGGCAATACCAGCTTATTCTATTCGCCTCAAGCTGTTCGGTTACCGAATTCTTTATATGTAGACTTCCTCTTATACGCGTAGATCTAATGCAATTGCGTTTAGTGACTCCACTAGACATCCTTAACATTTTCATTTCCGCTGCTGTCATTTTGTTTTTAAACGCTTCGTACATTGTCCAGCACTGTGAACCGTATATAAGAGCTGGTCTAACAACCGTGGTGTAGAGTTTCCCCTTTAATTTAAGTGGAAATTTTCGGTCGCAAAAGATTCCCGCATTTCATCCACCCCACACTCACTCTGTGGTTTACGTCGTCGTCACATTTCGCTTCCATGTTAACGATTGATCCTAAGTACTTAAAGATAGTGCTTTTCGGAAGAACTGTAGTATTCCGTCTAACATTATATCCGGAATAGGTCGCAACGGATGAGCAAATGGGCACGTCAAATGCTCCGTCTTTGAACGACTTATTTTAAACCCGTTTCTCTCTAGCGCATTTCTCCATGAATCTAAGGCGTTCTGTAAATCTTCGACGTTATCGCTAAGTATAACTGCGTCGTCAGCGAAGAGAATTGGCGTTACATTTGGTTCGCGCATGCAGTCTTTTAAAAGATAGTCTAATATTACGTTAAAGAGGAAAGGGCTAAGTACGCTTCCTTGATGCACTCCGACATTAACTGGAAATTCTCTCGTTAGTCCAGCAGAGCTTTTAACCGCAGTTTTCACGTTTCCGTTCATGTCTTGTATTATTCTAACATAAGTTTAAGACTCTTTCGATGATTTTCATTGTCTGTGACATAAGCTTGATTGAACGGTAGTTGTTGCATTCTCGAGTGTCGCCTTTTCCTTTGTATAATGGAACTAAGAAGCTACTTCTCCATTGATTCGGCATAGGTTGTCCACATTTTAATTTATTTAAAAGTTTCGATAGCCAAACGCTGCCGATCCCCTCCATCTTCGACCAAAACTCTGATGGAATGCTGTCTGGTCCCGCCGCTTTCCCCCGCTTCATTTTTCCAATTGCTATACTTATTTCTTCGATTGAAAAGTCCGAAACTTCCTCCTCGAATAGACCAGCTGTCTATTGCAGTATTGAAGCCACCGGTCACAAATTTTCTTTTCATTTATTAGTAAGCGACCGTCTGCGTTTTTGATGTATTTCGGCGAGGTTATTTCCATTGAATTTTTTCGCCTCTGTGCAGCGAGCTTAAAAATATTTGGCATTTTAGTGTTTTACGACGTTTGAACTTCTTGGATAGCTTGTCTTCTATCTGCCGATCGTGAGGATATTTGTTCCAACTCCTGGCCAGGACTTTCTTTGCGATCTTTTTAAGACGCTCGTATTCAAGAGCCAGTCGAGCTTTTTCGATATCGTCGCTCCGATCGCATTTTGTCCACGCTTGGAATGCACTCTTCTTGTCGGCCACAGCTCGTTTGGTTTCGTCATTCCACCACCATGTTTCTTTGCCGACGAGATGGTATTTCGATATAGTCCCCAGATGGGACTTTGCGAGTGTTACGCATTCCTCGCTCATGATGTTCCACATTTCTTGCGGGCTAAGCGAGTCTGCTATACCATTTATATTTTGAACTACTTCTTTAGCCAGTGCGATAAATCTTGCGCTTCGTTCCTTCGATAGATTATACCACCGGATTTTTGGCTATCCAAACGATGCCCGTGTTTTCGATGGTTCCGCTGTGAAAAATTCTGTAATGAGCAGACGGTATTGTCTTACTAGCGATTCTCCAAGTATTACTTTATAGAGAGTATTTCGGGGTTTGTAACAAGGTATATATACATATCTCTATCATTCAAATATGTGACCTTATGTATGGTTTATCTTGTTGAGATTAAAGTTCCGCAGCCATTGCTTGCCTCTCCTCATGTAGGATGTGTTATATTGGTTCTTTTTATTACATGCGAGAATTTAGTTCACAGACTTAGTGCAACACAAAAGTAAGAGTTTTTAAAGTTGCATGTGTTGAACAACAGAACTGCGGAGTTCATGAAGAGTTGGATATATATAAATAGACTAACCACTTCTTAAATATAATAATATTGTTTTACATTTACAGGAAATTCAAGAAAGGGTTATAAAAGCCACGGAAGCTTTATTCTCTAAAAAGATCTATTGGGAACAAATGGGGCCACCAATGCACAATCACTGGCTATGATGTTTCACTTGACATCCCTCGATATTTTTAGCCGGCTATTAGCTGTCATCGCCTTAAAGCAGCTAAGGAGTGGACAAATCAACTATTTGGTCACGCTTATATTCTTTACATACTAAGAGTCCTTCCAGAGAACATTAACTACAATACGTTCCAATATTGGTTTTCCAAGGACTTTAATGTTAGCCTTTCTAGTTATTTCTGAGAGGAAGATGACGATCAATCAAAACATTTCTATAAGCATAGATACAAGGGCTGGTGGCGGTATTTTCTTTCGATAAGCATAATCTTAGCCTCATCTTCTGCCGTTCAAATGACTGTAGCGAGTTCAAGGCGGAAATTTTGACACAAGCAGGAGAATCACAGATCAACGCACAAATAGACTTAATTCAGTTGGTCTTTCTCCAACAGCCGCTCCAAGCTAACCTAACCTTACCTTACCTTGTAAGCTAAGTACAATATTTTCTTACGATTTGGAATTCTCTGCTGGAATTCACGGGGTTTTGATTTAATACGTGAAACACTTAAGGATCTATGACGTGTAGATTCTGCTTATATTTGATACTTGATTACATATGTTTAATATATAATTTCATCAGCTGTTAAGTTTTCCTCCCATGGAGTAGATATAAGATTGGCAGCCAAATCAAGAGTATTGTTGATGTCAATATAGTTGATATTTTCGCTTTTCTCACTATAAGTGAAATACAAAAAAAATAGAAGTGAAATAGTTATGCAACACGTAGATACTGTGAGTTCATAGATTGAACACTACGTGACTGGAATGATGATTTTCTCTAAAAACTCCTATTTTTCCTTTGCACTATGATAAAGATCAAAGAGATATATCTCTCTGCTAGAGACGAACGTTGACATTGGAGAAGAAACTGGCTGGTAAATAATGGCCAATTTCTTTCTATTTCTATAATATACTCGTACTGCAACATGCAATGCATAAATTCTGTATCCGACACATGGATCATGACTTGCCTATAACTTCATCCAGAATTATTTTCTGATGGTTTAAAATTTAATTTTATTTGAAATTTTTCCTGCTAAAGGGAAATAGCAGAACACGAATTAGAGGTTTAAAATCATGACAAAAATGTTAACTGGCATATTACTTCGGATAGACGAAACGCAAAACACATAATTCCTTTTTTTAACATTCAATAGATTCGAAGTAGCTTGAAAGATATTCAGTCTTTCTAGTCCTCATCTACTCAGTCATCATTTCTATAGCTAACACATTGAAGTGAGAATAAGGATACTGAAGCATTGACTGGAACTAACTGGGTGCTTCGTTTTGTTTTATGTTGGAAATCGAAATGTGAGCACATGCACCGTTTAATCAACCAACGTTGTAAGCATGCAATACTTTGCTCTCGCTTGTAGTTATGTAAAGAAGAGCGGTATCAATATTCATATTCTTGTATAATACAAAATAAATTTTATTTCAACTGCTGTCTGTTAAATATGGTCGGACAAAAGTATGCCCGATGAATGGACCGCATTATTTGTCCAATTCTCAAGAAATCAGACCCTCTGAACTGTGCCAACTACAGATGCATCAGTCTTCTTAATATAGCTTATAAGATCTCATCTGAAGTATTGTGTGAATACCTGAAGCCTTTCGTCCATAAACTGATAATTTCCTATCGGTGTGTCCTCAGGCCGGGAAAGTGCACCATCGACCATGTATCAATACTACAGCAGATCCTAGAGAAAATTCATGAGCCTCAGATCGATACACACCACCTCTTCATCGATTTTAAGGCCGCGTATGACAGCATCTGCAGAGACGAGATATACAGAGCAATTTCTAATCCTACTCTATGGCGAATAGGTTTGGATGTTATCAAAAATGGATGAAGATGCTCTTGGTTGCTTTGAGAAAAAAATTCTTTGAGTGATCTTCGCTCCCGTCTGCATTGAAAGTGAATGGAGGAGAAGATATCACGATGAATTGTATGGACAGCGACATCGACCTACCCAAAAGATTGGAGATCCAACGAGTGAGATGGATAACTCGTATAGGGCGGATGGATACCAACGATCCAGTCCGAAGAGACTTTGAATAGGCCCCCCAGAGACAGTGCAGTAGAAGAAGACCGGGATTCAGTTGGCGCAAGCAAGTGAAAGGGGACCTCAGCCAACTTAACATGCGAAACTGTAGCCAGCTGGTAATGGTTAGCTCATTGGACTATCACGCAGAGAGGGTGGTTTCGATTTATGAGTGGGTCACCAACAATTTTTCAAATCGCCATCACCCTTTCGACGGGCAATTGCAAGCTCCCGAAAGTAAAATTGTCTACGAAAAAGCTTCTAAGGACTGCCGTTCAGACTCGGCGATAAAACGTAGGTCCCGCTTAGATGTGACAAAAAATTACAACATGAGCAACACAAATGAGTGTCAGGAAGCTAGGCTATGGAACATACCGAGCTGCCAGCGCCACAGTGTTTTTTTTTTTTTTTTAAATTATTTTAAGTCTTAAATTTACTACCCTCCGAGGGTCTAGAATTTGGTCTGAACTTCGACAGTCGCTTAGCCTACCAATGATAGCCGAATTCCATCTCGGATGAATTGAATAACTCTACTACCTACATACATAAACACACTTAAGGATTCAAAAAGCACAATGGATATAGATAATACCTCTCAAAGAGTCTTCGAATCGAATTCAGAACAACGGAACAGCAGGTGATGATTACAACTGAGATTGCTCGAGAAAAAGGATATTGCAAATCTCAGTGTTAAAAGCAGGGCATAGTAAGCTAGAAATCAAACTGGAGAAGTGAGTTGATTATCTTATAGAAGAAAATGTGCACATGGTATAAACAATTGGTGAACGGGGACCCAACAACTAGTGGGATGGCACGCCAATGCAATTAATATTACTTTGGCGAAAAAGGTTATAAACAGTCTCGGCACTTCTGGATGAACAAGTCAGTTCAAAAATTTATTATCTCCTAAAAGTTAGAGTTTAAGAACTTGGACTATGATCGGATTTCAAAAACAAAGCAAGTTTGTATACATATCCTAAGCACAGGGTATATATTTGTCTTTTATGACTTTTCGCCTTGGACCCTTGTAATTTATTAATCTCCTTCTTAAAATCTGTACCCCACAAATAAGCTCCACTTATAGTCACTTAAAGATTGCACTTACTTCGGAATTTCGCATCAATTCTTACAGAGTTTCTTGTGAAATTTTATCAATTTCGTTGCTTATGTTGGTCATTAGTTGTTCTAGGGATAATTAGGGGTTAGGCATATCCCCACAGGCAGAGTCAAATCAGGTTAACAAGCTTTTTTTTTTTTAAATTAATCGATTAGGGAATATAGGTCAGAACAAATCGATGGTTTCATAAGTACCTATCATATGTCTTTTTTCCCTAATTATCAATGCATCAATACCCTAAATCGCATTCAAATTAATGCAGCCGTCTCCTTATAACCGTCTTCGAAAAGTGATGACACCTTCAGAGTAAACATGTAAGGCCCTTCATAACTCAATTCTGGATTCAAAGAGCTTTAATATTGAAAATGTTTTGCATTAACGCTTCCACACATAGCAAAATGGGATAGTTGGTCACAGGTGATGAAGGTTTAGATGTACGGCCACATTCAACATGACGAGGGTTATAAAGCGACGATAATGATGGGGTGCATTTGCATTGTGTGGGAGATCGTATGGCAAATCAACCTTGACAGCCTTCCACATAGTCGAAGGATGCAAGTCAAACCTCTGAGCACGACGACGATATGAAGTTTCTGGATGAAGGCCAATATCGGCTTTTGCAATTTCGACTTCGACATGGACCTTTGAATCTAATATGGGTACACTATCACTTTTATACAATTCGTTATCTAAACATTTATTTATTTTGGCTGTCAGCACTGTAAGACCGCGAAAAAAAGGACTGATTGTTAAAGAACAATTTCATAATTTTATGTCTTTTTTTGTGCGTGTATTGCATCATAGTAAAAATTAAGCTAAAATGAATTTTTGAGCCGAAGCCAAAAAAAACACATCGTTTTCAGTCAAAAAAGAAGGCAATGCTCGCGGTTTTCATGGATTACAATTGCATCATCAACTTTTGCCAGAAGGCTAGACAGTAAACAAAGAGTATTATTTGGGCGTTATGAGACGTTTGCGTGAAGCAATTGTGGGCAGAAAACTCGTGGATTTTGTACCATGATAACGCACCGTCGCACAGTGCCATCATTATTCGTAATTTGTTGAAGAAAAATGCAACAAATACCATCCAACAGCCACCGAATTCACCTGATTTGGCTCCCTGTGACTACTTTCCGTTCAATCGAATTCAAAAGAACCACTACGGGGAACGCGTTTTAGCAGCCGAGAGGAAGAAACGGAAAAATTGCAGGAAGCACTGATGGACATACCGAAAACCGAATATAAAAAATGTTTCGAGAATGTTTTGAAGCGCTGGCATAAGTGTGTTGCAGTCGAAGGGGACAACATAGATTTAGATGAATAAACTTGTATTTTTATTTTCTGGATAAATTCCGGGAACTTTTTGATCAAGATGGTATTAACATCAGGTACCACAAAAAAATTAATTTCGAAAATAAACGACTACCACCAGATACCATGAATTCTGAAATCTAATGCTGCTTTGTGGAATGCTTTAATTAATTTCTAGGTATTCTTTCTGTCATCAATATGACAGTATTTAGAAAAATATTTAGAAGAAATTGCTTCTGTTTGCTATCTGACGTATCGTATACTGCAAATAGAAATTATTTATGATGCGCTGTTTTTTTCCTGATCACAAAAATCCACGTTCATTATATTTTTAATGAAGCAGAAAAACTGAAAAAAAATTTCCTGGAAAGCAATGTTATTTGTCATTTTCAGCATGATATCAAAAGCGCATGCAAATTTGCGTAGGTGAAGTTTTACAAATCACTTTAGATAAGATAGATCCCCTTATGCAAATGTAGAATATGTATTCAAATACTCGTTATTTGAGATAAATTAAGAACCTAAAATATTTGTATCCATATGACACCAGTAGAAAAATATCAATTTCGGAATAACAGACTGGCTTATGGAAGTCGTTGTAAAAGAAACTCAAGAACGGTATTGCTTTACAGAAACAAATTTGCAAGATTGTGCTTTTACTTCTGTTTAAAAAGTGAATTTCAATTCTTCTTTAAATGGTAATGAATTGCGCACATTGTTTCAATAGGGATTATCTTAAATCTTGCATATCATTTTTTGACAAATGTCATATTTGTGTTAAGATTTAATTAGCCAGGTCCTTAGCTAACTATCTTTAGTTGAGTACTAGAAGTCGACTTAAGTCCCCTTCCACTTGTAAGTACCATCTAAGTACCATTCGGCTTAGATTTGAAGACTCTGGAGGTCGGTACATTAATGTCAATTCGCTCTGCATGTCATAGCCATCTCAGCCGATGAAACTGATGCGCAGTTTTCTGCCTGGATCGATATCGCTGTAGAGTTGACTTTCTGGGTAGTTCAACATAAAATTATATTTTTTAAGAAACGGATATTCTCTCACCGAGCATTTCGAAACTAAATCAGACAAATTTTTTGCAAGGTTTTAACGTAGCAATGGGATATACTCGTATGTCGAAATATTTCTGATGTTTATAGTAAAGTGAATTTATTTAAGTCAAGGGTGATGGAGCTCTTCAATAAATATTTCCTACTCAAAACAAGGTCGCCTCTGATCTTTTGTACCGATTTCTTTTAGTCAAATGTATGAAACCTAATGCGACTTCATAAAAAGGATTAAATAGAAACCTTTCCGAGAGTTTTAAATAGAACGAGTTTTGTCAAGGTGAAAAACACCACTACTGCCGACGCTCGAAAAAGTAAACATTATTGTTATAGTATTATTTGTGTAAAAAATTGATGTCAATTACGATCGTCGCAATATTCGATAGCAAATCGCCTTCAAACACGACGCAAATTCATTAAACAATTTCTTTGCTACATACAAAGTGTAGCAAATAATATCCAGGACAGACCATTGAAAACCTTATTATGACACAATTTCTGTTTATTTCTCGGTATTTTTATTCGAAATATTCTCCTCCCGATTCAATACACTTGTTACGGCGATTCAATAGTTTTTCAAATGCCTGCTCTAGCTCATTTTGCGGAATTTCCTTCAGTGCCTGTGTCGAAGGTGCTTGAATGGTCGGAATATTATAAGCATCCTTTATTTTTGATTTATTTATTTTTTTGTTTACTTGTGATTGCTTAATACAATATCTTCTAAGCCTGCCTTAAGCTTATTTTACAAGAGAGCGCTAATATAAGATTTTAACAATGGTTTTTGATTTTATGAATTACATAAATTAAATCTTCAATTAGAAATTAAATTGACAAATTTACTAGAAAATTTTAATGCTTGTTGCGTTCTGTGCGTCTTTAATGTAAAGCGTTGACAAAAAATTAACTCTCGGATGTTAAACACAAAAAACGAGGATGAATTAATTGACGGGACTTACTCGAGGATGATATACTAATTCTTTCAAAACAGTATTGTCGTTGTCGTTCTAGCAAAATATCAAAAGCAATGTAATACTTCGAAGTTGACGATAATTTTCCAAAGGCATTCCAAGCAGGCGATTAGCAAAACCAGACAATCTATGATATCTTCGTATTCCAAAGACATAGCGTACAGTGCTGTTAAACGCAATATTGAGCTTTCTTTAAAGTTGAATTTCAATTTCGAACAGCAAGGAAAAGTCACACGGTGCTAATTAGGTGAAAAGGGCGGACGATTTCACGCACACACCTGATTTCGAGTCAAAAGTTGGCAAACAATAAGTGCTATGTGACTCGGCGCACTATTGTGCAATAGAGACCAACTTTTTGCATCGCTTTATTCGGGTCGAGTACTAAGAATTCTGGCCATCAAACGCTCAAAATTTCATGACTATATGCGGCAGTAACTGTTTCACCAGTTGGAATGAATTTTGCAACAAAATCATGTACTTTCATGCGTCCGAACTATAATTGACTTATATATTGTAGTATTTATGTGTGGTGTGTTTGCCATCCTTCAGCGTTTCTCCGCCCCCCAAAAACCTTTATGCTATTCTGCTCAAAACAATCATCACGGTACACATGTTGCATCAATAGAAATGTTTCTGATGCATTCGTACCAAGTTTTAGGCACTTTCATCTATGTTCAAATTTAAACATCAAACGAAAGGGTGTTCTGGAAAAATATTTTATTTAAGTTATACTTACAGTTTTGTATAATTGCTACCTAGTTAGATCTTGCTGTTTTACTTCTCGGGGAATCGCGAAAATAACACCAACTGCAAGGAAATCAAACCCTTTTGGAAGGCTCCTTCTTTTTTTCTGACAATAATTACAAACAGCCAGCGACAAATACTTTACAATAAAATTTAATAACCCCATACCAATGTATTTATAGAGTAGTAACTCATAAAACTAGTTGCCAACATCCGTTTTAGCTAAAACAATTCTGCTTTGGTTCTGGGTGTTTTTAAAAGTTTTTGATTTAGTTATCTTTGTCGGAAACTTAAATCCGCGTTCAGATTAATCAAGAGAGCCATTGAACTGATCCGGAACTAACTGAGTGAAAGATTTCAACAAGTTTTGTAAGACAAAGATGGTTCTACCATGCTGAGAGTTTGTAAAGGCATCCACTATTTAGTAAGCCATACATCCTAGGATGATGTCCAAATATACTTGTCGACTTTGCGGTCACAAATAGGGAATCGTTGAATGAGGAGGTTAAGGCAATAAATCAAATGAACTTCTACTTAATCCCAAAAAGTCTCTAAACGATAGGCAAAATCATCGGCGTTGTTGACGAATACCCTAATGCTAATTTATCTACAGAGAAGACTTCAGTATCTGAAATGTCAAAAAATCACTTTTAACAATCATCTTACTGCTTGTGATCACATAAACTTATTTGTAAAAAATAATAAGATACAAGATGGCGCAAAATTAATCATCGAATTTTGTTTTCGAATTAGTTTTTTACTAAATAAAATGAGTGATGGAAATCTTTATTTGGACTTTTATAATTTTTTCTGTTAAGTGGATATCCGGCAAGTGGCTGCCGCCAGTGTTGATACACATTTGTGCCCGTTTTATGGAATTTTCCATGACTTTTCGCAAGGTTTTCGGTGATAACTGTTCGCATTCCTGTCGATTATTCTCCTTAAAGGCGCGATTTTCTGAGGGTTGTTTGCATAAACCCGCGATTTCAAGTAGCCCCAAAGAAAGAAGTCTGGGATGGTTAAAACGGGCGATATTGCTGGCCATAACAAATCGATTATAAAAATGATAACACCTTCCGATTAATTTTGTGCCACCTTGTATATATGTCATTGGGCATGCTATACTCCAATAAGAATCCCGCTAAAACTGTCTACCTCTCTAAATTCGATATACTCTCGGAAATTAGAACTTCGTCTTAATGTTTTGACAATTCAAGTCAGTTTTCACTGAGTTATCGTTACAGCTTATTTCTTGTAAATTTAACTACCTATGAGTGACTCAACTATTTACTGGCACTGGTACTTTAATTTCGGTTTGTCAAAAATATTTAGAAAATAGCCGTCTGTTATTTGTTCACCCTGTTAAGCTTTGGAACTTCTTACCATGCAAGGAGCAAGGTATTCTCTCTTCCACGAAATAAAAAATCACCAAAATGATGATGAGATGAATTTTTTTCGAAATATTATGACTTTTTAAAAAATATGTATTATTTTGCACATGTTCTTGTTTTGTTGTATACTCTTTATTAATCATGAAATATACCTATATTCGTTAAAGAGCGTAGTTGTTAATGACACAATTGAAAATGAAGTTCAAACTTGAAACTTTTACCAACGGCAACTGGATGCAAATATGTATATGTTATATCCGCTTGCATGTGCAATGTGTGGGTAAGAAATTCCAATGGGTTTTGTTTTGTGTGCATTCATACTATTGTAACTACTAGAAATAGTTTATATGAATTCTCGCCAAAGCAAAACTAAGGCAACAATTTCAATAAATACGCCTGACTAACAAAAGCTTAAAAAAAACCGTTTTATAGGAAATATGGTTACAATGCAGAGTAAACATTTTTAATTTCAATACTTATACCTTTGTGAAAGTAACTAGAAAAACATTTCTATCTTTTTTATTGTTTTACAATGAGGAACCCTTTACTTTGTGCTTGATTAAAACTGCTTCATTACTATTTCACTTCAAACTGCTATCACCATTTTGGATTAATTAAAAGAAACTCAGAAAAGAATTATAGTGTCAAATGACAATAATAAATAAAGAAAATACCTTAGTGGGATTGTTTGCCTATTTTCATAACCACTCTCAAAGGTTATTCAAATTGTTATAAATAGGTACGTTAAAAGAAAAACATTTTTTTAATCAAAATGAAAACTTTCAGATGAAATGTTTAATAATCATTTTTGGAATTAATTATAGAAAAGATTCTATTGGTGCTATTGTGTGACTGAGTAAAGATAAGGTACAAAAATGAATCTCTGAAGCATAAGCTCAATGCAAACAAAATATAAAGAAACTTTGTCAAATTACAAGTCAAAGTGTTCCGTGGCATAGAAAGAAGACTGGGCTGACCAAGGTTCGAAGATATCTATCCGAAGTACCACTCCATTTTGTTCCCTTTTAAATCAATTTGAATATAATAGAAAAAAAAAGAGGGCAAAAAATGTTACCTTAGCAGGAACAACAATTTTATGATCTCTTATGCTAGGATCAATATTTTTTTTTCATCTTTAGCTGCGTTTTTTTGCACGCATGTTAGCTCAAAGTTCGCAAAAAAACGATCCTTCCCCGCTTAAGAGTTAGATAGATAGATATTTATTGAATTGGTAAAGAAAATTTTTGGTTTACATTTTGTGTATATAGCACAGCTTGAACAGAGATATGATATTTACATCTTACTACTGGAAAATAGGTACTTAATAATAAGTTTGTGATTGTTGAAAAACAAAAGTTGGTTAATTTGAAGGAAAACAATTAACAAAAACCTTCATCTAAAAAGAGATTAGAACTTAGGTAGTTCATATAAAATTAGGACTTAGTGGGTAATATCACAGTGATGAAAATAGAACGGAAATATAAATTAACAAATAACAACCTTTGCATATGTGTAGAAATAAATGAATAAATAAATAAGTACTCGTATATAAGTAAATGAATAAATGCAAAATAAATGAACAATTAAATAAATAAATAAATTAATTAATTAATAAATAGTTATACAAATATATATTTGAAAAACAAGATAACCAAAATAACAATTTAACATATCGAAAGTGACTTAATTAAGGGGTTTTCGGAAGAAAGACACTTTTGAAAGAATTTTTTATTGGTAATTTCAACTTTTCTTACAACAGGAAGCACTCCGGCTTTTTCATGGAGGTCGAGGGTGGAATAAAACCATGGAAGATTTAACATCATTTTCAGAACTTTATTTTGTGCAATTTGTTGTTTCTTTATATGCATCTGAGCACAATTACCCCACACAGGTGACGCGTACAAAATCATAGCTTGAAATACCACTTTAAATGTGATAATTTTGTTTTCGTTACTAAGTAATAATTTCCGATTTATCAGAGGGTATAGCATTTTGGTGGCAATGTTTATTTTATTACTTATGTTAGCGGTATGGATTTTAAATGTTAATGTTTTATCTAAGCTAACTCCAAGATACTTAACTGTATCGACCCAATTGATTTCTGTATTATCAAGCACTAGATTTTTGCTAGGTAAAAAACAATTCTTTCTTTTTCTCGTAAAAAAGATAGATTGAGTTTTGTCAGCATTAATTTTGACTTTCCAGTGCTTGTAGTACTCAAATATAATACCAAGCGCTCTTTGCAGATTTATCTCTATGACCCCGCGTAATTCATGTGAGGAAAATATTGCTATTTCATCGGCATACATGGCATATTTACACGCGGGCAGATCTGGGATCTGGGAAAGAAAAAATATTATCTGTATATACCATAAAATACGAGGGCGGGTCAATAAGTCCGTGACTTTTGGATTAAAACACAGATTTTTTGATAAAAAATAATTTTATTTTTCAACGTAGTCTCCCTTGAGCTCTATACACTTTGTCCAACGCTTCTCCAATTTTTTTATCCCTTCCAAAAAAAATAATTTGTCGAGGTCCTCAAAATAGGCCTTTGTTTGCGAGATGACTTCATCATTGGAGTCAAATCTTTTTCCACCAAGCCATTTCTTCAGGTTTCGGAACAAGAAGTAGTCGCTCGGAGCCAAATCTGGAGAATAGGGTGGATGAGGAAGCAATTCATAGCCCAATTCATGGATTTTTGCCATGGCAAACACGATTGCGTTTGTGGTCGACTGTGAGCAAACGCGGCACCCATCTTGCGGAAAGCTTTCTCATGCCCAAGTGATCATTCAAAATTGAAACCACTGAGCCATGCGAGATCCCTACGGCTTCCACAATCTCTCGCACTTTCAATCTTCGGTCGGCCAACACCATATCGTGAATTTTTTCGATTGTTTCGGGTGTAGAGACCTCAACTGGGCGTCCAGGACGTTCGGCATCTTCAGTGCTTGTACGGCCACAACGAAATTCAGTAAACAACTTTTTTAACATTGAAATCGATGGTGCAGAGTCCCCATAGTATTTATCAAGCCTAGCCTTGGTCTCGGTAATGGTTTTTTTTCGCAAGAAATAATGCTTAATAAGCACATGAAATTCACTTTTTTCCATTTTCTCCTCAAATTAGTGAGTAGTCTGATAAAAATAGCTGTCAAACACAAACTAACTGACGCAGCAAGTTTAAATTTTGACAGGAGTCAACTGACAGATGCCTGTTGACAGGAGCAGTGTTGCTGTTTCAGTAAAGAGGTCAGAAATTCAAAAAGTCACGGACTTATTGACCCGCCCTCGTACCTATTTGTTAGGAAACTTTGAATAAGTTTGATCAGATATGGGGGACATTTTAATCTTATTAATTTATATATGAGCCCATCGTGCCATCGGCTTTCTCGATATCAAGAAGTACTAGTCCTGTGGATTGCTTAGAACATAAATTGCTTTTAATGTGGTTGCAAATTCTAAGCACTTGATGAGAGGTGCTGTGATTTCTCCTGAAACCAAATTGTTCCAATGGTAAAATATCGTGCATGAAGAGGAAATCTTGTATTTTTGTTTTTATGACTTTTTCAAGTAGTTTACTGCAACTACTAAGTAGGCTTATTGGTCTATAGCTTTTAGCAATATTTGGACTTTTTCGGCCAAGAGTTCAGATTTACTTCCAGGGGTAAAGCAGATTTGACCCCCATATTCTAAAAATGGAATTTTTCTTTTTAAGAATTTTGGCAATGTTCCAAAAAGGCTTGGACCATTTATCGAGGAGGCTAAGCTTTTCGTTCCATGCATTGTTTCGAAAAATTTTTATTTGATCTGAGATCAATCTATTTAAAAATTTCATCTGGTTACATATTATTTGGATACGATAACGTTGCCATTGCCTTTTTAAACTATTTCAAACTTTTATAATATTGAGGATATAGTGCGGGAGTAAAATCGATCTTCTGTTAAGATTTTTTAGGGGAACTGATGCACTTACACTTTCCAAGATATTTGTGAGTAATTGTAGGTGATTGTCGATTTGTTCGTGGTTTACACACTCTAGTGGATTAACTATGTAATTTTTTAGCCTTGAGTTAAGATGTTGCCTAAAGTGTACCCAGTTGGCCTTCTTAAAATCTAAATATTGCACGTTATTTAAACTGGCTCTAAAACTAATATCACAGTAAACAGGAAGGTGGTTTGAACTGAGCGCATTAATTGCTACAGGTTGTGTAATAAGTTTTAAGACATTAGTAAAAAACAAGTCTAGTGTCGACGGAGAGGACCTCACAGATTCAGGAATGAATGTCGGGCTGTTGGGATATAAAATATTAATTGGGTATCTCATTTGGATATCTGAAAGAATATTTCCCCAGGAGTTTGCCCTCTGGCATCCCCATCCACGATGTCTGCAGTTTAAATCTCCACCTTCAAGAATTGGTTCGCTACAGTTAAGTATCTTTCTTAGATCCTGTTTGAACAAATTTGCTTTATGTTTATTCGAATTTCCACCAGGAAAATAAACTGAAAATAATTTTAAGCTAGAAGAGTCTTCCAACAAGATTTCAACACCAATTGCCTCAATAACTTTAGTAGTATTTACTGGCAACAAAGTGTGTTTGATGTTTTTCTTAATAACAATGGCAACGCCGCCACCTGTTCTATTTACTCTATCAAACCTATAACAAAAAAAGTTGGAATCGGAGAATCGGACGTCATTACTGAGCCACGTTTCACATGCAAGAGCTACATCAACGTTTAATATGCAAAGAAAGCTGAACAATTCTGTACACTTATTTCGGATGCTTCTAGCATTCCAAGTTAAAATCTTCAACGAATTATTAATAACATTATACGACATTGGAGTAAAGATATTTTGTAGCAAGCTGTGCTATTACATTGAATTGTTGAGCTTTAGTTTTACATTCACTCAATTTGGAAATCATTTCTATTGTAAGAGAAGAAAGCTCTTCGTGAGAGAAAAGCGTTGTAGACGAGGACTTCTTTTGTGTGGGTATTGGTGCCTGAATCACCTGATCTTCAGTTAAAGATGACCATTGTGATACAGTTTCTGCTGGAGGTGGCTGAACACGATGAGTTGAGCGCTTTGGGAGATAAGGAAACTCTTCGGTACTCAAGTGATTTATTGGCTTTTGTTGTAATAGAGAAATTTTGTTTTTGTGAGTCAATGGCAGTGAGAGAGAATTATTTTTAGATAATTTTTCTTTCATTTCTTTATACTTAATGCGGTTTAAGCAAGTTTGGTCTGTGGAGCGGTGGTTGCCTTTGCAGTTTGCGCACTTAAATATTCCTTCAGAGGAACAGTCAGATGTTTTATGAGGTCCGGAACAGTTTGCACAATATGTTTAAACACTGTAGTTTCTCTCACCATGCCCAAACATTTGACAATTGTGACATTGTGTAAATTTGTGTTTAGAACTACGTTGAAATTCCCACCTGACTTGGGTACGAAATACTGATCGGATATTTTTACGCAAATCGGATAATCTCACTGTTCCACTGTCGATATAAACGATATAAAACACATCAGTATAATTTTCATATTTCTTTTTAACTAATTTAATTTCTTTGCATTTTAAACCAAGTGTTACCAACTCTTTTTTAAGCACTTTAATATCTATTTCATCCAAACCGAATAAAACGACTTTGAATGATCTTTCGCTTTTAAAGTCATGCGTGAAAAATTAGCACTGCTTGAATTTAAGTTCATTATATATAATTTTATATGAGTCCACAGACTAGCAAAAAATTTTAATTCCTATAGAGATTTTTCGCACTGAATAATCTTTAACATTAACGCCTTTGCATAAACTGTAAACATATTCACAAGTTTTTTGCAGAAGTTTAATTGGGGGAATTCATTTTGCTGCATAGGCAAACTCGTAGATGCATCTCCATTGTCTGTATCGGGAAGGCACTGCAAAGGAGCAAAAATGCCTTTGTACGGAGACATGTTAGAAAGATGGGCTTTCTTAGATTTGCTCACAGAAGATTTAAAATCTTCATCACTCGCGGATCGGTCACTCTTCGTAATGATTGCGGATATTTTTTCTACCAAGGACACTTCAATTATACTTCAGAACACGTCAGTCACAAGTGAGAGCGCGTAGAGAACTGACCGCTTAAGAGTTCATCATAAAAACTTGGTAGCACAGACATCTATATGGCATTTAGTGGTGGCTCATTTGTCGGTTGGTCAACAAACTTAAATTGTTTTGAAAAAAATTTGTAGGCGAATGGTTGACATTATTGCTAATTTATCGGAAACGAACGAAATACTCGTATTGTTTGGGAGCACTGTTTTATATCCGCTTAATAGATAGCGGGGATAAATTGACTTAGCGTTGATCGCTATGTTATTGTTGTAATTAACATGCAAATTGCTTTTTAAGCGGATAGCGGATTCACAAAAAAACACGACTTTTGTTAATTGATCCGATTCGGAGCGAACAAATTTTGTTCTGTTTTCACTTCTGACTCATTCTAAGTGTTGCTAAGAAAGAATTTAACGTTGTTTCATAATTTCTGATAAGCTGAATAAGAAAATTATACTATTTTAGATCAAACTTGGTGGCCTTTGTTTTCATTAATAGCTCATTTTCGTACAAACAAATGAAAGGAGCGAAAAATTTTGCGAAAAATATTTTTTGATCCGGGGCGGAGCAGTTTCTTACTCGAAGTAAACGAATCGTTTCGTTCGGATAAATATACAGAACGAAAGAAATTATTATGAGCAAAATTATTTCCCTCTCTGTATAATAGTTTTATGCAATAAATCAATACTTACATATATCCACTAAAACCAATCCGTTCGGAGCTTTTAATTTTGATTTATATCTATTTCAAGCCCTGGGGCTGATACTCTATGTTTAAGTCTTAGCCGAAGGCACTGTTCTTCACTTAACGTTATTTAAGATGCAGAACACCCTAATATTAAACATGTTCTTAAAAATAAGACATTTGTAGATATCATGGAATTATCCAGCGTTGAATAGCTTTTAATCTTCAAGACATCTCCTGGTTTGACATTATTTGGCCGGTATAAATTCCTCACAAGATTTGCAGTGTATAACAAACTATATGGAATGTGGCACCATCATGTGCTGCAGGTCCACACTATCCAATCCGGTCATAATTACACATAAACCAGGAAATATAAATTGTACGCGGCCTTATTAAGTTCTGGATTTTTGCCTGAAGTACTGTCTCATCATGTTATTCTACATATTTCAGAACATGTCTTTAATTGTCTCTATCACTTTTTGAGAAAATTTCGTCTATATAAGTATGTGTTAATCTTTCGCCTCGTCCTTTGTTTAAATTTTTGTATCCCACAATCCCAGAATGCTCTAAATCTATTGACTTGAACCAGACTGATTCTCATTTATTTATCAACTAATTTTATAAGTCAGATTCTTCTTGTCACATTTTGTAAGAATGGTAATTATGGAACAAATATGGATTAAGAAGAACACCTGGTGGACAACTGTACAACTGTGACACTCATTGACAGATGATTTATTCAGAGTCAGCTGTGCAATGTGTTTCTGTACCTGATTACTTGTCCTATATATACAGTAATATTTTAATACTTCGCTTATGGGTTTAGCGCTCAACGTGGGCAAGATCCAGTATATCCAAGAAGACCAAGGCTCAGGTAGTGCACGCATTTAGAAAGAGGATCTCAGGGATCTCAGGACACTTAGCATGCGAAACTGGAGGCAGTTAGCAAAACTTCGTGCTGGCTGAAGACGCTTGTTGACTGAGCCCCAGGTCCACTCCAGATTATAGTGTCCCCCAAAGTTAAGTTAATGTCAGTGTCACTTTTGTTCAAATATTGTAAGCAATAGAGATACACAATTTCTTCAAAAGTCTTGTCGCACATAAAACACAAAACAGATTCAAAGAAAATCATCTTAGCCACCCTTCGAATAAAGTTCGTAGTTCAGTTATGAATATATGTTGTTCTCATCTAATATGTCGCTTTTTTGGTTTAAGATCTTATCCGTAAAGGATCATACAGATGTTCTTTGCTGAACAGTTTTCAATTCAGCTAGTAGATTTTAACACAAAAGTCAAGTCTCTCAGATAGTTTCCTTGGTTACAGGGTTCAGTACAAAAGCTGAACAAAGAAAATCATGTTTCGATTATTTATAAATTACTTGCACGTTGTTTTCAATTTAAGCATCAACAGCCATTACTTTACGGTAGTTATCTTCCTCAGTCCAAAATTTAAACATTCAAAACAAGACCTTGATTGAAATTCAGTTGACAAGCGTTATTATTTTATTAATCTAAACCACTGGAACGTAGACTACAATACTAATTGAAATCATAACAGTCTTGCCGTATGGATCACCATAATATGCCAACTACAGGCGAACTGATTTTAGCTGGCTTTGAAAACCAAACTCCGTTAAATACTTGATTCCATCTGCAAACGAGCCCTATTCGCTGAAAAGGAATATAGGAAAGAATGTATAATTCCGACCGGGTAGATCTAGAAAGAATGTGCTTTAATTCCAAGCCAACTTGTCCTTAAGGAAAAGAGCCAGATCCTTAACGTTTGATTGTTAAAATAAAAGAACACTTACCAACCCCGCTTTTGAAGAAAAATGAAATACCAAGGCTCAAATTTCTGATTAAAGACCAAATTACCAATTTTATTAAATTCTGGAGAAAACCAACAGAAAGGTTCTGCATCTGTAGCGCTACAAGGCGATGTCGGTTTACCAGGAAAACTGACACATCTGAAATTACTCGTAAATAGAAATCTAAGACCAATTGTTTGTGAATTTTTATTTTTAGCGTGTATGTAGGAGAGATGGGACGTGTAATGAATGTCGATGAAGTAGGCAAGCTACATAGTGAAGATTTAAACGCCCTTTTCAGTCACTTCTTTTAAAAGGAGAAAATGAAGCTCTCCAGCTGCCATAATTCGATTTCACGAAATATAAACTTTCATAAAGATAGGTAAATACGAGTAGCATTGCTATAAAGATAAAATCGTAGGTGATCAAGCATGAAGTTCACCTACTTCGCTACTGATATCTTTGATTGTGGTTCTTTTTTTTTATCAGGCGAAATAATTTGTTTGTTTTAAACGCTTCAAAAGATTTTCCACGTATCTTTAAAGTTGTGTGAAGGAGCCGCTGTATACGATTATAATTGAAGCTCTTACAAGCTGTTTGTCACTATAAAGTAAAAAACGAAAAGCATAAACTCAAAAACTACAGTACTATGAATATATCATTGCTCAATCGAAGAAACTCTTAAATTCAATTACAAGAAGTGCGAACCTTCGTTAAAGAAAATTAAGTTATTCTGAAGTTATGCTTGGATGCAGTGTATTCGACAGACAATTTTTTATTCATTTAAAGCTCATTTATATAGCAAAATACTATAAAAAATTCACCTTTTGTATTTAAGCTTAATCATTAAATCTGCACATTTTAAAATCCCGACACAACTATGCCACAGATACATAAATTGGGCAGGACAACTCTTACACTGTGGTATACAGTATTTGTAATCTGACAAGTATCATTTCAACCTATTTACAAGAACTGAACTATTCGTTTCAAGAATCAATTATTTTACATTGCCATCAGAACATGTCACATATGCCAATTAGTGGTTATACCAAATACCTACCCAAGAACAACCATTTCTTTAATGGTACAGGGAAAACTAGAAATTCGACAGCTAGACTTTAACACTAGTACGAGTATATATTTAGTGTCATTTTGACACACTTTTTTTTCATCATATAAGCAAAACTCCTAATAATTGTTGTGCTGTTGCCAAACGCTCGCGGCTCACCGGGCTACTTTCTCGTCTAGTTTCCGTAAAAAAAAAAAATTGTTGTCGCCGGAGGGGTCTTAAGGCCTGTAGAAGAGTTATTACATATCTGATGTTTGGTGTCAATTTGACACAATGTGTTTAAACCCTCAAATAAGGTTCTTCGCGCCAATGCTGCGACACTTAGTCCGTTATTTCTTTATTATTCGATTGTGCAACCTTTTTCTGTGAATTATTTCAGATTTTTTTCCAAACAATTTCTGCAAAATGTCTGACTATGATCGATTCTGCGAATAGTTTATACGGCAAACCGAAGACAGCGATGATCTGACCGAATTCTCGGAAGATGATACAGATTATTCACCAAGCGAGTCTGAAAGTGATTTCGAAGATTATAACAGTGACAACAGTGCTGCTGATTTTATTGGAAAAGAAATGCGTTTGGAAATCAAGTCGAAAGACAAGAAAATTCAGCATGTGCGCGATCCAATGCCACCATGCCCATCAGTCTCGACAATAGATTCCGCTTCTCGTCAAGGTTTGTTTTTTGTTTAGGAGCTTTCATTTGAAATTTTTGCAGGGCCAACATCATTTGCGAAATCTCGTATCAGCAGTCCAGTGACTGCGTTTTTGCTTTTTATTGAGCCAGTTGAGAATATTGTGGTACAATTGACCAATTTATACGGTGTTCACATGCATGGCGTCGCGTAGAAGTTGGTTGATGTGAAATGCATGCCAACTTTTTTTTTGTTGACTGGAGCATATCGGTCGAAAAGCGAAGCAGCTGATGAGCTTTGGACTGCTAGGCATGGGCCACCAATGTTCGCAGCAACAATGTCACTTACGCGCTTTCGAGCCATTAGCCAATCAATACGATTCGATAACCGAGAAACTCGGCGTAATGTTCAGCAGAGTGTTCGCGATAAACTGACTTGCTATTTGTTCGATTTGTCGGTCCAGCGTTTGAAAGTTTTCTATGTTCCTGGAAATATCCTGAACGTCGATGAGCAACTGCTACCATTTTGTGGACGATGCAGTTCTTGACACTACATTTCGTCTAAGCCTGGAAAGTATGGCATCAAACTTTGGATTCTGGCCAACGCAGGATCGTTGTGTGCCTACAATATTCAAGTCTACGTTGGCCGTGGCAGAAACTGTTCAGCAGAAATCAATCAAGGTCAGCGTGTTGTTCTGGATTTGTGCTAATGTATTTCTTCTTCGTGTACATGCCTTTATTTCGCAATGTCACTTATCACAATTTTTTTATATCTTACAGTTTGACACTCAAGCTGAAGAAGCAGCAAATGACGATTGTTGGCACCGTCTTCAACCATGCAGATCGTGTCACGATGGTGTCATACGTGCCCAAGAAAAATCGTTTCGTAACTTTGCTTTCGACGTATTATGCGGCCGTCCACTACGATCCAGCTGAGCAGGCAAAAAAGCCCAACATAAGTCACTTTTACAATAAAACGAAGGCTGGTGTCGACACTTTCGACCAGATGGTTGGCACTTATGGGAGTAAACGCAGGACTAACCGATGGCCACTAACGTTGTTCTACAACATTCTTGACATTTCGGCTTTGAATGCCTTTTTGATCTTCACTCAATTGTTCCCGAAATTGAACAAGAGTAAGAAAAGTTTCCGCTGACGATTGTTTTTGATAAACTTGGGCGGGGCCTTATTTGAAAACAATATCAAAGCTTGAGCACGAATACCACATGGTATACATGCGGCAGAAGTTTTCCGTCATGTACGAAATCCAAGTTCGTCGATTTCACCGTACTCATCTTGCTCGAATTCTCCATCAACATCATCACAGGCATCAGCATCGGTCGAAATGCTAGCTTTCAACACATTGGTTCATCAGCCAACCACAAAAAACGGGCTAGATGACACATGTGCCCTCGAACTTCGAACGCAAATGTTCACAGTGTTTGCTGTGACATGTGCGTGAGACCAACTTGTACGGAACACCGTTGTATTCTTTGCGAGAAATGCGAAGTACTTCATCACAATTGAAATATCAGCATTCTCGATGCGATCCGATCTGTCCTTTTTTTTCTTATTAAATTTGTAGTGGAACTGTTATTTTATTTTTTATTTTTTCATAATAAAATTTAACAAAAATTGCAACTTTCCGCAACAAACCAGCTTTTTTTTGACTCTACAATCGGCTACATAAAACCTTGTGTTAAATTGACTCCAAACAACATATTAGCATCGCAGAGCTAAATATAGACTAGTGTTAAGAAAGTAATTCAATCTCATTTATATTTTCTGTCATTTTCAAATCATTGCCTACGCTTACACAGACAGAAAGGACATCTTTTGTAATAGAATTTTGTCCATATCTTTCCCTTCGTATGGCAACATGACATCCAATTAAAAATTTCAATATAACCTATTCCTTTGACATTCTATAAGACTTTCATTCTCATTTTATCGTTGTATCTGGAGTTTATAATATGAGATGGACAACCAGTCTGGCATGTAGAAAAGTAAGAGCAAAAGCTTCGCTTCAGATGATAAGTTTTTCTTTTACAACAAAAATGGTTAACTGCAATACTTAAAGAAATTGTTTTTTATTGTATAAGTACAAGTATAATATTGACCCAAAAGTTTTGTCGGTTCTGCCACAAAATGATTTAAATTTAATATGCGATCATAACGGTACTAATGACGCAAGAAAAAACATTAAATTTTGCATCAACTCCTTCACTGCTTTTGCTTTGTAAACTTTTCAAACAGGCCCTTAAAAATTAATTAGTATAAGGGCTGGCCAACTTTTCTATTCTGTTCTCTGAAATTATTGTACATGCCAACAAAAATACAAATTTAATATCTTATTCAATTTTTGCTATTATAGATAACTGGGACACTCTTGGTTCAGTTAAATTTTTACGATTATTTTCAAAAATATAAAAATTTACGATTATAGAAGGGTTGTGAAGTTTGGAGCCAGATTTTTGTGTCATTTAAATAATGAGCGAAAATAAAAGGGTTGACTTGTAAATATATTTGCAAAGGTGACAGTGACATTTCATGTTATTGGGTTGACCCAGCAGTAAAAGAAAACTTTTCTCTTTATATTCATTGAATGGAAGAGTTTTCTTTTAAATACTTAATTTATCGTTAAAAAACGCGAAATATTGTATGAAGGAAAGTAATAGCGGCAGATGAAGGTAAATACTTGAAACGTGTCCATCCTAGGTGAGCAGGGTCTTTTTTTCATTTGTGACTACGTACCAAATCCATCTTGAGAACAAATTAAGCTTACAAAAAGAGTAGATTCCTTGTATCAACTTATTCCTTGAATCAACTGATTGTCCTACGTTTTTGTTAATTAACAACCTAATTATGAATATTACAAAAATTAATTGTTGCTTTGATACCATTTCCTGCTCAAGTCACAAGTTTCAAAATGAATGTTACGTAAGGTTATATCCCCATTTCATCGTCCATGTAAGAATTAAAAAATCTCAAATACTATACTCGTATTCCACTAAATTTAAAGTTTCGCCAAGTTTATTTTTTTTTCAATTTTGAAAAAAGATTTCTACAAGGACTTTAATGTAGAACATAAGCAGTCGGTTAAATTTGATGAAAGTCCATAAATCAGCTACAGTTGAAATACTCAGAAAATCATATGGAATCAGATACTCGTACTCTCAAATTTCAGATGTCCATCCTCACATATAATTAAGGATGAGGTCATTAAAATTGCTGTTGCGCTTTCTAATGAGCTGAGTTTGCGAAGAATTTTGCATAATAAAACAATGGGTACTTGTTCCAAAGACATTTCAAAAGAAAAAATTGCTCACAAGAGAATGATTTGGAGATTTGCTTTATGAATACACAGTGGATTTCTAAAATTAAAATATACATTCAATGAATTGTTAATGAAGCTAATGTTTACCAAAATAAAAGCCGAGAGTAGCGATTTTCTTGTAAACGAAGGAAAATAAAAAAAATTCAAGAGAGAGGCTTCACTTATCTTAAAAATAAGTTGACTATATACTCGTAATTGGATGTAATATAATTTAAAAAAAACACAGTTTGTAGTAAGAGTGGCATCATATGTAAGGGAATGTTTATCCTCTATTGTTCTTCGCATTTCAGTTACAATTTAATTTTTGAAACACTTACTCTTCAAATAACACCACAGGAAAAAGTCTAAATCGCATGACCTTAGTGTCCAATCAACTTCTCCTTATACCAAATAAATTGATTGATCGGCGGCTTGTGTGGGCGGTAACTTCATCCTGTTGAAGTTTTAGAGAGCAACGAGACCCAATATATTCAATTTTGGGGAAAAAATGGTTAACATGTTGCCGTAACATTATCCACTCACTGTATCCACTTCATACAGTGACTTTTTTGGGATGCATTGGTTGTTAGTGAATCTCGTATGGGCTTTCCGGTCCCCAGATATGATAATTTTCTTTATTTAAATACCGATCCACCCTAAAATGGGCTTCATCAGAAAAGATCATATTCGATAAGAAATTGTTCTGGCGATCCAACATCCAGTTAACAAATCGGCGACCTCGTAATTGGGATTTTATAGACATGCATATAAAAGAAAATTTTTAAAATTCTCCCCAGAGTGCCATAAGTGAGGCCCAATTGCCTGACTGGTTTTGAACACTTTCGCTCACAGTGGTGATGTTTTGGCGTGTACGTGCTGGCCGAACATGCTGATATAGGGTTTAACCCGATACCTAAGCAGTTTCTTCAAAACTCTTCACTATTGCACGAAGTCCAAGCTCACAAGCGCGATTATGTTGGCCGAAAAGTTCTGGAATTTTACGAAATGCTACTTTCAAAGATCGCCGATTTTCGTAATAAGATTAAATAACAACTTTTTTGCCTGGTAAACGACTCCATTACTAAAATTACCAAAGATTGTATGATATCTGTGAAAAAGATCAACCGCATTGAATTCAGGAAATGACAGTAATTGACAGTCAACATCCACACCATATGTTGTCTCACCCTTTATATCCTATCATTAAACTAATTACACTATCGCTTTAGGCAGGATCTATCTCAACGGGTGTAATTATAATTTTTAGGTAGCAGAAAAATATAGGCTTACAATGAATATCAGTAATGAGATAAGAGACTAATTGCGGAAAACCTTTGGTAACTGCTAGGAAGGTAAACTACCAGAAATACTGTTGGGGGAACGAAGAAATTCCTATACAAGACTGTCATTCGCTCCCCAAGACCTATTGAACGAAAGATTCTCCATGTAATCCTCTATTCCGATTGCATTGAAACCGTCCTTGTGAGAAAAATTAAGAATTATACTGGCTACGTCTTTAGCAATAAATACAGTGCATTTATGTAGAGGATGTTGCATAGGATTTTAGATTACCTTATATAGAGTGCCACACGCATAAGGAACGATAAGTAAGTGGAGGCAGCTAGGCATAGGGTCGTGTTGGATAGGTAAGATCAGTAAGATATTATCTTAACTTAATTGAACTAGGCTCTCCCGTCGCCGAAATTCGACGATTCACAAAAGCAACAGTTGTCGTGTACACAACAAAAGTGTCCTCACTCGTCATTATGTTCCTCTTTTTTGCATCTTGTTTAGTCTCTATGCCACTTAGAGTAGGGAAACTCTTTTGCAATCGTAGTAGTGACTGACACAGTCACAAACTTACATAAAAAAACAAAAGGATACATTTCATAAGTCAAGGCAGTCAAACAAATTCCTTATGCAGAATCACATGCACAAAAACGATTCGACTGTACGCTTATTCTTAGAATCTTTCCAGTTCCTTACTATTGACTTTCAAGGCCAAGCAGACTTGAAAATGTTTGTTTTTCTCCCACTAAAGCTGGCCATACGCGACGAAAATGTTCGTGCGATCTGTTCATGTTCATGGTCTTGTTCGTCGTTTGTGGTGCTCTTGAAGAACCGATCCAATGTTTATGAAAAATTACAAAATTTGTGATTTGTTCGCGAGCATTTTCGCCATTTCTGGCGTTGTTCGAAAACATTTTCTTTTTTAAACAAATTTTGCGTGCACATCAGCGGAAGATAAACAATGGCAAGTTTTAGCAAAACATTTCTTTTGGAATTTATTGAAATTCTTAGAAATATTAAAACTTTAGTTCCTCGAAACTTTGTCCAGTTGCGAGGAATCTTAAAGTTGCTGACTCTCGTTTGCTGTAATTGCTTCTCGCATTCCTGTGTTTTGTTTTCCAATAACTGGATCGACCAAGCTCAGCCATTCAATATAAGTTTATGGATCCATTCTAAGAGATTTTTAAAAATCTTCTGGTGCAGACATTTCTAATTTCCTCAACAACACTTAGTATGAGTGCGATCATTTCTACCATACAGCCACTCGTTTCATTCCCTCTCGCCTTTTCTGTTTATTATTTTTTCTTGCTTTCGCTTTTTTGCATATATACATTGTTAATAATGCAAGCATCATCCGCGTGTGCGTTCTCCATATTTTCTTATTGAAAGTTACAGCAAAAGTGATGCAGCACGTATTTATATATAGATTTAGTATCTCTCCAATGAAAATATTACTTTATTTCTCATTACTCCCCGACACCTTGGATTTTTTTTCACTTTGTGTCTCTCTAGTGTGCAATGGATTCCAGAAACTGTTTTATAAAAATAACTAGTTTTGCCTCAAAATAGAAGCTTTTACTTGCTTTTCTACAGTTAAAATCCAAAATTGAAGTACAAAACCTACTTTTGTGGAAAAACTAATAAGTAATTCTATAACTTTGCTCTCATTAAAAAGTACCAGATGCACCACAAGATGACATTTAAAAGTGAAAACTTTTATTCAGAATGACACCATATGTTATGAGTTGTTTAAAATGAGTATAGTATTATTGTAGATGACTTTTGACTTCATATCGTTGAAATTTATTTCCAAAATTGAGGTGAATTTATCGATTCGTCGTGGCTCACATCAGCTTGGCTTATCCGTTATCTAAATATCCTGTGTAAGGACCTTTGTTCTCAAGGCTCTAATTAGAGAATAGCGGCTTGCCTATTTTTTGCGTTGGTTGTACGCTGATTGGTAATGAAATCAACAGGAAGTTGACCCAGTTTTCTGCCGAAAAATTTTGGTCAGTGATGAGAAATATTTCTGGTTAAAAGTCTACGTAAACAGGCAGAATTTCAGTATTTGGAGCATGGACAATCCACAAGAAGTTCACCAGATGCAGATTATATGCCATCGGTCCTTATTTCTTCACAAATAAGGCCGGAGCACAAGTACCTGTGAATAGACACCACTACAGTACGATGATCAACTACCATTTGATACCAAATTTGAGTGAAATTAATGTGGAACGACTGTAGTTCTAACAAGAAAGTGCTTTACACCTTGCTACAAACAAAAATAGGGCAATACAGTCATTTCAAGAAAAGAACTTGTAAATTGAATTATTATCTGTGAGGCTATGTGAGATCAGTAGCTTTTACCGATAAACCAGTAATGATTGATGCTTCGGAGCGAAAAATCAAAAACTTGTCGAAAAGTATACCTCTAGAAAGCATAGCCGTAGTAAATATGTGCCCAACACGATTTTGAAATATTTAGTTGCATGAAATATCTTTCGAACTAATTTAATAAATTAATATCAATTTAATTTGTTTGTGTTCTATTTAAACAATTAAACTCTTTAATTTTCTTCTTCTTCTTCTTCTTCTTATCCTTTTATTAAACCTTTCCTCGTTATACGAACTTATGCATAGCGAGTTTCCCATTTTTACTGCATCGCTGCTGCTCCGCTTATGGGGTTGGCTAATGTCGCAGACCGCAGAACGCGTCTACATAATGCTCGGTCCTGGATCGCTTCAGTGGTTCATTTCCGGTGCCGTCATTTTTTTTTTAACCGCTTTGTACATTATCCAGCACTGTGAACCGTATATAAGAGCTGGTCTAACAACCGTGGTGGTGGTGTAGATTTTCCCCGAGTTTTTCCGCCATTTCATCCATCCCACACTCACTCTGTGGTTTACGTCGTCGTCACATTTCGCTTCCATGTTAACGATTGATCCTAAGTACTTAAAGATAGTGCTTTTCGGAAGACTTATTCCGTCTTACATTATATCCGGAACAGGTCGCAACGGATGTGCAAATGGGCACGTCAAATGCTCCGTCTTTGAACGCCTTATTTTAAACCCGTTTCTCTCTAGCGCATTTTTCCATGAATCTAAGGCATTCAGTAAATCTTCGACGTTATCGCTAAGCGAAGAGAATTGGCTTTACATTTGCTTCGCGCATGCAGTCTGTTAAAAGATAGTCGAATACTACGTTAAAGAGGAAAGGGCTAAGTACGCTTCCTTGATGCACTCCGACATTAACTGGAAATTCTCTCGTTAGTCCAGCAGAGCTTTTAACCGCAGTTTTCACGTTTCCGTACATGTCTTGTATTATTCTAACATACGTTTCCGGTACGTTTTGAGACCTCAGTGCGGCCCATAGGCTTTGGACAGCGTCCATCGTCGATCTTCCTTCAACAAATCCACACGAAGACGTTCGTTTAAGACTCTTTCGAGGATTTTCATTGTGTGACATAAGCTTGATTGAACGGTAGTTGTTGCATTCTCGAGTGTCGCCTTTTCCTTTGTATAATGGAACCAAGGATCTACTTTTCCATTGATTCGGCATAGGTTGTCCACATTTTAATTTATTTAAAAGTTTGTATAGCCAAACGCTGCCTATCCCCTCCATCTTCGACCAAAACTCTGATGGAATGCTGTCTAGTCCCGCCGCTTTCCCCCGCTTCATTTTTCCAATTGCTATACTTATTTCTTCGATTGAAAAGTCTGAAACTTCCTCCTCGAATAGATCAGCTGTCGGCCGATATCACGTGGAAACTGTTTGTTAAGCAACTCCTTGCAGTATTCAAGCCACCGGTCACAAATTTCCTTTTCATTTGTTAGTAAGCGACCGTCTGCGTTTTTGATGTATTTCGGCGAGGTTATTTCCATCGAATTTTTTCCTCTGTGCAGCGAGCTTAAAAATATTTGGCATTTTAGTACTGTACGACGTTTGAACTTCTTGGATAGCTTGCCTTCTATCCGCCGATCGTGAAGATATTTGTTCCAACTCCTGGTACAGGTTTTCCGCTGCTGCCGCTCGAGTTCGAGCCAGGACTTTCTTTGCGATTTTTTTATGACGCTCGTATTCAAGATCCAGTCGAGCTTTTTCGATATCGTCGCTCCGATCGTATTTTGTCCACCCTTCGAATGCACTCTTCTTGTCGGCCACAGCTCGTTTGGTTTCGTCATTCCACCACCATGTTTCTTTGCCGCCGTGATGGTATTTCGATATAGTCCCCAGATGGGACTTTGCGAGTGTTATGCATTCCTCGTGCATGCTGTTCCACATTTCTTGCGGGCTAAGTGAGTCTGCGATACCGTTTATATTTTGAAGTACTTCTTAAGCCAGTGCGATAAATCTTGCGCTTCGTTCCTTCGATAGATTATACCACCGGATTTTTGGCTTTCCAAACGATGCCCGTGTTTTCGGTGGTTCCGCTGTGAAGAATTCTGTAATGAGCAGACGGTGTTGGCTTACTAGCGATTCTCCAAGTATTACTTTACAGTCCTTAACACGGTTTCTCATCTACATTTTGCAGAGGTGATAATCTATTTGCGTTTCGTGGCCTCCGCTGCTATGGGTGATAAGATGTCGTCGATGTTTAATAAACATTGTATTTAAGATGGTTAAGCCGTAAGCCCTACACGCTACAAGGATGTCTTCGCCAGCTGAATTTCTGGTTCCAAAGCCTTTACCCCCGTGGCAGTCCTCATAATCAACATTTGTTTCTCCGACGTGGCCATTTAAATCTCCGCCTACGAAGAGCATCTCATCGATAGGTATATTTCTAAGCAAATTACCGAACTCTGACCAAAATGTATCTTTTTCCGATTGGTCGCATCCCTTTTTTGGGGCGTACGCGCTAACAATGTGCCACGTTTTAGATTCCAACACCGTTTCGTCCATTGACCGTTCCATGGTAGAACATCTTAAATGCCTTAGTTTTTAAATCTAGAAAACACGCTTTATTTCCTGTATTACACCACTTCGTTTCCTGTACGCACAGGATTTGTAGAGTTCTGCGACGCATAATCGCTTCCAGTTCTAAACTTTTTGAGCTCATCGATCCGACGTTCCAACTTGCAAACCGAAGTTTAGGAAAATATTTTGGAAACTTAATTTTGCCCGCCCCCGGAATCCGTCAGGCTCTGACACAAGCACTTCTGCTTGCTCTGGGATCACCCGAGTGCGTTGCAATCGTGGTGCCCAGCGGGGTAGTGCTATTAATTGCGATCATTTCCATGAAGTGTATCTAAAGTTTGAGTGGTTTGACACTTGTATGCTCATTTCGAATTGATTGACTGTTCTTTTACCCCACCGGTAGTCTCCAGACTCTTTAATTTTATTAGTGACAAAAAAGAAAAATAATTCAAATCTACAATTCAGAAGTAACATATGGACACAATTTCCTAATGCACATGCAGCAATTGGGTTATTCATCTTTCACACCTTCAAGTTCCTAAAATAATATGCTTAAACGTAATGCTCAGAAATCCTGAGTTTTTGTTACGATTGTCAGCTGACCCTAAAAGAGTAGTATGGGTTGTCCTGCTGAAAATAACAACTACCAACACCATATTTGTTTGTTTTAAAACTATTTTACCCTATTAGTTTCCATTGAATGACATCCCTTAACTAGAAGGAGAATAAAGTGTCTCTTTAACTCTGAAATATAGTTCGCTTGTATACGAGCAGATCTGAAATCTGAAACCAAGGTGGTTGGAGCTTAATATATAGGCTGTTGCTATTAAGTTTCGAATTCGTGCTGCTTTGTTGTATTAAGGCATGGAGAACAAGCTACAGTGTTATGAGAAACTGGGAACGTGGTTGTGAATAAAAGATATATATATTCATATCCAAAGGCGTTGCTTCAGTTGTTTGTTAGTCGAAGCAATAAAAGCAAAAACACTAACTATTCCGCCTGAAAATGCAATTTCAGAAAACTCAGAGCCTGGTCAAATCAAGTTATTTAAATTCAAAACTAGAAAATATGTCTTAACAAATACAAACCAAATATATACCTAGTATAGCTATTTTAACAGAAAAAAATCAAAGCAGCCCTTAAAAGTTAAAAAAATTTGCGTAGGAGTATTTGCTTAGGATTATTGGATTTGTATGTATATATCAATCATTGCACTGTACAAAAAAATATAAAATATGAACAATTCTACTATATTAAAATGAGCATGACAATGGTGTATTACCAAGGACGTGAATTCAATCTTCATAGGATTTTACGATTTTTTTTTAAGTGTCGATGAAGTAACAAAATTTAATCTTGAACTGAATGAATGTGATGTTTGAATTGCGGCTTTTATTGGTTTTGACTTGACGTCAATTTCACACTTTCGATTTGATACAATCAAGTTTTTTTCCATGAAACTGTTTGGTCAATTAGTTTAAGATAGAAATACATAAAAATAGGGATATTTTTAGGTTAACGATATTTTTTTGCTTAGGAGTGTAAAAGCAAAAATTACAGGAAACCTACTTTTACGATGTACTTCCCTAATAAATTCATGACTTAAGGGCTGCTTTATGGGTTGGATATTTATGGCCCCTTTCGTGGGGCTTGTTGAGTTTAATTAGTATTTTGTAGGAAACGTAACTAGCGACTATATCAAATACATAAAAAGATAGATTGAATATTTCTTTATACATAAAAAAGAAAAGGACAATCTAACGTGTGGCGATGACTAGAAATATATAACGACAGTGTTTTTCCGGATTTCGTTTAAGGTTACTAAATGAAATCTAAGTCGAAATGATGTTGGCTCTAAGTGAATCTGAAATATAGAAAAGTCTACCAAAAGACGGCTAAAAATTAAGTCGAATTAAGTTTAGACACAGTTTATATATTTTTACATATAAGCATTACGATTTTACAATAGAATGAAAGGCACTTGATACTGATGAAATAAGTGTTCAGAAATAGATTCAATAGCTTTAAAGGAACCTTTTGTTTTTGAGCTTCGAGACAGAAATGGAGTCAGGCTATAGATAAGCAGTGTTTTCAAATGACTCAGTAACATTGTATATACCCGCAAGCGTCCCCCTACTTCACCTCGGTGCTATCTTATCTTTAATCTGCCTTTTCCCATCGTGAATGTGTTACGTGATTTCTTCTCAATTCTCAATTTAATAATACAATAAAAACAGATTCAGGACTACAAGCAGACCAGCTTAAAGACCATTTCGCAATCCTTTTAAGCGCAGAGCAAGTATCGCCTTCTTTCCAACATGCGTCCCCTATGATTGTTGATGAAGCGTAAGTAAGGGGAGTCATCGACAATTCGAAGAAGAACAAAGCTCCAGGGAAAGACCTTATTTCGTTGGAATGTTATAAAAATTGTACACCGAAATTTTTAACAGCGCTTACGAAAGAATTTAACCAGATATTTTGGAACTGCGGATGTCCCTGAATCCTTTAAGAAGGCATTAATAAACCCATTGCACAAAAAAAGAGACTATGATAATCCTGAAAATTATCCTGATCTGAATACATCTACCAAGTTATTCGCCGGAGTGATTTTTAACCGTGGGTGGAAACCAAACGGATCCTATCGGAATTTCAAGCCAGTCTTAGACCCAGTTATTCAACTATTGACCAACTACTCGCACTAACCAACATTGCAGAGATTTACAAGAAAAGACATAAAAAGTTATTTGTCTCCTTTATAAGTTATCGAGCGGCTTTGACAGTGTAGCACGTGATGCCCTATTTTATAAAGTCTATGGATAATCAAGAATCATAAATGTAATGAGATCTATGTACCACAATAACGAGGTGTGTATCTGAGAAGGAAATAATGTTTCGGAATTTAATACATCGATAGGCGTGAAGCAGTGGTGTGTCTTTAGCACGCTATTATTCATCCTATACAAAAATGATATAACGGACCATGTTAAGGGAGGAATAGAGTTAGGACAGACAAAAATCCCAGCTTTAATATCTGCGGATGATATCGTCCTACTCGCAGATTCTGTAGATACTATGCAGTTAATGATTAAAAGACTGGACAAGTATTTTTAAATTTGGAATTTAACTTTAAACTTATCAAAGTCAAAGATAATGAGATTCAGAGACGGCAGAGGTAGATACTATCTATGTAGCCCAAGTCTGGGGCTACAGCTCCTACGAAAATGTAGATAAGTTCCTGCGTTTCTTCATCAGGCGTTCTCCAAATTACATGATACACCTTGAGACAGGAGTTCCATCTCTTTTCTTGGATACTTTTAAGCTTCATCTCGATTGCATAGTACAAGTCCTGGAGATGAGACAAGAAATGTTACCTAAGATAGTGCTTTCCCAAATGTTGCAGTACAGGGGAAAACGTGTCGAAGAATGGATTGCCCTGGTATCTGGACCTACAAGTTAAACCCAATGAGCAGTCAACTTCGCCTAAACGAAAATTCAACACCTTGCTGGAGAGGACAGGTCATAAAATCTATGACAAATATGTAAATGGGGCTCGGTCATCACTATATTTCAAATATTACAGTAAATTGAATCATCACTTACAAAACACGACATATTTTATTGATAGAATTTCAACAGATAAGCTGAGCACTATCTTTAAAATAACAGGGGAACTGATTAAATTGAATTTTGTTCCACATCATCTGGATTTCCCAATTTTTTGTAGCCTTTGTAATCTCAGAGAACAAAAGGATGTATGTCATTTCATCGCGGTGTGTCTCATCTTAAAGAAGTTTCAACTTAAGTTCTTTGGAGTCCAGGTACTCGAGCTAGAGGAAACCTTTAGTATATTCAACGGGGAACGGAGATGGGAGGTGTATAACTACGGCGGAAATGGATCCCTTTACATAACCTTTGTTAGGCTTCTTCTTGAATATGCAAGCCAAGTATGGTCACCGTACTACGGAACTCACATCCTCCGGATAGAAGCTGTTTCACGCAGGTTTTTACGATTTGCTTTATGTGGTATTCCCTGGAATGACAGCCAAAACTTACCACCTTACACTGACCGGCTGAAACTTATAAATTTGCAACCCCTTTCTTTACGCTGAAAAGTTGCATCAAATTTTAATTGGAAATAAGGTCTGTGCAACTTTTCCGGGTCAATATTCACAGAACGAATTACGGACACCTGGGGGCCAATATCAAGAATGCTTCTTGATGTTAACGATATTCTGCCTCTCTTCAACTACAACCTCTGCAAACTCTTTATCAAGAACATTCTTTTACACCTATGCCTCACGTCCTGACTCTCTTTTAGTGAGACTTTATTTAAGTCTAATAAATTCGTCCGGGACTGACCTGGACCTCAAATCAAACATAACAGAGAAAGTAAGTAAAAGATGCAACTCTATAGCTATTCGCATAATTCTTGGGCGAAATAAGACCATGTTCATAGTTGAAGGCATTCGAATATGCTGCTGAAAGGAGTAACAAAAAGCTCATTGGTTGGAAAAATCTTTTTCAGGATCAAGTCGTTGGAGGGTATCTCACTGTCATATTAGTCGTGCGGTTAGAGAGGCCCCGTGAGAAAGTTAACTTCCAATGTTTGGGGGAGTCAAAGTCGTCCTGTATCATTATTTATTAGTAACTATATTACGAACCCAGATTTCGTTGGGCTGAGTTAACTAAGTCACTATCACAAAACCACACAGTGCATCTGTTTAATGAGATGATATTCCTTAGTACTTATAGAAACAACATATAAAACTTATGAAAGTAATAACGATTTCCCGGCTATGGATATATGCATAAGTTGAAATAATATTTTCAATTTCTTCAGACACGAACACATATAGATAATATAAGTAAGTAAGATTACACTTGCTAAATATTGTCGTATCAGTCATGTACTGCTTCAAAACCCTCGAATAACTCAGCTCAAGAAACAAGACCAAACTATGCTGGGTTGCTTGGCATGAGAGATTAATGGTAATGAAAAGGCCGACAAACTGGTCAGAAAAGGCTCGGACACTCCATTAAACGGACCTAAACCATTTTCCTGCATCCCCAAAAGAGCAGTGAATCTAGCTATAAATAACTGGGGCCACTCGAAGTGTATCCATACTCCAGGTCTAAGACAGGGCAAACGCTATCAGATTTCAGCACGATATCAGAGTTCTAGTAGAGTACCTTACCGAACATCACGGTCTTAAATATCACCTCAACAAAAGAAGACTAGTCGACTCTCCGTATTGCCGACTTTGTCTTGAAGAAGACGAAACAGCTCAGCACATTTTATGTGACTGTCTAGCCCTTGACAGAATCAGATGGATTACATTCTTTAGGGACACCACTGAACTAGAGTTACTTACTTCATTCGAAGATAGAAAACCTACTAGCCTAATCACCGTTCTGACAAACTGGTACAAATAATCTTTCAGGTCGAAGTGCCGTATCTCGTAATTGGCGGATCAAAAAAGTAAAAAAAAAATTATTACACGAATTTTCAAAGGCATAAATAAATTAATATAAATTAGCAGCAATACTACCTATCTCAAAGAAAAAGATTGTACAGTCATATTCCAAATACTCGTAATAATTAATAACACCCTAACTTCCTTCATCATTCTCGTGGATCCGTTTGGTAGTTTCTTAGGAATTCATGAAAACAGAGCACAGAATGCGAGCTTGCTGCAGATAAAAGCAGGATAATTGTCGGTTGGCTGCTACCCAACAAATAGACAAAATGTAAAACATAAATACCTCGTAAAATGGAATCAATGCCTTGAACATGGGGTTATAATTAATCCAAGACGAATACTATAACACTCTGGAACCTAATATCAAATTCACGCAGAGTAGATATTCATGCAGCTAAGTCCAATAGGATAATCAAATGCTGGCTAGTATCTATGGCCAACCAATATTGTTCTTCCCTATGCCGGCAGGACATTTAGAATTGTGTCGTAGAAAATTTGCGAATCACAGTAAAGAAATTTGAACTTCGATCTCGGTTATGTGGTTTTAAAGCCCGTATGATATATAAGAGAATTATAAGTGAAACAAAGGTAAGCCTATCCAATGATTCAACAAGTCGTTGGGACAGCAAACACAGTCCGAAAGATGCATCTAAAAGCACCTCTCCATTAACATCTATAACTAATTGTTACTTATGTAAGATGAGGGTAGTCTCGGTGTAAGTAAGAAATTCACATATACCCACCATCAAAGTAACTAACTAACCTTCATCTCATCCTTGTGTAGAAAACTACACAAAAAATTTTTGTTTTCTTAATTTCTCAAAAACCACTAATTGCACACTTCCGGAATTTTCAGACTTTGTTTATACTCGTATTCTTATCCCCATAATAAAAATTTTTATGGTGATTAATAATGCACTAATTACGTTGTCTACCCTCGTGTATAGATTTCTACACATATGGGCAGTATGTCATATAAAAAGTCATTTGCGTTAAGTGTTTTAGCAAGTGAATATCGTTGGTATATTAAGGGAAATTTATAAAAATAATAAAAGATAACAATGTCAAAAGCAAGATATTTGACAGAGGAAGAAATGGAAGCATTTTCGAATGAAGGCGATGGCGATATCAGTGATGTTTCTGGAGACAGTGATGACGAATTTGTGCCAGAAGAGAATATTGATGATGACGATAACTTATATTCAGACGATAGCGATTCTGACGAAGAGCAAGCGAGTGGCTCAAATGAAACCAACGAATCAATTGCTGAAGTTGAAAATGTGGATCCACTGCTTGTTTCGAAAGGTGGTATTGTTTGGCAACTACAGCCATTTCAGCATCAAAGTGGTAGATTGCGGAATGAAAATATAATTTCTCTTCATCCTGGAACAACAAGATATGCCAAAGCTCGAGTTGATGGCATCAACACTTTTCAATGCTTTTCTTTCCACCACAAATTGAAAATACCATTTTGAAGCATTCAAATGCGTATGCACAAGCAACATATGGTAAGGATTTCAAACAAATCGATTCGAATATGTTGCAAGCATATATTGGTGTTTTGATTTTAGCTGGTATTTATAGGTAAGTCGTAGTTGCTTTCTTTCTTATTTCAACTGATTCTTGACTTTTTTACTTTTAGATCGAAAAACGAAACTACAATTGAATTGTTTGATGATACTAACGGTCGTCCGGTGTTTAGGGCAATTATGTCGAAGAAAACATTTGAGTATTTGAATCGAGTTATTCGTTTTGATGATGTCATAAGCAGAAGACAGCAACGATCTACAGACAAATTTGCACCGATTCGGGATATATTTGATAAATGGTCCAATTTATTGAGTGACTACTACAATCCACATGAATGTGTGACAGTTAACGAGCAATTACTTGGTTTTCGTGGAAGATGTAAATTTCGTCAATATATGCCATCAAAACCAGTAAAATACGGACTAAAATTCTTGTTTGGAAAATCCAGCCATATTTAGGAAATGCGATTGGAGCCAGTTCGAGTGGAAAAAGACAAGGCGAACGAGTTGTTTTGGATCTCGTTGATGGCTTGAAAGGTCACAACATAACAATGGATAACTTCTTTTCCTCATTACAATGGTTGGCACGATGAGAAAAAATAAAAGAAGCATCTCACCAAAGCTTCCTGAATGCAAAAATAGACCGTTGTATGAATCTACTTTCGCATTTACCGAAAACACAGCTCTTGTTTCGTACATTGGACGGAAAAATAAGTGTACCGTGTTGCAAAGTACTTTGCATAACTCAATTGAAATCGAATCGACTGAAAAAAAGTTACCACCGATTATAGCCTATTACAATAAAACAAAAGGTTTGTTCATACACTACTTTTTGAAATTTCAAGACCCTCTAATGTTTTTTTTTTCATTCAATATAGGCGGTGTGGATACGGTTGACAAAATGCTCACTTGTTACAGCTGTAAAAGAAAATCTAACAGATGGCCAATGGCTGTATTTGCGAACATGATTGACATTTCGGCTTTAAATGCATTAATTATTTTCAAAGAAGTGAATCCGAATTGGCAAGCAACACAAAAACCAACAGTAAGAAGGAATTTTCTACGTGAACTTTGAATATCCCTTGCAAAACCACTTATGGAAGCTAGAAGTGCGAAGCCAAGATCAGCATCATCTGCTTTATTGCTTGCAACTGTTTTGGAAGAAAGTTCACCATCGTCACCTTTAGAGGATGTTTCTGCATCAATTTCAACAAATGCACCAAAACGGTCAAGAAGCGTTACACCACATATTAAAGGCAGAGCAAGATGTCACGTTTGCTATGAAGAAAAATCCGCCAAAAAAAATAATGTCTATGAGACGATTTGTTGTTTTTGCACAAAAGCTGCATGTAAAAATCAACATAATCGAAATGTATGTGTAAAATGCATTCAAGAAAAATTAATTTGAACCTACCTACCTTCTTTTGTTATTTTAGAAATAAATTATAAAAGCAATTTTTCGGTTTAATTTAAAAAAGAATTAAGGAAATACATTAAAATCCCATATGTGTAGAAATCTACACACGAAGGTAGAGAACTTAATTTTTTTTTGAGGATGAGATGAAGGCTAACATAATGCAGAACACCCATTTTAAATACCTTTCGTAACTTAAAAATTGCGTCGACCAAAGAAGTTATTTTAACTTCATTATTCACAAACAGTACATGTCTAAATGCTTTTATGTACGTTAAAAAGGTATGAGTAAAAAACAAAAGTGAACTTCATTTGCAAATTTATCAGACATCAGGCTTTTACGAGTGATAACCATAAAAAAAACAAATTCCAGAAGGGAAAATATATAAAAGAAGAACCTATTATCCTATTTAAATGTGAACTCCGATAAGAAAAATAGTCAGGTGCGGATATACAATGGTAATATACATTCACCGCAACAGTAAAAGTAATCTTAAATGGAAACAGAATATTGCAGGAGCCACTACGACATCAACAGCACAAAGGAAGCCACTTATAAAAACCACTTACTTAAGTTGAAGATGATATCGGCAATGTAAGCCCAACTTTCCTTTAAGGTAACTAAGTAATTTATTCCGCCCAAGCACCGAAATAAATATTGCGTTTTTCTGAACAAAGAAAAGATACCATTCGATAAGTTAAAAGTTTCTTTCTTGTTGTTCTCGAATATTGTGATTATCTCTGGGTAAAGCAATGAAGCACCGAAGTGAAGTACGAGTATAAAAAAGGAAGATGTCCAAGATTTTTCATATTTTTCGTATTCGGGTAAAGATAGTGCCGTTTTCGATTAGTAGGTATTAGGAGGCCTTTTATCACTGTATTGTCACAGCAGCCGAAAGTATGTAAGTTCCTTGTTGTCAAGAGTCATTACAAGGAGTAAAACTTTGAAAAAAAAATATAACTTAGATGAGTTAATAGATAGCTTATCATGCCATTCAAAATTGGGCCATTTCGATGCAGTATACACACGTGACTTGACTTTTAATATGGTATTGCGGAGTAGATAAAGTTAAATCCATCCTGCAGTGTTGTAAATATTTGGTGCGGTTGCCATTTATAATATTTGAAATTTAATAGAACTTATTTAACAAGAGCTTTTCTATTATTAGAGTTTCAATGCTTCGCAGCTTCAGATATAAATAGTGATTAATAGGCTTAGGAGTTGAAGTTAGTTCACCTTCCAAAAAGCGGACTTCGTCCGCACGGGAGTTAGTAAGGGTTCGATTTTTAAGTCTTTCTTGCCTTGCATATATCGGACCACCTGGGATGTTGATTGAAAATGTTATAACAAATTTACAAATCGTAGTAATAACCATTGCCTTGGGCATATTTGAAAGACAATTTTATCCTATGATATGAGCGGCAGCTGGCCCCAGCTAAGCACACACTCGAAATTCAATTTCTGACCATTTCAGGCTACTAGGGCCTTAACGTATATCCCCAATAGAGAGTTAAACGTTCTGGTTTAGTAACATAGATAAGCATTTTCACATTTCCTTATAGAAAATAATCCAAAGGTGTTTTTTTAACACATGCTTGTGGAAGCCAATTTAAAAGTCCATCATATCAAACAATGCACACATCGAATGCTTTCTTCGATAAAATAGCATAATAATGTGGCATCTTTTTCTTCTTAAGAGGCACTACATTCCGGGGTGAACCTGAGCCTCAACCAACAAGCCTTTCCAGCTGACACGTTCTTGGACTTTGCCTCATTTATCGTGAGACCAATTTAAGCCGCTTTCACTATATTGATATCTGCGAATGCATCATTGACGTCTCACTGTCTTTGTCCAATTATGTCGACGATATTTGCATACACAAGCAAGTGGGAAGACTTGTAAAAAATGGTCGGCACAGTCGAAGGGATCTCCTGTCTTCTCGATTGGCCAAACAATGCTGAGATTTCATTCATTGGGCTTGCTTCCTCTGACCATATCTTGCAGATGAGCTGGTGCATGTTCCTAACCAAGTCATCTCCAGCTGTAATAATAAGCTCAGTTAGAAGCCTGTCTAGGACAGAAGCTTTGTTCGACTTTAGTTTCGATATCGCAATCTCAACTTCGTCTAGGTCCGGTGGACGGAATTTTGCTATGATCGTCCAGTTTTGAATGTTCGTTCTCCCTGCAGAAGTGGTTTTTCCTAATTTTCAGCACCGATTGCGATTCTACTACAAGGTTTCCATTTTCGCCCTTGCAGGCTTCTGTTCTGGCTTTGTAGCCCTAGCGTGTTCTTTCAATTCTTTGATCGAATTTTCGAACGTCATTCCTCCCGTACCATCTCTCCATTTGCTCGGCCGCGTGTTTCTCATGCTCTTTCTTTTTTCATCTAAGAAGTCTATGTTCTCCCCATCTTTTCTGTTCGAAGAGCTCGTGAACAGCTCTTGTTCTGCGATGCAGGACAGCTTCATATAATAACGTGGCATACTTTACCAGAAATTCAGCGAGCAGAACCACATTTTCCTAATTTAATTTGAACAGTTTGCATGTGCTGTTCTGAGCTGAATCCACTCAAGCCATTTATTTTTCGGTTTTTTCTGAAAAGAGTGTTCCTAATTCAAAAAGGAAACATCTTCAAACAAAACTGAGTGCTTAATAGGCTTCTCCCAACAAAAATACCAAACGAAGCTCGACACAAAAAAAATGGTTTCGGATGATATGACACTAAACGTTAAGCCTTCTTTCTTTACATTGAGGGAAAAAGCACCATTAAATGATTCAGAAAAGTCATAATGGTTTAAACACTGCATTTTATCGGTGTAAATTTAAGCAGAAATGGGGAAATTACACTATGAACATTAAGACTGATATATTAGAAACGATTTCGGAACAAGAAACTAGGCTGGAGAAGACTTACTCACGATACTCAGAGGAAGAACTACTTACGAGTAAACTGAAACAATGCAGAACAGCGAGTAAAATACTATACAATTTGCACGGTGATCTTGAGTGAACCAAAAGCAAGCCAGAATTGTTGTTAAGAACCAATGAACAACGAAAACTGGCATTGGTCGAGAAAATAAACTGTCACAATGTAGAAAAAGGATAGCTCTTGGTTATAAGTTGCTCAAAATTGTCACAAGCTAAAATGCCGACAAGGGATATATTAGGAGTCGATTAGCGACGCTGCAGATGATGAAATATTGAATTGAGTAACGAGTTTGGAATGGTTCCCGTTGTCAAAAGTTTTAGAAAAAAACAGTAACGCAAACATCGAAATATGATCTTTTTCCATGTATACCCATCATCCACAAGTTTTAGCAACACAGAAGTACAACTGTTCTGCTTTCGAAAACCGGATTGGTTTCTACAAAGCAAGTTATTATGAGATAATATTTTGTTGTGAACAAATTTCTCCTAGACAGAAACGCCAGGATTGAAATTGATAAGTACTGGTACAACATCATGAATTTTATGTAAGTCCGAGGTCCTCGATTTTGTACTCCCCAGAAGCCAGTGTATCAGGAATTATCATTTGAAAAATCGAAAGTGACCTTCGTTTGACCTTGAAAAAGGTCAAAATCGTGGTCACCATCTTATGTCTCCTTCAGAACCTTGTGACTTTTGTCTGTAACATTTTCGCGATATCGCGTATTTTTCGAGTAATTTGGATGTCTCAAGTTAAAAAACTCACCCTGTATATGTCACCAATATCAGCGGGCGGAATATTGTCTGATAAAAAAAGAAGTACGCCTTTTTACTGAAATCAACACTATAGTGGACACACTTTTGGCTGAGCAAGCAAACCAGCTAATTCTGCCATCTTCATCGAAGGTCGTCGAAAAACCCTGATTCAAAAAGCAATAGTTTCAGCCAAAAAAGAGACAGAATAAAACATAATTTAACCACTCGAATGCGAAATCACCAAGAAATTCTTAATGTCAGTAACGAGGTGATATAAAGCTAAGTCAAATCCACAAATGGCACAATAGAGCTATGCAGACCTGGTTATAAAAGTAACAATACATATTTAAGCGATAATTAAGAAGATTGTAGAGTGAATTGTGACAGCAAAGTTTTGCAGATCGCAATCAGATTATTTTAGACAAATACCGTTAAGATGTATAGTCCCAAAGATAATAAATACTTTAAGAAATGGAATGTGGCTCCTCAGAAATTTAGCAATATTTATGGATCTATTTTGCAGCTGTAGAGATTCTCCCCCTATACACTTCCTTCTGCACCTCCGTGCAGTGAACACAAATCGGGAACTTATAAAATATCTCAAAACTTGAAAACGTCTCAATGCACGGCAGCATAGTTTCATGGCAACAGATCCTCTACTTTTAAAAAAACCTGACTCACCTAAAGGTGGAATCAAAACATACACCAATCTGGCAAAAGCAAGATGGTTAAACTTGATATTTAAGCAGAATTTGACAGACTTTGGCAAAAGGCTCTTGTTATTTCTTCAATGGATTAGAAGTTTCATTTAAAAATGTTCAATTTAAGGTTTCGTGGACAGTTTAAGGTCTGATATCCATACTACAATTGATGCTCAGCGCTAGGGCTTTGTTCTCCAATATTTCTTTTTTAAATTTTCATAAATGATCTCTGCTTCTTCCTATCCAGAACATTCCGATGCAGTGCTCTCTGGTTTTCATATTTGTTTCCGGATTTACATCCCTACTGTGTAAAGGGGGAATGGCAGTATATGTTAAGCTCATTTAATTCCGATATTTACAGAATAACCAATTGGAGAATTATCAACAGAATGGAAATTAATGCTGATCTGATCTGAATATATCAGGCATTTATACACTCAAAATTGTAGTAGAATGCTTACATCTGTTCAAAATCGTGCAATAATCATCGTGAGCACCGATGTACGAGTAAGTTCTCCTTTCTAACCTTGCTCTATCGCTATTCTCACGACCAGTGCCCCTTTAAAACTTCAATCGCAACACTTTTGTCATTGAATCCTTATAACTTTCCACCTTAATCCGATTATCAAACAAAGTTTTAGAAATCGTGATTCTTCAGCCCCACCATTCGCTTATAACAAAAAAAATGCCCTACCGATCTTTTCATTTCGTAGTCTTTATAACATTGGTACCTACCTCTCATATTTTCCATCAGTCGTTCATAGACCTCCGTGGAGTTTAGACGTGTTCGGCTTTGGTTTGAGTAGTATTCAATACAAACAAAAAACTATACAAACAACATCTAACATATTGTTCACAAGGCTCCAATTAGCCGAAGTGATAGAGTGCGCGATTGACAAGCCAAGGTTGTGGGTTCGAATCCGGGCCCCAGCTAGTGTTCTTTTTTTTTTTTGTTTTGTTGTGCATTTTTAAAATAAAATAATTAAAAGTGAGTAAACAACATCACGTGATGGATTGTGGAAAGCGGTCCGCTAGGCCTATAGCGGGATCGGCTGAAAAATCAGGCGAGGCATCGAGTGGTTCTAGCCAAACAGCAGCATTGGCAGAACCAAAGACGAAGAGAAGGAGAAAGCTTAGGCCAAATTCTAAGTTGGTACAACCACCCTCGCTTCCAAATTCTGCTGAAACGTTGCCTGATGGAGGGAGGGAATCATCAACGGCAGCAAATATATGTCCCGGGCAAGTTACAAAAGACTACCCATATGTCTCAGATGATGGTGAAAGTCCCAATCTAAGAGATAACAGCTTCGCTTCTTTGGCGTCATCCGAATCTGAAGATGAAGACGGGGAAATAGAGGCTATAAATAGTAGCATCAAAGTGCTGGAACAAAAAATATTTGCCATTAAAGAAAGGCAAATGGTAAGAAGGAAGAGGGAAAGCCAAGAGCAATCCCAACAGCAACAGCACACGCAGTTAGCCCAAAAGCAGGCCCAACAACAACACCAAACAAATACAATTACACAAGTTCTTAAACAACACCAACAAAAACTTAAGAACCACCTGCAAAAACAACAAGAGCAGCCACAACAACGGCTACAGCAAAAGCAGCAACAGCCACAACAAAAACAGCAGCAGCAGAAACAACAACTGCAGCAAAAAAAGCAGCAGCAGCAGAAACAGCGACAGCAGCAAAAACAACAGCAGCAGCAGCAACAACAGCAGCAACAACAACAACAACAACAACATCAGCAGCAGCAGCAGCAGAAGAAGAAGGAGAAGGTGCCCCCTATCAACACCTACAAACTTGAGGTAAATGCAACCAAGGACCTGTGTAAGTTGGTCATTGGTAATAATTTTAACATTAAAAGATTGGGGAACGATCGCCATGCCATCCACTGTAATACAGTGGAGGGCTATGCGAAAGTGAAAGAGCTCCTAAAAGAAACGACGACGGAGCACTTCTCATTCACACCGAAGTGTGAAAAGCGGCAATCGATGCTGCTGAAGGGGTTGGAACCGTCTTCTGATCCTGAGGAGATCCTGGCACTGCTTAAAGAGAAGGAGTGCGAAGGACTCAAATTTGTGGGGGTAAAGCCATTTACCACAGCTAGAGCCAGACGGGAGAAACGGGGTCTGCCGTTCTTCCTGGTGCAGCTCAGTCCCGAAAGCCGTCTGGATAGTCTAAGGAGTATCAATGTCCTAGACTACCAGGTGGTTCACTGGGAAAAATTAAAAAGGAGCGAAGGCGTTATACAATGCATTCGCTGCCAGAGGTTCGGGCACGCCGCGTCGAACTGCCAAATGCAGCCTCGATGCGTGAAGTGCGCAAAGAACCACAGTTCCGAAGAGTGTGCTCTGGGTAGGGACGGAGCATCCGATAGGACGCAGCTCTCGTGCGTGTTATGTGGGAACGTGGGACACACCGCAAACTATCGGGGTTGACCTAAGTTCGCCGACATTAAAAAAGCAAAACTGGCTCGGCAACAGAAGGTGGAGGTCAAACGTTCACCTGTTAGGTTTCAAACACCAGCCGTCACGTCCCAAATTTCCTACGCCCAAATGGCGTCAGGTAGGGGGGCTACGGCACAGCAAGCGGCTGTTGCTTCTCCGGCGCCAATGCCGAGAACAACAGAAGCTGCACCTAACATGCTGGCCATCTTGCTCGCAATCCAAGGGCAGATGGCTCAGCTGCAACAGCAGGTGCAAGAACAGGCCAAGCGGGTGGACCAGATCTACGCACTGCTGCCGGGCCTAACGCAACACATGTCGTAATGGGTACGCACATGGTGGAGCAAACTTTGAAGGTCCTTGCGGTGAATGTTAATTCACTGATCAGGATCGAACGAAGAGCCGCGATGTTTAAATTGCTACAAGACCAAACTCCTGATGTGCTTTTCGCTAGCGAAACCAAGCTAACCGATAAGCACAAGCTGGAGTACAATAATTATATTGTTAGAAGAAGAAACCGGCCCAGATCCAAACGTGGAGGTGGTGTCGCGATCTTCATTAAAGAAGGTATAAAATTTCACAGAGTGTACAAGAGAGTGCTACGCAGGTTCCGGGTGTTGGAGGCAGTCGTCATTTACATCCCGCTCCGCAGTGGAAAGCGGCTGTACTTGGCCTCTGTTTATGCATCTGGGGCTTCACAATCCACCTTATTCATTACAGAGCTCGACACACTTTTTCGACTTCTGAGGCTGGAATCGGGGGAGAATTATTTTATAATCGGCGGGGACTTCAACGCTAGACACAGAGATTGGGGAAATAATTTGCCAAATACTAGAGGGAACCTACTACTCGATTGGTGGGGTCAGCACGATGCCATGTATAGACTCGGTCTTAAAGCGACGGATAACCCGTCGTTTCCCAGAGGCGGGTCTTATTTGGATCTATTACTGTACGACGAACGTATACGACCGACAGGTACGAATTTACAAACGCTTAACTGTCTGCGCACATTCGTGTATGACAGCGACCATTGCGGTTTTAGCACCGAAATAACAGTTCCCAACGAAATTGCGGAATTGGAGGAGTTTGTTCAAAGATACTCTTACAACTACAGTAAGACTCGATGGACACGCTTCTCCGCAACCTTGACAAGAGCACTCTCCTCGAACACGCTCCACCCACCGTCCAATAGGAATTTATCAAACGAGGAGATCGATAAGTACCTTAAACGAATGGACCAGACAATAAAACAAACTATGGACACTACAATACCGCGGTATAAACAAACGACTAACGAAGATCTGTTCCGCAATCCTACTATTGACGCACTGCACCGACAGAAAAGTAGACTTCTGACAAGACTGAAAAACTTATACAGACAGTTTACAGACAGACAAGACCCAGAGATTAGGACACTGAAGTCGTCGATTAAAAATATTCAAATGTTAATCAAAGAGAATTACAGAATTGCTGTAAGTTTGTATTGGAACAACAAGGTTCGGGCTGTAAACACCAGCAACCCGAATATGTTCCCGCAAATAAATAAACTATTTCGGAGAAAAAATCAAAATGACCTTCAGTGTCTTAAAATAGCCCGGACAACAGACAACGAACGGTTACTAACAATAGCAGGCATTGATACAAATGAGGCCGCTGATGATGACGACTTCTTTGTGATCGAGGATCCACAGGAGAAGGTTGAGGCCATAGGGGCGACTTTCCAGGAAGTATACAAGGCCAATGATATCATTGGCCCTAATTATGACCTGGACAATCGCGTCTTGGTGCACAACTTCTATATTCGAAATGAAGTAGAGAACTGGCGAACCGAGGGCTCTGGTTTCACCCGGTTCAGCGATGAAAATATGGCAAATAATGTCATTGCCAGAGAAGGTGACCTACCTCCGTTCATTTCGAAGGAAGAACTCCATGAGATCTTCGACACAATCAGAAGTAAGAAATCAGTGGGGACCGATGGAATTCCGAACATCGTGCTTCGACATCTTCCTCTAGAAGCGGTGGACATTTATACCACCCTGTTTAACAATGCAATGAATAATGCACATTATCCAGCGCATTGGAAAACGGCGGTGGTTCAACCTATCTCCAAAAAGGGAAAGGATATATCCAATCCAGCGAATCTTCGGTCGATAAGTCTCCTTCCGAATATCAGTAAGGTGTTCGAAAAAGTAATCAATAGAGCTCTGACAAGGTGGGTTGAGGACAAACATATAGTTCCGGATAATCAATTCGGTTTTAAGGCAGGACATGCTATCTCACATGCCGCGTCTAAACTGGTGTCCGATATCCAATGGAATAAAGCCAAAAAACAGTGTACTGGTGCCTGCCTAGTTGACTTGGAGAAGGCTTTCGACACTGTATGGTTAGAAGGTCTTTTCTACAAGCTGGCTAGTTTGGGGAATAGTAAACCTCTCTTGTACATTCTTTATAATATGCTAACCAACAGACAGTTCATCGTGAAATATGGTGATGTGACTTCTGTTGGAATATTTCAAATTAAAAATGGTCTTCAGCAAGGCGCGGTCAATTCGCCGATCCTATTCAACATTTATACAAGCGACTTGATAGGTTCACTTCCCCATACTATTGCGTACGCAGACGACTTGATAGCGTACAGAACAGGTCCAAAAATCGAGGTCATTAATAGTCTCTTACAGCGTGACTTCGATAAGATAAGACGATTTTGCGATGACTGGAAGTTGAAAATCAACTTTCAGAAGTCGGAAACCATTCTCTTTAGGACGCCGTTGTCTGGAGCCTCTAGGGATACCAGAAAAAATTGGCGAAAGTTCTCGATCATTGGACAACTCGGACAGCCTCTTTCCCGTCGAAATGTAGTCAGATACCTTGGGATTTGGCTAGATCAGTTTCTGTATTTTAACAAAAATGTAGATGCTGCTCTGGCCAGAGCTAAAGGCGCTTTTGCCCTCACAAAGAGACTGTTTTATAGCAGCCAACTCGATGCGAGGGTAAAGATAATCTGCTACATGGCCCTTATCAGGCCCATGCTGGTATTTGGGTGTCCCGTGTGGTTCAATGTACGAGCAAGCTTAATGGAAAAGATTCGGGTGTTTGAGAGGGCTTGCCTTAGGGCTTGTCTTCGCTTGTACAGAACACCAGAGTCGGAGTACAAAAAATTTTATCCTAACGAGGTCCTTTACAACAGGGCGAACCTAATACGAGTGGACAACTTCGTAATTAAGCTGACTCGAAGGCACATTGCAAGAGCAATGACCTCGACGAATAACCTGATATCAGGGGCGTACTACCCCAATCACCTTTATCATGAGAGTGTGCGCTCTAACGGCTTCGTTCCACCGGAAGCATTCCTCTACCTTGATCAGATAGGGTTGATCCAGGATAGATCAGCAGTCCCGTTAATCTTCCATGTCGCTCGGACAGCTGGGGACAGGCGACTCAACTACAACAGAGACGTCGCACACGGCAGGGTGGATCGTCTCAGGTTCAGTAGGGCGGTGGGGAATCGCGATAAAAGGGATGTCGTTATGTGTGTATGTACGTATTGTATGTAGGTTAGGTATATTAAGGTTTATTTTAAGTTAGATAATAAGTTTTTATAAGAATAAAAAAATATGTCCATACGCTAAGTTTTTTATCAAAAAAATTTTTTCTTAGCCTTAAGTTTAGAAAATAAGAAATCCTAAATAAAATGTAAATAAAGTCGAAAGACATAGATATAAGAATTTAGAGTAGCTTAGAGTGCCTGTGTAGGGCCAGTAAGTTAGTATAAGATTGTTTAGTAATTTTAAGCTAGCATTTAAGCATTTTTTGTTAGTATGTAAGGATCCATGATTAAGAAAATAAAATGCATTTAAAACTAAACTAACTCATATTTTCCATCTTTCTGCCTAATTTTTCTTTTAAACAAGCGTAGGTACTCAAAATCCCCTGAGCACTTGCAGGTTAAAAAATTCTGAATCTTCGGAAAATTTAATAAAGGTGCAGAAAACATTTTTCGAATAAGGATGCGCTCGTATGTATGTATAAATGTAAGTCCCATAGTCCCTTGAAAAAGAAAGACAGTAAAATTTTGAATATTCTCTTAGGAATAGTCAAAGAGAACAGATTTACGTTACCTTGAAGTTGTATCGCAATGAGAAAATCTTATGCATATCACATTTTGAATGTGATTTTTTTAGGCTTGTTAATTTTTTTCGCATGTTCATTTTTTCCCTGGTGTAGAAAAATGTAAGACATACTCATACGTAGATATCTAAACACATGTTAAATATATACGGAAGAGTACAGACGCATATCTTTTAAAATTCATTTCCCAGAGCAACTAAGCAAAACGCGTTTTTTTTTTTTGTATTAATAGCCGTAGAAGAGAATAAAGAGTTTTTTCCAAACAAAAATACGAAAACAGTAGGTCTTCTTAAATTCTCTCCGCCGAAAGTCTCATAAATGTGTGTTAATTTTGATAAAAACTGATATTGTTGTACTTTGCCCGATCCTTTATTAATAGCCAACCAACTTTCCTTTAAACATAATTATTATTTCTAAAATGTAAAATGTTTCACATACGCCAGAGTGACCCGAATTTTTCATATCGACAATAATATACTGCCCGCGCTATGTGCAATCATTTTAAGGGCACTAACAACCCCTTGAGCGCGCTCTAATTATAAAAAAAAATGTATTATACATTTGTATATATGCTTATACAAACTATTTAGTTGTATAACGAAAACCAACGCCCTACGAGGTTTGAGTTAACTTAGTAAGGGAGTAACGTATGGTCCACACAGTTGGCATAACAAACGCACAATTCGCTATTCCATTGAAGAATATTCGAAGCACAAATTTCCTTGTTGGATAATACGCGATCAAATAGACCACAACTAGCAGGTAGGGAAGAGATATAGCGATGGTAGCCAAGACTGTACGTGATGACCATGATGAATTGATTCCTAGCCATTCTCAATAGCTTGCTCTTCGAATTCAACAATTTGGCGTTTTTTAAGTGAGAATCACCAAAATTCTATTCGAGTAAGAAATGAAGCTTGCCGGCCTTCCAAATCCTCTCTGTTTCAGTCTTTGGCCTCTGTAAATCTTCAAGATAATCAAATATTTACAACCAACATTTTGTTTAGCGAAAAGGCCGTTTTCTGGAGCAACCTGAAGAGGTTTAAGAACTGCCATGTTATCCAGACAAACTTCATTACTGCAATGAACATATTGTTCTAAACGTGTCGCTAAAAGCACAAAACGAAATAGAAGACAAAGTCGACAGATTCATCAAAGTCCTGCAGAACGCTGCCTGGAACAACACTCCAACTCCAAAAAGAAAAGAGAAAGCAAGTAATGAAATAAAATATTCGCCAGAAATAAAAGAACTGGTGAGAGAAAAGAGGAGAGCGCACAAAAGATGGCAACAATCCCGTGTTCCCCAGCATAAAACATACTTAAACCACTTATGCAACAAGTTGAAGGAAGCAATACGAGATTACAAAAATCGGAATATCTCTACATATCTCGAAGGTCTGACTGCCGAAAGAAGTTCAAATTACTCCCTCTAGAAAGCCCTGAAGGGAATCAAAAAGCCTCAAGTGCAATTTCCTCCCATAAGAAAAAAATAATGGCGAATGGGCAAAAGGAGATAAAGAGAAGGCGGATCTATTTGCCGAGCACCTAGAAGAAACGTTTAAGCCTTTTGATGGACAGGCGTTAACAGGAGGTTCTAATTATATAATTACGGCACCGAACAATTTTAGAATAAAAACAGTATCCCTACGAGAACTTAACCAAGCAATTAAAAAATTGAAAAATAACCAAGCCCCTGGATATGATTTGATAACAGATCAAATTCTCAAGGAGTTGCCAAAGAAAGCCTTGATCAAACTGCTCCAACTTATAAATGCCGCGCTAAGATTATTAAACGTTCCAAGCCAATGGAAAGTTGCCGAAGTTATAATGGTCCCGAAACCAGGCAAATCTCTAAATGAAAAAAAATCCTACAGACCGATATCGCTTCTGCCGATAATATCTAAAATATTTGAAAAACACCTATTGAAGCGCTTGCAACCGATCATTTAAGAAAGGCGTCTAATTCCTGATCATCAATTCGGTTTTAGAACTAAGCACTCCACAATTGACCAGGTCTTTAGAATTACGAATGAAATTGAGAAAGCCCTAGAGGGGAAAGAGATATGTTCTAGCGTGTTTCTTGACGTGTCTCAAGCCTTTGATAAGGTATGGCATGAAGGCTTAAATTTTAAGCTGAGTCAGGTTCTTCCGAGAGAGCTGCATACGATTCTGAAATCGTATCTGGAAAACAGAATTTTTTGTGTTAAACATGGCACCGAATACTCGGAATTTAAAGAGATCGCTGCTGGAGTTCCGCAAGGAAGTGTATTTGGTCCGGTATTGTTTTTACTCTATACTCGAGACATACCGGAAGAATCAGGTACCATAGTAGCCACGTTCGCGGACGACACGCGATACTAGCTACAGATACTTCAGTCGAGCTAACTACTGAAAAGCTACAAACGGCTTTGGATAAAATCTATGAATGGACAAAGATATGGCGAATTGTTCTCAACGAGACCAAATCTACTCATGTTAATTTTATTTACCGGAAAATAAACAACCTTCCCATTTTCATTAACTCGTACAAATACCATATGCAAATGAAGCAAAGTATCTAGGAATGACACTAGATGTAAAACTGAAATGAAAGCCGCATGTTAAGAAGAAACGTGATGAACTTGAAAATAAATTCAGACAAATGTACTGGCTACTAGGAAGACATTCCAAGTTAAGCATACATAACAAACTGCTCATCTATAAGCAAGTGTTTAAACCCGTTTGGACGTACGGTATACAACTTTGGGGTTGTACTAAACCAAGCAACCGAAATACGAGTATTCTCAAAGGCTATCAAAACAAAGTTCTAAGACAAATCGTGAACGCCCCATGGTATATCAGAAACAGTGATATCCACAGAGACTTAGGAATAGTTACCGTCGAGGACGAAATAATGAACTTTGCTCGCAAACTCCATATTCGTCTTCATGATCATTGTAATAATAAAATACTCCAAATTCTGGACGAGACAAACTTAGTGCGCCGATTACAAAGAATGAGACCATTCGATCTGGCGCGATAAGGACTATCCGCATATAATAGCGGTACTAACAGGTGCTTTTGCTTGAAAGCTACCTGCCCCACGCGAACGTTATTTGAAACGGAAACTACTTGATAAGGTTCCTTAGTAGTAGTCGATAAGAAGGGAGGCGTGTTTTTAGTGAGTAAGAATCTCACACTACTATGAGCAACGGGTTCATAGTGTCTATGAAGATTTTCACACCTACCCACAAAAAAAAAAAAAACCAGACAAACCAAAGGTTCGGTATGGTCTATAGATTGGAACTATTAAAGGATTTTTGGCTGCCTAAAATTTAAGCTCGTGGTTTCGATTTTTGGTTCTATCAAGTAATCGCTCATGTAACATGAAAGAGTCTAATTCCTTTAAAGCTAAGTACTCGTAATTTCTAATGTCTACGTAGACGAACGCTTCATTGAATATTGTACCTATATTTTCAGAAGTGACCATATTAGCCGCAGTTACGGCCAACATAATGTTTCAAACATGAAAAAAGTACATATAAAAAGCTCATCCATTATGACGGGCATTTAATTAGCTGATGATGATGTTATACTATCATACAATATTTTTAACTGCTTGTTAATGGCATTTTTATTTTTGTCCGGTTTTTGAATTGTACTAAGATATCCGGAGCAGAAACATTTGCCCGAGGGGGTCATTTTTAAAACCATGTAAACGATTGAAATGTATAATCAATTAACACATGATTTTATCAAAATCAGTAACGTGATTCAAAAGTGTATGTTTTTGATTTAAATGAGACTAAACAGCGATTAACCATTGCTCTGTATTTGACCATTTTTAATACTGTAATATGAACATATGGCAATATTCATACGTGTTTGTGTATATGAAACATGCCATCGAAAATAGCATACTGATTGAAATGTATAATTAATTTGTCACCGAAGGCTAATTAATTCATGGAGGTTTCAAATAACATGAAGTACAATGGTGTTTCAAAAATACACTGAGTGCATTAAACAGGCGTTCTTCTAACTTGTCCAGAGTTATTTACTAAATTCTTTCTATTCAGAGCACTTAGACAGACAACTAAACATTTTACTCCTCAAATGTTTGTTACTAGGTGGTGTGAAAAGTAACCTCCTTGGGAATGAAAACAAATTTCTTTAAAATGTTTTTTTATTTTATTCAAAATAGTCCCCTTTTAGCTTGATACACTTACTCCAGCGATTTTTCAACTTCTTGATCTCGTCCGAAAAGTAATTTTCCAGAAGGTCTGCAAAATACTCCTCCGTGACGTCGATGATTTCCTCGCATGAGCTCAATTTTTTATTGAAGAGCCATCTTTTGAGGTTTGTGAAGAGATAATAGTGCGAGGGAGCCAAATCGGGCGAATACGGTGGATGCGACAGCAATTGGAGACGTAAGTCATTGATTTTAGCCGTGTTTGCGATGCGCATTGTCTTGCATAACCAAAATTCCGGCCTTCCGGCGACTTCAGCCTTAAATCGCTCCAATAATACACAGTAATATTCGCTATTGATGGTTTTTCCTTTTTCGAGGTAGTCCACAAAGAGTATGCCATGACAATCCTAGAAAACCGACGTCATAACCTTTCCGACCCATTGAGCCTCCCTCGACCGCTTAGGAGCACTCGTGCCGGCTTCAGTACATTGCCGGGCACTCATTCTGTTCTCTTGTGTATAATAGTGGAACCAGGTTTCATCAACAGTTACCAATCGACGCCAAAAGTCCGCCCGATTCCGCATCAGCAAATCCAAACACTCTTTCGAAGTGCCCTCGCGTTCGTGTTTTTGGTCAGGAGTGAGCATGCGCGGCACCCAACGGCAGGATAACTTTTTCATATGCAGAATATTGCCTAAAATATGACGTGTGCGCTCAGTACTAATCTCTGTGGTATCTGCTAGCTCATGCACCTTCACTTTTCGATCAGCCAACACCACTTCATGTATTTCTTTGACATTTTCCTCTGTAACCGCATCGGAGGGCCTACCGCAGCGGATTTGATCGGTAGTGGAGTTGCCACGAAACTCTCGAAACCAATATTTGACGGAGCATTACCCCATAATATTTATCCAACTTTTCTTTTGTTTTCTTCACCGTTTTGCCTCTCAAAAAATAATGTTTTATGAGAGAACGAAAATCATTTGTGTCCATATTCAACATGATGCCAAACACGTCAACATCAATCAGCTGTCAAAACAAAACTAAAGACAGTATCTCACTGAAATTTGGCATGTTTGCCTAAATATGAACGAACTTCAAGGCATCATAACCTTTTTTGCAGTAGCAGCGCATTCTGGCGGTCAAGGAAGTTACTTTTCACCCCATCTAGTATCTTCACCGAAATTGTTTGGTATTTCGTTAAAAAAAATTGGTTGGCGCAACCCTGCAACTCATAAAGGTAATGTTCTTTTGGCGTTTCACCATAACTCCCACAGCAAGTTAGTAGTCTGCCGATTTTCCTATTAAATAACGCGACAGCAAGAGTCTGTTTGGTATGCTTGCAACCTGAAAGCCCTTACCGAGGATAGAGCACTCCTAACTCATGTTCCTGTTACGGAAAGTCCTCGTCTAATCATTGCTAATCAACTTCTTAGAGGATTTCATTTCCTGTGATTCCACGGACTCAAATATACCGTGGGACCTAATCAAAGCTCAGTGAAGTCTTCTATTCCCAAGGAGCTAAAAGTTTTATCGTCCAGAAGGACACAAGTGAGGAAATATGTTTCAGACTATATTTTTAAGCGACATAAGTATCTATTGATGTCAATACATTAGACATCGTACAAGTGTCAAAAGACTGTGCGTGGCATTTTCATCAAAACGTGGATTCACATTCTTACAAGGATTATATATTGTTAAACGGAAAATGAAATGGCTTCGAGGAAATCGATGATATGTATATCAAGAGAAGATAAATTCATCAGTGGATCCAAATGCAATATCCTTAAAAGATAAATGAATAGCCCAATTTGAATCCTGAGACCTGTACGGTCAATTATAATTATTTAACTTGTTCTCGGTAGTTCAAAATCGAAACATAATGCGTCTGTTGCAGCGAGGAATGCTCCATTCGACGTTCGTCTGAAAAGTTCTCGAAAACGAACTGCTTGGGAAACCCAAAACGGCGATTGATGATGGCATCTTAATATTAAAGTTAACTCGAGTTAGAGTCCGGTGAAGGCTATTGCACAGGACATGGGAATATATCATATAGCAATAAATCGACACATCACTCTACTCTGTCATACAAATTTTAGCTCCGCTAAATGTCACTCAAGGGAAACTACTGCAAGACTCCTGTTCGTGTCATCATTAAATGGATTCCTCGCAAATAACTATGCAATGTAGAGAGCAGTGAGATAGATACGATGTCATTAATACAATCTATCACCGGTGGAAAAAAGGCGAAGAAAGCTGAAGCTAAAGTCTTCCCAGCTGTATTGAAAACTGTATCAATGTGATGCTTGACAGTATCCGGGCCGCTTAAAAATCATCTAATGAGCACCTATAAGCTTAACATAGGTGATCTTGAAAGCGATAAAGTTATAACTCGTGATCAGATCGTTAGCTCTCCGATGTCACAAGCTTTGCTCAAACTCTATAAATCTGAGTACTTCATCCGTATTTTGCCTATAAATACAATATGTATACTTATATAACAATAAGTTTCGTCAGCAGTTGAGCAGGGACAGCTATCCCTGATAATCTCCGGAGCCTAATGACATTATCCTGATAAGATCAAAATTAAATTCTGAAATTGTTTAATTATGGCTAGAAGTTATTATATGCTTCCGTTTGGTCTACATTCCCAAGTTGTTGACACTGGTTACCAGAATTCCGAGATCCATTATTCCACCGAATTGCAACATATGAGTTTTGCATCGTTTCTCGTGAAGACCATGTTAAAGTTTGAATGACATTCACCTCCGCATGAGTTTAACATTTTGGCATTCAAACATGTTGCAATAGTTAACACTATATGTGTACATTACAACCAACATGACAAACGATGAAATAAATAAAATAATGGTGTACTCAAAGAGCTTTTTCTATTGGGAAAAATAATAGTTGAAAAACAATCTTAACAGAGAGTCACATTTAGTGTGGCTGAAGAGATATTGCAAAAGTAGAAACGATAAAAAGAAGCAACACTCTACCAGAAAGGGGTAATTAGAGTGCATAATGAAGTTTAGTAAAACTGCTAGCTGGAAGAAAAACTTGTTACACTTAGACGCTGGTAGGTTTAAAGTGCAAAGTTTTACATCCCAAAACAAAATCGAGACAGACCAAAAAAACATATACTATATTGTAGATAGAAAGAGATTATAGATAGAGAGATGACTAGAGATGAATAGCGTAAAAAATTAAGTTCGCTTTCCTTTGTATAATTTCCTTGTTAAGGCAAGGGTTCTCCTCTTACATCGATTCATTTTACTTTGTTCTTTTCCTCTTGTTTCTATCCCGTATTTCTTCGTTCCTTAAATACCATAGAGGGTTTGATTTACTTTCATGTCGCAGGCATAATACCTTGTTTACGTACCACAATACGGTATAGCCAGCTTAAGAGATGGACTTTCCATGTTATGTTCGATGCATAGCCTTAGTTCTACTTAACTTCTGACATTTCTTTGAATACTTGGACTCAGTCATTATGCGGGAAAAATGTTGTTTTAAACTTCTGTAATTAATTCGTAAGCGATTTTTTTTTTATTCTCACTGCACAGAGACTCTGAAATGGTAGCAACTACGTCAGTGAAATGACTTCAGCCAGAATAAACTTTTTTTTGTTGAAAATAAAGGAGGATTGTGGGTTTCAGAGAAGTCATGAGGTGTGGCCTAAGGTTAATCCAGATCTTCGCAAGGGGTTTAAAACTAAAAGATTAGTACATAAGCCCCCCATTGAAAAGTTAAATAAAATTACCTATGAGTACAACGTTTTTAATAAAAAATATTGCTGAGGGCACGGTTAAGCTGAAAATTTTCGAACCTCAATAAGATACTGATCCACATTTTGCTGGTTAAATAACCAAGTTAAATACCCAAGGGTGGCCATCTATATTCTCATCAAAACCAACCTCATGTAGGTGGTCAGATGGGTGCGCTGCGCCGATGGAAAAATAGTAGTGCTGTAGTGCTTCCCTGGCGACTAAATGGGAAACTAGTCATATGCAGGCAACTATTTCTTTAAGGAGCCTGTAACATTTTGACATCTTAAAACTGTTCCACAAGGTCGTATACAATGAGTGGGCTCCCACGTCTTTACAACGCATTCTGGTGATTCCAAGAACAAGAAGTAATGCTTGTATCAGAGCCTGACGGGTTCAAGCTGCGGGCATACTCGCATCAAGTTCCTAAAATTATTCGCAAACATCGGTTCGACGGATCAACGACATCAAAATGTTTGAAACCTGAAGCGATTATGCGTCGAAGATAGCTACTAGTACTATGCATACAAGAAGCGAAGTGGTGTAATACCGGCAACAAAGCCCGTTTTCTTTATCTTAAAACCAAATCATTTTAAATGTTCTACAGTAGATAAGTCAACTGAAAAAAAGGAGTTAGTGTCATTGTCACGGCCGATTTTCTAACCAATATAATTGGAATTTCAAAAATGAGCGGACGCTTAGTGAGTATTAAGCTCTTTACACACAACCAGTGTGGAAAATCGTTAGTGCGTACTCCTCACAAACAGGATGCCATCCAACAGAAAAAGACAAATTTTGGTCAGATTCCGATACTATACTCAGGAATACACCAAGTAATGATATGCTCTTCTTACCCGGAGATTTGAATGGTCAGGTTGGAGAATCAAATGTAGACTATGAAGATGGTCGGGGCCGCAAGAGTTTCGGAACGTAAAGTTCAGCTGGTGACGACATTCTCGTAACATGTAGAGTCTACTACTTAACTGTGTTAGAATACAATGATTATAAAACAACAACGCCAACGCATTACAAACAGCAATGGAGGAAACGAAACTCAATTAGATAACTACCTTTGCAAAGGATGAATGAGAAATAGAGTAGGTCCAAGAGAACTGCTTGTTACGCAACTTCGCCTATTCCTCACCGAATTCTTAACGACGCAGCCACAAAAAGTGAAACAATCTATGAACAGATCGAGGCTCAAGGTTAATTGAAAGAGCGGAAGAAGCACTTCTTAAAATGAACAATATTGCGGATTCACTTTATTTTCAAAAACTACGCAGTCTCTTTTGGGACTCACATCAGGGCACCATCACATCGACAAAGAAACGTGGTCGTGGACTGATGATACCAAACGAGTTGTAATCGAAAAAAAGCGTGCATTCCAAGCGCGGACAAGCGATCAAGTGACAATATCGAAGAAGTTCATCTCGCACTTGAACAGATTGTTGAAAAAACGTCGCAAGGGGAGTGCTAGCTCAAACTCAAGCACAAAACCTACACGAGAACCAAGAACGAATATCCGCTCGATCGGCAGATAGAAGTTCAATCGCCGAATAGCAGCAACTTGTCAAATATTTTTAAACTGACGGTGCAAAGGCCGAAAAAGTCGATGGAAATAATGGAACAAAAATATATCAAAGACGCACAGATGGCTTAAGATGGCTTCAATACTGCAAGGACCTACTTAACGAACAGTTCTCGAGTGAGGCCATCTCTGCAACTGATCCATTCGACGAAAAAAGTCCGGCCTTTAGAATGGAAGAAATAAGAGCAGCCACCAGAAACATAAAGCTAGGAAAAGCGGTTGCACCAGATAGAATCCCATCAAAGTTTTGGTCGAAGATGGAGTGTGTTGGTTATGAATGGTTGTCAAAACCAAGCCTGCAATCAAAGGCTTGCGAATAATAATGAAAATCCATCGATATGCGGCTAAAGATCAAAGATTTGCATATGGTTTTCATCGACCTTGAGAAGCGCCTGATAGGATAGAGTTCCAAAAGATCTCATTTGGACGGGGCTGAGGCTACCTTTACAAGACTGCATGCAAGGAGAAAATGTTACATCGATTTCTCTCGTCGAAGATGCAATCATTCTGACCGATAACGTCGTAGACTTGCAAAACACCCTAAATAGAACGACGATGAATTTTGCCAACACCATAAGCGGAGCAACAGCGATGCATTAAAACTGAGAAACTCGTTATGGTGGTCAGATGGCACATCGTGCACGATTTACAGTAAGTCGTACCTAAGATAGATTTAAGACACAAAGAAAGATTGTTTGACGCGTGAATAGGTTACATCAAAGAATCTTAGAGACGAAAACTAAATATACTCGTATTATGTTATTGCAAGCAAAACATATACACGCAGGCGATTTTTGAAGAAGTCTCGGATATTAAGAGATAAATCATGCCACTATGCATCTGAAATTTTACTGCCTCTCTTTCTTTGATACGCATTTCAGTATCTTCTCCAAAAATCTCGACAAGTTACAATAAAAGTCAATAAGCCTCTCGGCATTACAAGAGAAAATGTGCCAAAGGGGTAACTCGACTTGAACTGCTTCTGCCATAACCAAACCATAGCCAGAACACTTGTATCTGCTATTGATTTGTCTACCTGATTTACCTCTTTCCTTCATTATATTGCATGACCATTTCAATTTGGAGCATGATGCTTCAATAGCCAACAAAATAATTTCACAATTGATGGTCACAATTATCGTTGGTTTCGATTTATGTAAAGTAGTCAATGGAACGTTGGTTTTTAGTATGGTTGTAGTAGTTTCAGCATTATAGGGAAGCAAACAAAATTAAGTTAATACGATCTTTATCCAATGGAATGAGTTCGTAGCTATATCACCCCTCTAGTCTATCGGAATAGAGCTATAATGGAAACCACTTCTCATTTATTCGTAAATTCCATTTAGTCCTTTAACCTGTAGTACACGTGCGGCAGTTACATAAATGGAATGACCACTTAGAATTAAATACTTCATGGGCCACAGATGCTCCGTCTTAAATAAAAGTATAAAGACGACCTCTGCTTAACGCCCACCTTTATAGTCGTTGGCCCACAAAGATATCAGTGTGTATGTTTCATGTGAACTCAGCTTTGGTGACAAATTTGAGATACTTAGAAATATAAAACTATATTTTCCACGATAGTTTTTTTTTCTATATTTTACCAAACGTTTGCTAAGGTTTTACACTTATGCCCTAATGGAGGAACAACAAGATCAACTAACAGGTGCGTATATTTTGTCTGTTATGGACTTACGCAATGGATTTTTCCATGTCCCATGGAAGAAGGATCAAGAATGGGGCCAATATGAATTTCTGCGAACCCCGTTTGGCATATGTAACTCAACGGCAAGCTTCCAGCGACATATTTACTACGTTTTCAAGGATTAAGTGGTACAAAAAATAGTTATTTTGTTCGTGGATGATCTTATCGTTCCCAGCAAGGACAGAGAAGAAGGTACGCAGCGACTGAAAAAGCGCGGAACGGGTTGGATATAAATTGGAGGAAGTGCAGATTTCTAAAGCGATGTGTAGATTTTCTGGGATATGTTGTAGAAGACAGTAAGATTCGACCGTCACCAGGTAAGATCTTGTCACTACAAAATTTTCCAGAATCATTTAATGTAAAGCAGGTGCAAAGCTTTTTGGGACTCAGCGGATTTTTTTTGAAAATTTATACCAACGTATTCGTTAATCGCTAAACTACTTACAGATCTGCTACTGAAAATCGCTTTTTTTTATTTTAGTACGGAGAAAAAACAAGCCGTGGCTCATTTAAAAAGTTTACTTTCGTCAAACCCAGTTCTATGAACTTCCGATCCAAATTCAGTAACGGAAGTACATACTGATGCAAGTATCGATGGATTTGGTGCTGTTCTGTTGCAGCGAAAAAGTCATGTAAAATCATCGCCACTCTGTTTATTTTATGAGCAAAAAAACATCACCTGCTGAAAGGAGGTTCTGCAGCCGTGAGCTTGAGGTGCTTGCCGTCATAAATGCTATAACAAAGTTTAGAGTCTTTTTGCTACGGACAAGTGTTAAGCTGGTTACGGACTGTGATGTATTTACGAAAACATTGAAAAAGAAGGATTAATCACCGAAGATTGCAAGATGGCTCTGGAAGAGTTTGATTATACCGTAAAGCATCGAAGTGGGTCAAGCATGAAGCACGTGGATGCACTTTCAAGGAACCCAGTATTTTTTGCAAAACCGGCAATAAGATGATTCAATCAAAGCGATTAAGTTGGCGTTACAATCTCAGGCGGACTATGAGGACTATCAGGTAGTAAATGGCGTTTTGTACAAACAGATTAAAGGAGAAAATTTGTTGGTCGTTCCTGATTGCATGCCGTCACTGATAAGCAGTATATATATATATATTCCTTATTATTGATGGATTTTCCAAATTTGTGGGGTTGTATCCGACAAAAAACACAAACACAGCTGAGGTTTCCGAACTATCGTGTCGGACAAAGGAACGGCGTTTACCTCACAGGCATGAAAGAAATTTCGTGACTCCAAAAATAAAAGCCATCATCTTATAACTACCTGCGTACCGCGTTGTAATGAAGAAGTGGAAAAGATACACCAAACTGTCGTTTCAATGTTGAAAATACTGGCGGAAGGGAAACCTGACCATTGGTACAAAAATTTCCAAAAAGTTCAACGTGTTTTGAATTGACCTTTTCAACGCTCGATCAATACGTCACCTTTTGAATTTCTCATGGGGGTAACGACGAGACAAAAAGAAGATCTTACTCTGCTGGTGATTGTTCAATAGGAAACAAAAGCTGAGTTCGAAAGGCGCAGAAATATCTTAAGGGCAAAAGCCAAAACTCAAATCAATAATGTTCAAGATAAGATGAAAAAATCATACAATTTAAGGCGAAAAAAGTCAAAATTTGTTTACTTTAAATGATTTGGTTGCTTTAAAAGCGGACTAAATTCGGCCACGGTATCTCTAATGGAAGAGATCGCTTTTCTTTGGAGCGAATTAATTATGTTGAAGGTCCTAAATCAACAATTTCAGTCGTGGAATTTCCGAAGATATGGAATCCTGCACTCAATCGGGACGATTGAAAAGAATGGTGGCCGCATGTTGGTCGATGTACACGGGTTGTTGCCCACTGAAGTATTACAAGTCACCAAACTGTGCAGTTACTGCTTTTATTCTTCGATTTGCGGTAGACTCCTTTTCTTGTTTTTTAACGAATTTAATCATTAGAGTCAGTCTCCTTTCGGCCACTCTGCAAAATACTAGTTTTTCTTACTTTTTTTAAACTTAAGCAATCTATCGAAATAATGAAATTGAATTGTAGTTATTACATTTACACATACATTACATTTTACACATTTTTTTCTAATTTTGCTGAGAATATTTTCTTAAATACAAATTGTCAACTGTGCCCTAACTTCTCCATCAAATTTTGCACAGAGAAAATAGTAGCGTCTTAGAGAACTGTTTTTGCAATTGGTTCTTGATTACTCCCTTTCCGTTCTTTCCTTCTCTGCGAAACTGATCAACTTTTCCTTACTTCCAAATTTGACCTATAGTTTCAAAAGTAAGGACAAAACTTATTTGCTCTAAGCCGTGATAGCTTGTGTCAGACCAAAGTAGGAAGCACTGCAGCTAACCTTTTTTCAGATTTTGAATAAGAAATATCGTCGTTAGATACAAACAATGACTCAAAATTTGTAAACTCACTGTCGCGTAGCGGAAGTGGCATAATAAATGAAGTCAACAACTTTTCTTTGTTCCAGTAAAATTTGTACGCCAAACGAAAATTGAGTGTTATTTCGGAATTTCAAATGAATTTATAAATTTCATCGCACAAAAAGCTGAAAAGAACAACCAGATGGTGCAAAATGTTGAATAATGTAATGGTACCAAGTAAATGTTCGGGGTGGGCTTTTCATTTTTATGAAAAAAAAATAAAAATAAAAAATAAAATGTAAAATTTTCGAAGCATCTTTATCATACACTGGTAGGTACTATATATAGATTTCAGTTTAAGATATCACAAAGTAATGTTTAAAAAACCATCCACCGCACAAAAATAAAAGGAAACCTTCATGGTTCTTTTTGACGAAAAATTATGAAGAAAATTTTCATCTCCTTTGTAGCTCTCTATTCATCTCTGTACGAAAACTTCACAGTCTTGGGATGGCGTATAAATAAAGATCATTGAGTATTCGGCTTCATACAGGTGGATGACATCTAAATTGACTTGGAGTGTAACTTATTAGAAACAATAATAAAAGATAAATGCCCAAATACGGAGGTATGACAAATTAAGAGATATGAAAATAAACGGGTAGGCGCAACCGCAGTGGAGTACGAGAAACGTCTTGTGTATCCTAGAGAATTGAAAATAAGCACTAGCGCTTATCCTCTACAGTACAGACCCCGATATAGATAATCAAACAAATACGTACACATAAATAAATTTTTTTAAATATTTTATTCAAACATAAGCTTACTGCATAGTTTACTTAAACTAGGTTCTTGATCTTATTTATTTAATGCTTAAATCTTATTCTAATACAAGAAGGCTTTTTAATTTCCTACAAGTTTATTTGGTTACTTTGATTTGTTTGTCTATTTTATTTTATTAGCTTCATTTCTTACGGATAAATGGTGGCTGAAGTACAATGCGTAATGTTGGAGATGAGGTGAATGCCACGGAAAAATGTTTAATAGAGACATGCATCAGTGATCCGCAGATTGGTGTCATTTGCCAATTCCAAGTTGAAATGTTGGGGAAGTAACTGGCGCAGACGATCTCTGTCTACGGATGACAAGTTAATTCTTTTGCGAGCACTAAAAGCGCCTGCATACGGGCCAATTTCGATTTCGGACACAATTTCCGATTAAAATTTTGCAACCAGCAGGAAAATTGTCCCGTGTGAAGGGCAGTTGGGCTTCAATCAAACTTTTTGCTCTCCCTTCCATAACTTCCTTAAATATTGTATCGTGTGTAGGTAAATTCCTAAAATTTCACCCTCAGAATTCAATGAAAAAACGATTTCTTGCTGATAGAATAACAACATGTTTGAAAATGAAAAAACAAATTTGGATGCAGGTAATTCATATTTTTTGTTGTTTTTCGATAACAGCGACTACTACTCGTACGAAATCCTAGATTGGAATGTCGAATTAAGATCTGTGAAGAGTCTCCCACAATTAATCCCCACTTAAGCGTTCTAGAAATTGTGTGTACAGATTTAGAATTGCATCGCATTGAAATACTTGAGCATCCACCCGGTGATAAATGAGGTTACGTTGTTAAAAGTTTGCCTCTGATCGTGGCAATGACGTAGCCCCTACCTTCTTTTGTATACTACTATGCCCCCAGCTGGTTGCTTACTGCAATCATTGCGAGTTATCTGGTCAAATTAGTAAATTAGTAAATAAGCAAGGCTAGCTCACACTCAACCATTCAAGTCTCGTTTATAATTAGTATATCAGATCTCTAGTCGCAAGTACTCATATCACATTTCATTTACACTAGGATATTAGTGCGTTTCGCCTAAAAGAAATTCTTATCCTCATTTGTGTGCGTGAGATAAAGCCCCTCCAATTGACACGAATAATTCTAAGGTAGACTAACTGCTCCTTGAGTTCCCGGCTGTACTGGTAGACGATCTGCTGAAATGTGCCACCCTGCAACTTGAGGATTGTCGGAGCACATGCCGGCACAATAACAAATTGTTTGCGTTTTCAGCGGATCAACATTGCTATTGCACGACCGCCGTTCTACCGGTATCAAATTATCGCGGAGTACGTCTGGATTTGAGCGTACATGTGGCCGCCTCTTGATGCCCCTACGCTCACCAACGACTGGTGTATCGAATTCAAACCAAAGGTGCAAACCAAAGTCTTAATTATTGTTGTCAACACCTTCTTTCTGTCCGTTGCAGTGGAATCTCCTCGATATGTCGTAGGGTGTCTATCGCCCCATTAAGGATCCCATCTTCTACGTCGGCGTTAATTTTGAGTATGTATGGGTATCCGAGTGTGAGCCCGATGGTGTAAAGCAGGTTGCCTGTCTCTGCGATACCCATGCAATTAACTATGCCACGGGTGTCACTTCGCTCGTCATCTGTGGTGTAGCCCGTAAATGTATCTATGGCAACTGCTTCGATCGAAAAAGAAAGGACAAACCACGTCGTGAAGGTTATCGTCACACCACCTGCGGAATGGAGACTCAATCATCTGGATTTTGGGTGGGTTGAGCGGTAGGCCTGCAACAATTTTTCTGAGCACAGAAGAGAAGTATGTGTCACTCTGGAGCATCACTTGACAGAACGGGACGTAATTTAGTGACTGCCAAAGCAGTAAATCACCCAAGTACACCGCTGTGGTTAATATATGGGTGCCGCATTGACTGGTGGCAGTTGATACAAATAGCCGCTCGCTTTGAAGTCAAGTCCTCCCAATTTTGCGTAATGGAAAAGCATGATCTGCTGTAAGCGGGCATTACCATCAGGCGTTTATATCAAAAATTCATTGCCACCGGCAATTTCGGTAAAGCCAGTCATCAAGGCCGACGTCGTCCGACGCGCTCTGGTGAAGGCTGTATATGCCAGCATTGATGCCAACATCAAGTTGTAGCAATTTTTTTTAGCTGGCCATACCTCGCACGTCTCCGCGACATATACTTCGTGCTGGTTTGAAGCTATACCCTTACAAGATTCACTTAAAGGAACGACTTTTTTGACAAAAAATTATCATGAGCGATGGGACCGTACAGCGATTCGATGCTAATGAAAATCTTCAATTCATTCACGGAAAACCTTTCCACAACCAGCGCGTAAAGGCCTGTTTGGGCCGGAATTTTTGCTTAATGAATAATTGGACCATACTTCTCCTAAGTACTGTATCCTAAAGCACCTGTAACCCTCAATAGATATTGTATAATAATTAGGCCATAATGGAGTTTTCGATACCAATTCTTGACTCATAACGCTATGAACAACTTTTTGTTTTATTCCATCTTTTGTTCCTCGGACCCCCACGACTTAATAACTCCAGCCTTCTTCCTGAGGGGTTATTTATTTGAAAACAAATGCTTATGTCAAGTACCCACATATCCAAGAAACCTTAAAGGATTATATATTACAGCAAATGGGTGCTATTCAGCCTCGAAATGCTTCAAAAAGTCATGGGAAATGCCGGCAAATGAGCACATTGCTCTGGAGGCGGCCAATTGCGTGATATTATATTCCAGAAGTGATCAGAAAAAATTTGCAAGGTTCAAAATAAACAAAAAAATTACTACGCAGTAAATAATTTGTGTGCGTGTTGATTTGATTGATTGTAATTTTGACTTACTGAAATGCATACATCCGCAATATTCACTATCTCACGGTTACTGGACGAAATCGATTTGTTTTCCTTACCCCACACTATTCAAGCCAAAAATTATTTACAAACTTGGTGGTACTGAACATAATATGGTAGACAAAGCTGTTTTAAATAGTCCCTGCTGTTGCGGCATACTATAAGTCGTCAAACAAAATTTTGGATTGCAAATAAATGTGATAAAGAAAATACTTACAAAATATGGAAGACAAATGCTGCATTCAATAACGTCACTTAAGTAGAACGACAACGAGGGGTCAAGTTTAAATGTAAATACATTCACAAGCATTTCTATTATTCATATAATTAAGTATCAACGCCCCTGCTGCACATTAGGGCAATATATTTACAACAATGCTGCAGGTCGTCTATTACAATTTCAAGACGAATAACTTTTTTGTTAAAAAGTACTACAGAATGTATCAGAACAATAAATGTTCAGGAGTAAAAAATACAATTGGAGAACAACGAATTCCTTCTTACAAAAGATACCACATTGCAACACGAATTGCCAAAAGCGTATTATTACTGTGGTGAAGTATGCATAGAAATATCGAAAATCTGAAACGTTCCTTGGTTTATTTTCATTTTCAAATGTAACATATGCATCGAAATCTGAAGACGATTTTGCTATACAAATATTGATCACATCTTAACAAAGGGACATGTCTTCACTTTGAATAACATACCATGGTCACAGCTGCTTTCTTGTTAAAGTCAGATCCAATTCCCAGTCAAGCGTTACGGAGAATTCTTTGAATTTTGCAATAGCATTTTCATCTTAAAAATACAAATGCATTTGCATGGATTTTGTTCTTTGCTTTTCTTATAATACTCGTACTATAGATGCATTTTTATGAATGACGGAGGTACAGATACGTCCTGTAATAGTTTCATATTTTGTTATCATTTTAGTAATATACCGCTATGTCTTTGGGGGGCTTTATTTTTTTTAGTGGTTTTTTGATTAAATGGAATATTTTTGTGCATGTTTGCTTTCCATTTTCTTTGTAATGCGTGCTTCGTATTGAGGAAAATCGCATTGCAATCGTTTTTTTTACACTAGACCTGAGATATAACAATTTTGGCTTCCGTGGTCCCGTAAGAATTTTAATAAGTTTATTATTATGAATTTGTTTTAATTTGATTAATTATTAGTTGTTAGTGATTTTTGAGCAAGCAAATATGCAAGTAACGGCAGAAGAAGTCGCCAGGAGGCTGCCTTTGGTTGAGGGTGGGCGAAGTGTACGGTATACCGCCAATATCATTGACAAACCAGAAACGACCTTAAGAAGAGCCCTAAAAGATACAGGGCAATGCACTCCTTCATCAGGCTTCCAGGATAAGGTCGCCCCAGAATAACTTCCTCCAGGGATGACCGATATTTGGTACTGCAAAGTTTACGGGATCGTCACCAAATAGCGGTTGAGCTGTCCCACAGGCTACGAGCCGTCAAAGGCACAGCTGTTAATGCACAAACGGTGAAGAAACGATTGGAAGAGAATAGCCTGAGAGCAAGAAGCCTTGATTGTGCACCGAGACTAACGGTACAGCATAGGCAACGTCGTATGAAGTTTTCTCGCCTTCACCAGGATTGGACCGAGGCCGACTGGTGTAGAGTTCTGTTCACCGATGAGTCCAGATTTTGTCTACGCTCACCAGATGGACGCAGCAGAGTGTGGAGATGGCCAGGTTACAGATGCTCTTCAGCAACAGTAGTACAGAGGGAAAATTTTTGAAGAGGTTCCGTCATGATAGGGGCAGGAATTTCGATGTCCGGAAAAACTGAGTTATGCCTTGTCTAAGGATCGATAGACTCGAGTTACTACATCAGGGATATCTTGGAGGAATATGTGGTTCCCTTCGCACCATTCCTTGGTCAAAACTTCTTGCTGATGCAGGACAATGCTCGACCACCAGTGGCTAGGTGCGTTACGGAGTATTTACAAGAGGTAGAAATTGACACAATGGAATGGCCTGCAATGAGTCCAGACATTTGTCACAAATCTTATCCGAGGTATGCCCTGGCGAATAACGGCATTACTACATGCTCGCGAAGGCAATACCCTCTATTAAAACAAGGTGGACTAATTTATAAAAAAAATAAAAATACAAGAGAAAAATAATATTTTCGAAGCTTCTGCCCATTTTTCTGAATTTATGGCTTATTATTTTTTTCTTTCTTTCTGTCTTTTTTTTTTGTACATGTACATGCGGTTTTCTTTTTAATTACTCAAAGTTATCGCAAAATTTCAAGGTGCGCCACTTTTTTTGTAACTCAGCGTAGATAATATATGTATACGAGTGTATTGTATTATTGAAAATTTCTTATAAGGCACAAGGAAACTCTTATTAGTATTTTCAGTATTTTCAGTATTTTCAGTCCTTCGAAGAAATGTAATTAGGTAGTTCACTGAAAAAAAAAAAAACATATTTCAAACAATTTTAAAGTGACTTTTGTTTGTGACAAGTTTCTGAATAGATGGATTTACGCTTAAACAACGTAAGAAAATATTGCAAAGTTACTTCAAAAGGGATGCTTTGTTGTCGGAACAGTGCTAAGTTTGTAAGAAAATGTTTGTTATAAATGATGAAACTGTTGCTGATGTAGGCAAGTCTCTGAAGAAAGTTCGTGAGAGTTGAAAAACAATTTTCATCTTATGCGCTTAACAGAGAAAATTGCATCTGTTGCCGAAAATGTGCACCTTAAGCCGAGAACTTCAACGCTTTAAAGATCTCACCAACTGAACAGCAATCGCACTAGCCTGAGGAGAATTTGCGTAAAGATTTCAAATAATTCACTTAAAAGATCCAATTGACTCAGGAATTGAAGCAGTTCAATATTCACCACGACATTGAAAGAAACATAACGGTCAAGAAGAGCGTAACTTTGACAGGATAACAGATTTTTTGTTGACAGAAATTGAAATTTTGAACTTGAACGAAATATGGTTCTAGCGAGATGGGGCCAGATAAGCCTTCAATCAATCGATTTAACATATTACACACTAAATCCAATGATCGTGTCTTGTCTTTACTGATGTTGCTTGACCGCCGCCGTAGAGCTGCGATTTGATGTCGTTACATTTTTTTTTGTTGGGTATCGATGCTAATAAACCAGAATACAAACTGAACAAACCAAACTTTTTCAATTCAGGCACTCGAAAACATAGTTGATTCGTGAAATAGGGGCCGAAACAATCAAAAAACTTTTGAAAAATTGAGCTGACAGAATGATCTATTGCCAGTCAATAATGAAATATTATTCCATAATGAAAAACCTTCCTTCCTTTACAATAAAGCAATAATCTTAGTAAAGTTTTGAGCAGTGTTCTTTATTATTGACTTTTAAAAAATAAACCCACAAATGTTCCAACCTTTTATGTATTATGAAATTGATGTGAATAGAGACGTAAAAGTATATTAGTGTTATATAAAAAATTCGGTTCACTCTGGCGTATACGAATTATTTTAAATTTTAAAAATCTGGGCTTCTGTGGCGTATGTGGACTTTCTTTCTGAATTAATGTCACAACACAAACTAGAATTAAATGATGCAAGTTCTTTAAATTATCTGACGACCGTTTGAATGAATGGCAATTCATTAATGAAATCCAAGAAATGAGAAAACTTCTTGGTATGAATAAAGTTATCACATCTTGTCAGCATTAAGAGGTTAATGATCTACAAAGCCAATTGTGGCGGTACCTTTTATATCAAATGTCATGTCAAGGGCTCGATTCAAGGAAATACTCAGGAACCTTTATTTCTGCAACAACATAAAAGTGATCATTATGACAGCATTCAAACTTATCCATTAATCGAACATTCGAATACTTCGTATCAAACGAGTATATGATAAAATTTAAAGGTGATAGTGTAAAGAAACAATATTTCTAAAATAATCTTGTGAAATGGGGCTTCAAATTATGGTGCAGATATTTGACAATATATCATAAAACAGGTTAACTGTCTAAATCCGATTAATATACAGGCAAACGAATGAGTATAAGTTAGGTAAATCAGTTGGAACCCAGCTTATGACAGTGAAATGTATATTAACAATTTTTTCAGTCAGAGATAGTTGTCTAAAAATGCACTGCTGAATGCAGTTTATGGCAATATTGTCTAGCCGAAATTTCTCAAAAATAAAGGAATCGAGATCAGATGGCCAAGCATTTCCGAAAGTTCGTGAACATGCTCCCCAGGATACTTGATTTCAAGCGGATGGTGTAATAGCCATACATACAAAATAGGTTTTCGATATTTAAAAAATCATTATTCATGACCATTGGGTCATAGAGCGGATACCAGATCGGTTATTTAATTTTTAAACAAATATAAATAGAACACAAGCAATTTAAAAGTAAAGATGACAAACACCGGCAACTTTCTTACAACGATCATGAACCTGCACCATCCAATCACCAGCTAACTGATAAGATTAGCTCAGTGTTGAGTCAATAACATAAGCATAGGTCTTTTATTTTTATTTTTCTGTTAAGAAATTCTTAAAGCCATTCTTAACTTAGGTGTACTTAGTATTAATCTTGAATAGCAAGGTGAGACAGACAGAAAATGCGCAAAAGGCTTGTATGTGACGTACGCTACAATAGAAAATTAACATTACTTTGATAGAAAAAACTCAAAAGGATGCTTGCACAGGCATCTTCACCCATTCATTCATTCAATGATGGTCTTCCAAACCCTTGGCCACCGACTAATGGAGCCAAGTTATTTCAAAGTGTTATACATCACTCTCGAATCACTGCAATTTTTTTGACACCGGCTGACTTAAGAGGATTTTCTTTAAGAACTTCTGCATAAGATAACCCATCTTTCCAACCACATATTGATGCGTGTTTCAAGACGACGTCTTAGATATTTATCAAGCCGCCTTTATTATAGGGACATAATATATACTAATCGGAACTGCTGTAAGACATCTACCTCTTTGGGCCCATACTCAATCCCAAGCGAACCAGGAAATTAAATACCAGTATTTAAAATTACCACCGAAGACCTAAGCAATCTCATATATAAATAAATGGGGCAGTAATTGGGGCAACAAATATAGTTTTAGCACCCCGGTTAATGCGTTCAATTAGCACATCGTTCTAACCTGCGAAATGTTTTTTTTTTACCAACATATCGATATGATTTAATATTGCTTAGTTGTTTCAAAAAGACTGACGAATTTATTTATAGAATTCGAAGTCGATGAAGGTTAAACTAATGGATTGTAGTGTAGCACATGAAGAGTACCTATTCAGTTTCTGGTCCGTTTAGAACAACAGTTTATAAAACTTTTAAAAATCAGAGTTTTGCATAAAAATATAAACACTTACACTCCATTCTCGACTCCTTCTCATACTAATGCTATATTTTTGTCCAGGAGTCTTGAAAAGCAGTTTTCTTTAGATTTTACATTCAGAACACAACACAATTTAAAAGATAGAAATAAGCAATAGAGATAAGCCCGAAATAAAAGTTCGGAAAATACAACTGTGTGATACTTTAAACAATTCATTAAATAGAGCTCTCTGCTATTTTCAAGTAAAGATCTCTGAGTTAAAAAAATTCAATCACTTCACTGACATTTTATCAATAATTCTTCACAATTATCTGTATCGTAAAAAATGTCCTTTTAAAACCACCTTCAATTCGGGAACAGTTTTTGGGCAATTGCTTTACGCCTTTGCTTTCAAAAAACAAAACGGGCAATTAACATCGCGTCGGTGCGAGATAATGTGCATTTTAGTGACTGAAAGATCTACGTCTGAGCAAAAATCCCACAATTTTAGTAGGTGGTCATCTCAGGCCAAGGATAAAGATAAACAATTTTGGATGGCTGAACAGTGATGGAAAATTTAAACATTACGTCAAAATTATACAACATCGTTCGAAAGCCAAAAAATGCAATCCAATACAATTTTGCAATAGAACACCTATTTAAATTATTTTGAAAATTTTTTTCACATGTTATGTTTTAAAAAGCAATCTATGACTATATCTATATAACACCAAGATTGAGTTTTTGCTTTTACACTTTATGACTGTACTACCTTGAAAGAAACCACCGCAAACATAGGGCAGCAGCAAATTTGGTAGAAACGAATATACTCTACCTGTGGCTTTAGGAATTTTCTGTAAAATTGCAATATCAAACAAACAGCACTGCTTGTGACAGCAATGAACTGGAGCGAAAGAAATTAAGTTACAAAGCAACGTATACTATCAAAAACCGATTCCAAAAATACTGAAAAGTCATTTATACAGAATAACATATCAAACAGATTCTACAAAGATTTCCGAAAAGTTTTCCCTTTGAAAGTGTAAAAGAAATAGTTTTGTGTTCTAACCATACAAAGTGGAAATGTTCTAACTTTATCGTGCACTTTAACATCAATAAATTGGAAAGTAGTTTTACATATACTCTTCCTTAAAAAATGTCAATTGCATAACTCAATATCGATATTGGCGGAAAGTGCTTAATCAGACCCTTACATTACAATATACGTTGCATATCTACTCATGTTAGTTTGATTGAGGAAGAAAAAAAAAACTCATCTCAAAAGCTTAAATAAGTTTTTAAATCCATGCACATCCTTAATATAAATTTCGAGTTCCATTTCAGATGCTTTCACAAACCGTAGAAAAAAAAAAACGGACAAGTTCTCGTTACTGTAGTGCAAACAAACTGATACTATACCATCGGGTTTGTTTTCGGTTCGGTTCGCCCCCTCTGGTTCTACGGTAATGGAATTTACATAGTGATCTGCAACAAAGTACTCGTAAACCAATATGTCATACCATCATTTAATTGCATAAATTTCAAGGCTAGTTAGAAATCCCAATTTAAATTCAAATAAGCACAATGTTCAGAATGTTTACATCTTCATGGGTTTGTTACTCTTTTTACAATTCCGTATGTAAAGAATTTTAACCATCCAGAATACTGGAAGGCAAATACTGAAATCCGAGTTGAGTTTATTTTAGAGTTTGAAGAGTGTGTAGGAACTGTCCTTTTCCATATTGGCATAAGAAGTGACGTCAATAGTTGCAGCTTAAATTAAGCAAACAGCTTGGTCTTCTTTATTTGAAAGAGTAACGTGGCTTCTGACTAGAAAAGGGCATCGTCAATGACACGACAGACGTTTCAGTGGGAAACTGAGTAAGTTTGCAGTCAATTGAGCAGCCAATCTCCATTTATTTTTAGTATCTTCAATTGGAGAGAGGGCAATGCTCAATGATTTCACCAGATATGGTCTAAATGCCGGTGACATCACCTATTCCTATTTCTTCAAAAATTATACCTACAACAGACTAAGCCCTTAGTTGGGTTAGCTTTAAAGATATCAGTGTTACTTTCTTTATGGATAAGCTTCATAATCGCTAATATGCTTTGAAAATACATCTTTTGCCTATGATGCAGCATCTCTACAAACATGGAGGACCTGCAAGACCACGTTTCAAAATTTGTTTGGCATTCTACCGACAACTCAACTTTTGAATGCATGTGTAACACATGACGACCGGGGTTAACAGAGGTTTTCAAAAGGTGGCGCCCTGCGTTCACTGCTAAAGTTCATAATAATGCGTTTTTGAATCAAGCCTGGTGACTGTAAACTTTTAACCTCAGTCAGACCTTTGTGTGATCGGCAATTAGATCACTTTGAGCTTGAAATCAATCTTCTCAAAGCTGAGATTGTCGTCTCTACAAGATGGAGTGAGTGAGAGTGCTCTAAGTCATCTAGTGCCAAAGGGCATTACCATCCTTTTTTGCGACGAAGTAAAATACGTGAGTTGTCTGAAAAGTTTCCGACCGCAACGTTAAGATAGCGGCACTCGTCAATAAAAGCTAGTGAATGCTAGTTGTGCATCTTTTGACAGTTACTTACCGAAGTTTCAGTCATTTTGGATGCGCAGTTTTTAGTTGACAGTCGTTTGAGTGAGTCGATGTGAGTGTTTTTTGTGAAAATGAAAAAAATTCAGTATCGAGCTGTTATTGAATTCTTGTTTTTGAAAGGCAATACACATACGCAAATCAAAAATGAGTTGGACTCTGTGTATGAGGACTCTGCACCATTTTTTACCACAGTGAAATTTTGGGCAACTGAATTTAAACGCGGCCGTAAGAGTTTGGAAGATTATGAACGTTCGGGACGTCCAAAAACTGCAACCACTGACGATAACATTGCTAAAGTTCACCAAATGGTGTTAGACGACTGCCGAATTAAAGTGAGAGAGATAGTAGAGGTTATGAAAATGTCCAAAGAACGTGTTTATTACATATTAAATCAAGATTTAGACATGAGAAAGCGTTCCGTGCGTTGGGTGCCGCGTTTGCCTAAGTTAGATCAAAACCTTGTTCGAATGAACGTTTCCAACGTTCTGTTGGCACAGTTTAGCCGCAATAAACCTGAGTTTTGGTCCCAATTATTTACTGTAGATGAAACTTGAATACACCATTATATGCCCGAAACAAAAATTCATTCAGAACAGTGGACGGCATGGGCCAAGCCGGCTCCAAAAAAAATAGCGGAAAAAGAAAATGCAAAGCCATATTTGCAGAAAAAGAAAATCCTGTTTCACCAAGACAACGCGCCGTCTCACACCTCAGCGATTGCCATGGCGGAAATCCATGAATTACGGTTCGAACTGCTTGACCATACACCTTATTCACCAAGCGACTTCTTTTTGTTCCCTCACCTAAAAACAGCGCTCAGAGGACAGAAATTTTCATCAAATGAGGAGGCAATCACCTTCGTGAACAATTATTTTGCAGAGAAAAACGCCAAGTACTATTTGGACGGGTTAGAGAGACTGGAGCATCGCTGGGAAAAGTCTGTAGAGTTACAAGGAGACTATGTAGAAAAATAATAAAAAGTTTTGAGAAAAAATGTCTTGTATCATTGCGCGGTCGGAAACTTTTCAGACAATCCTCGTATTTGAGTAAATTCCTGGATAAAAAAACATTCTATTGTATTTTGTACCTCACCATTGCGTCCTAAACCCTGATAAAAGCACATCTAATCATTCAAACTACACTTGAACGATATTTTACATACTGTTCCAAAAAGCCGCTATTCAAAAAATATATAGTGCTTGTGCTTGCATACGAAGTGATAGAAGGTATCATTTACTTTTAAGGAGAAAGGAAGTAGAAGCACCTGTTAAATTCTATCAATTAAACTCAATAACTCATGGTACTTCAGTCGCTCCATGTTCCTTCGTAAAATGCTTACAACATCTATCCCAGTCAGCGCTTAATATGCATCCCGTCCACAGTAAGCTACTCCAGCATGGTACTAAGAAATTATGTCTGAAGCAAATGACAATGAAAACTGATTGAAGCACTTCAAAGAGCTAGAACTGAGTTACATGCTGCCGTTATGACTCACGATTAATCAAAGATGTCCCACCGGGCGAGAGAATTGAAACTGGAGTTCAAACTAGACTCAAGAGCCAACATGAAATAATGAAAGCAATATTTTCATCAGAAATAGCCCGACATTTTGATCAACTTGGACTTGTAAGTCTGATAATAACCATCGTATTGCAACAGTTATTGGAGCTAAAATAAGATTTGGGTACAGCTGTACCACAAGAATATATTCGACATGGTCAAAATATTGTGACGACTTTTAGGCAATGCAAAGACACGTAGTTGCACAAACCCAAGTTCATGTTTTCGCCGATGCTTCTAATAATGCTTATGAAGCTTGCGCCCTCCCTCGATCAAATGCCAACCCTGAAATATTCATCGTGCGCCTGTTGTGTGCCAAATTTCTAGTTGCAGCACTTGAAAGGGTTAAAATAAAGAAACCGTTCAGGGATATGCAAGGCAAAGTTCTGCAAATGTTTGGGCTCGATCGATTCCGTCAAAAAATCATTTCCCATCTTCATCGACAATAATGTGTGTTCCATTCAATCTATAACCACACCACAAGGATGGCATCACCTCAAATCTAAGGGCAATCCAGATGATATGTTGACACTGGGAATAGCTCTAGGAAAATTAAGCAAATTCAATCTTTGGTTCTCAGGGCATCTTAACCAAAACCATACATAAAGTCGACAGAATGCGAGCAGAAACTCAGGTAAAAGGCCTCAGTCAAAACGATTAGTAGCAGTGAGTCAACATATTTCACTTTCAAAACACTCACATGGAAAATCATTTAAACGCACATATATAGGTACTATATATATGAACATAAGCTTAAAATCAAAAGGACCTATCTACGATGGTAAAAAGAATACAGAAATACCCTCTCCATAAGCAGTCCCTCCCCTTTTTTGCACGAAAAAAGTATCATACGCATGGGAAGCAGATTACGAGCAACAGCTTTTCCATACGATGAGTTCTTCAACGGTTCGTAAAGATGAATGAATACATGAATTTCTGATTAGTTTCAGACAAATATTGAAAAAATGGCAAGCTTCTGTAATTAATTAAAAAACGGTTTCCTCACAGCGCCCAAGAATCTTAATGGCCGTGCCTAACAGTTGAAATTTTCAAAAACACATATATGTATAGGTGATATAAAGAAAAAAATTTCAACTTGTTTAAACGATTACAAATTGATTAGCATTTACTCGTATATGTAGGAATAGTTCAGAAAATTATTTCTGTAAATACCAACAATCAATTAATAAGTAGGGGTACAAGAGTGGACAAGTTTATGGAATACGAAGCACATTTCTCTTACAAAGTCGGCTTTCGGGAATGCAGTAGTACACACATAAACAAACAGATACAAATGTTTCTGCTGTATCTTCAGCCTAATACCTTCATTTGAATTGTCTACTGTGTCTTTTTAAACCTACGACAAGAGAATTTGTAAAGAACTGAAACCATTTACCGATGTTGATTTTACAGGAAAACTATTTCAGTTTTCAGAGAGAAATCTTATCAAACGTCTTTGACACTGAAATCGTAAATTTAAGGAAAAGGTTTCATTTTTAAATTAAAATTCAACTTAACATTTCCAGACAAATGGACGACTCGTTAGCAAAGCTCCTTCTGACGAGTCTTTACAAATTTAAAAAAATCCCTGACATTTTAAATATCCATTTGCAAAGGATTGTTGGCATTTTTTAAATTGAGATTTAATTGAGATAAACTTTGAATAAAGCAACCTTATGGTGGTAGGTTGCTGCTTTTTATACCGATGCCAAGCAAACATACAAATTTTTTGAATCGCTAACCAAGGCTACTAAATAGACTTTACCTGCATTTTTAATTCTTCTGTATTAAATACTTTTCCTTTTTGCTGAATTTCAAAAAGTGAAAATAAAATGGGAAATCGTAAGCGTATTCAAATTACAAAGCAAGATTGTACCTTAGAAAAGGTTAAAGCAACATTTGAAATAACGTCATCACAGTAACATTGCGTTTTAAGCATATAAAAGTGCTACTATGAGTGAAAAGAATTTAATTAAAAATTCAAAAGACCCTTTCTTATAGCATATTTTTCTTTTTTTTAGCTTCAAACTATTGAAGTTTCTTATTTTAGCCACAATAAGCTCGTACATGCATGCCAAATCTCATGGCAATATTATGAATAATAAAAGTGTGAGTGTGGAAATGAAATACAATAGGAGAAACAGAAAACTTTAAGACTGTTCAAATGTTGCAAAACCTTACACACTGTTAGACTGTTGTCCATCTGTCAGGAACTTCAGGTCTGTCGTGTGTAATTCAATCCGTTCTTAAGTGTGCTTAAATGTTTCAAATTACTATCTTTTGCAAGTAACTAAGTTTCTAAAAGTTAATACTGTAGGATCATGTGTTATATTTTGAAAACACGAAATATTAAAATTAAAAGCATGTGCAACATCGCAAAGCCTAATGAACGAATGATGCAGACAGAATGAGTTATAAGACTGAGGTTATGTTCTTTTTCGAAAAAGATAATATTCTGAATGTTCTAACAGGTATTTCCTTTAAGTAATCCGAGGTAAATTAGAATTCTGAGTAATAAACTCAACACGAAACATGTCACTGTCAGTCTAGTGAAATGTTGTTTTCTAGAAGATTTTACCCGTATCACTGAAAAGTTTCTAATGAATCTACACAGCCTCAGGCACTGAACTCAATCCATTCTATGTTCGCAATATGCTTCTACTGATGTAACTAAATGCCAGGGAACTATGTAAATTTTTCTGCTGCATTGAATTTGTAAGCTCCAACAGAGCTTAGCAATCGAATTCAACGTAACATACATATGTACTCGAAATCCTGTCTCCTTAATAATGAAGATATTTCCTGTAGAATTTATTAGCAAATGTGAACATCATCTGACGACAATGTAACCGAATATCGACTCCCAAATGGTTGAATTTGCAATAGAAGCCATTGTTATGGTGATGTTGGATATGGTCTGAACAACTAAAACTTTTTTTTTTTCCATAGAAATTTAAAAAATTCCACTTGGTGATACTCTTTTCAGTGACAACTGATAGATAATTTTCCCTCAGTTCACAAAAATTTGCGCCATTACAATGCTTGCATTGGAAAAGAATATTTCAAAAATAGTAGTTAGGACCGCGTTGAGGTAAGGTAAACTACATTGTCTACCTGGGCAACGACGACAGCCCTGAGATCAAACGAATAATAACCCGTCCCTATCGCTGCTTTTTTGGCTAAGCAATTTACTAGCAAAGCCCTCTCTCGAATAATACGACATCAACCAAGCCAGAAAAGAGAAAACCCAACGACTAAGATAGCCAGATCACATAGAGCGGTTGGACACTAATGCTACTGTCAGAAAAGTCTTTGGATCCGCCTCTGGGGGACAGTGCAGTTGAGGAAGACTGAGACTCAGGTGGCGCACGCAAGTGGAAGGCGACCTCAGCCAACCAAGCATACGAAGGTGGAGGTAGCTAGCAACACATCGAGCTTGTTGACTGAGGCCAAGGTCCACCCCAGACTGCAGCACCACCTAAGGTAAAGTAAATAAGTTAAGTTCGCGAAAGTCGATTTTCGCCCCGTCCATTTTATAGTCGACATAACCATCCATCTGAGGAAGTAAAAAAAACATGAATAACCATGGATGGTTCTCGCACCACGCATAATCTAATTAATAATAATCATCCGTCGCATAGTGCGACACGAAGAAGGTGTTGTTACTGGGGAGCAGCATTCAGGTTTACTGGATTGAGTTGACACTCGATAGAATTTTTTTTAGAAGGATCTCGGTCTAAGAGCTCACAAGATTGTACAAGAACTTAAGCTGCTTGAAAATCGTCATCACCGTCCCTTTGGGATGCACATATGTCAACAACAAGACTGTCGTTTATTTTCTTCTTTACTACATTTAATATTTATTGTTACATAGCTCCATCGATAAGCGTAATTGTCGCTTTTCGAGTGGAGAAAATCCACAAATTACTATTGAGATTCCGATATAAATACTCGTAATACCTCGTTTTATGAATCGAGGGAGTTGTGGCCCAGATAGTTGCAGTCGGTAGAAAACGTCGTGAATCCATGATTACTGACGTTTCCGTTTCACAGTCATAAAAACTCAGTAGAATTAATGCATTATTTCGCATAATGAATGAGTGATTTAGCATCTAAATTGTATGATTGTTATACCAGAGATGATAGACGTCGGAAGCCAACATTCGCTGCCGAAAAATAGCCCAGTTGAACGGCTAGATTGCACTTGATTTGACCTATTAAAGCAAAATACAATAATTAAAAACCTAGTACAATGGACATTATCATGATTTTCATCTATTTTACCTAATTTTAAAATTCTATATCTGTATACCTCTTTAAAAACTTTGAATTAAAGTTAAAAAAAAAAACAAAAAGATTCACAATTCATAGTTGATGCATGAGTTAAATTTAATAAAAATATTTCAAATCCCTACATAAAAAAAATTTAGAAAACTCTTTATAAAAACCTTTTTTCACTTCTTATTTAAAGTAATTTTTTGAAATAAAAACACGTACAAACATAAAATGGAAAATCTCTGTAAAATTAGGTAGATAAGTTAAACATTTTTCTTTCTGCGCAATAAGTTGCCGAGAAAAAGATGACCCACAGGAGACCATAATGGCACAGGTGAGAATTGAAATTTATTTTCGTACATCTACAACAGCCTACAGGAAATTTCCCAACCAGATATGTGTATTCATTACGGTAAAACATGGATTTAACTTTATCATGTTTTTTTTTTTTTTTTATCTAAAAGGCCGCGTTGTAGACGATTATCCTCATAACAGGCAACAAACGTTAATTACTTCGTTAACGTAACCCTTTCATTTAACTTAATTTACCCCCTAAATTACCAACCAATTAATATGATACATACATATATCATTATAAAACGCCTTGGCAAAATTTTACATTTATAATCATAACCTTCATTAATGCGTATCCAAATTAACAAGGAAAATCCTTTGGTTCCTTTATTTAATTCTTAACTTAATCGCATCAAGTTCACGTTTTGACTTTTCTGACACTTTGGAAAATATTGACAATAATTTTGTGATTTCTCATTCTCTCATTTTTCCGCTATCTCTTCGAATTAATTGCTTTAATCATTATACACACTAACACAAACACTTGAGGCGTATGAATAATTTATTCATAACCTTACATAAGCACAATAGAGATCATATCGTGTAATCTTTATAGAACTCTCTGTACATACTCGAAATCGCACTCGTACATGTGAAGAGCCAGAATTTCATTTTGAAACATTTCACATGATAATCATTACTGTAAACGTACACAACGCAACGTCATCGACAGCGTTGTTGACATTTTATTCCGCAAACGTATATAATTAAGATAAGCAACGGAAAGGAAACAACGACACAAAAAAAAGTACACAAAACAAAAATCATCTTCATTCAAGAACGACAGCCAAAATGACAACGTTTAAAGCACGTAAAATTTTAAAGGACATAAACCAAACACACTTGCTCATCATAGAGATATAATATCAGGCGAACAGGTTCGGAGAAGGTTAATCGTACACACACCAGATCAGGTAGGGCGGTAATGATTTTGTGTCCTTTTTAGTTACATGCTTGTTAAGCAAAACCCACATACTAATTAACAGTTAAATTATTTGCACGGTAAAAAAAGGAAAAAACACAAAACAACAAAAAAAAATATAACAAAACGCATTCAATATCCCTTAGAGGTTGGTATCCTTTTTCGTCTACAAAAAAATAAATCCCGCAACACTAAAGCCACAATTCGGAAGCACTCCAATGTGAGGTAATTCCATTTTAAAGGAGAACGCTTCTTTCGCGGACCAAAAGGATATACGATAGAAACCACAACAAAAATTAAAGAAAAACTCTTCACTGGTACCTTTTGAAATACTCGTATATCGTCCGTCTGCCGAGGATACCGGTAAGTAACTAAAACATTTAAACCGAACGAATCTGTAAGTCATGGGTGGCTAGGGATAGAAGTTACTAGGATCTACTTCTGTAATACTCTACACAATTGGTATAAACAGTTCATGTAACATGCGATGTAAACAATGTTTATTCGAAAGCATGTTCTTTCAGTTCCCCACTCTGTTATCACATCGACATTTCTGGTTTTGCGCAAGTCCTTTCAAATACTCCATGAAAATTATGAATGAAATAAGTTTCTCCTTCTAGAAATTGATGACTGTTATACGTTTTAGAACAAAATTTCCCCCTATTTCCCCTTTCTTTCGAAAATAGGAGGCACGATGGTCTTGAAAATTGTCCTGGTTTGTAGAAATAGATTTTACAAGAAACATATGTTCGGTGAAACTTAGACAGATATGGGGGTAGCAACAAATAGGTTAGAAGTTTAGGTGGAACCAATAGTAGGAAGCTTACAGAATCGTTGATGAGGGAATGATTGTTCAGTTTTATTCACAGTTTCGGTCAAGGCAGTTACTTCGTGAATTTCTTAACTTCTGAATAATATGTTGAGCATAGGTTCATAACCTTCTGCTAGTTACACGACCACGTAATGCAACTACATGTACCTGGTCTTGCCTTAAGTTCTGTTACAAATACAAAACGCTAAAAAAAAAATAAAACAGTAAACATTTCGAATTCAAAATTGTTTCATTTATTAGACCACAATATTGAAGCTTCCAAACGGTGTGACCATTGGGGTATATCGGCACGTACGGTTTCCATGAACATCGTGGACGCTGCTCTGGTTAATGCTATTTTAAGGCTTTCCAAATTTCTGTGGGGTGTCTTGCAGGCCATGTTCTCCAATTCTGACCACAAATTATAATCCAGTGGATTCAGATCTGGACTCCCCGACGGCCAATCTTCTGGTGCTATAAAGCCAGGAATATTGACTTTGTACGCTGCAGCGGAGTCCTGTTTGACGATCCATCTGTATCCATTGAAAAGGGTATTGGTCAAACCCATCCCAACAGCCTCTAGCACATCTTTTTGGTAAACATTTGCAGCAGTTTTTACGCCTTTTTCACAGAAATGGAGGGATGTAACACCATGGTAAGAGACCCCCCCACCAAACCATTACGGAAGCGGGATGATGTCCACGTTGAACCCTTAGAACGATTTTATTCGCTTCCTTAGATAAAGTGGCATTAATTTTGTCATTTTGTTTGTTGAAAACTTCTTCCACGGTAAAAATTTTCTCTTTCTTAAACAGAATGGTTTCATGGCCATTGTTCACGTGCCACTGAAAAAGTCGCTTGCATCTTTCCAGCCTAATTTTTTTTAGTTGAGGAGTTTGAAGATGACCCGTGTATCGACGATAGGCTCTCATATGCAGATCATCCCGAATCAGCTTAGACATGGATCTGGTTGCTATACCCAATTTCTTGGACATGATCTGCTGCTTTCTAAGGGGACTTCTCCAAATTCGTTCACGCATTGCCTTCACTACCGCATTCGTACGGTCGACACCCAGGCGACACTTCTTGGTCTGTCATTTACTCCAAACAATCGCCGAAGCAAGCAATAGCCCGATAAACGAATATTCTCGATATTCCGAGTGGTTTTAGCAACTCGAAAATTCGACCGGCACTATTTTTGCACTTATGCAATTGTTTACTGCCACTTGATTCTCTTTAACGCCCCACTCCAAACTGAAACCAAATTGACTAGTATTCTTCACTGATCAATGCATGTGGTCTGAAAAAAAAAAGTTAACGGTTCTATTCCCGCAAGAAGTTTTGAACGATAAGCGCTGGAAATTGTGTAACAGAACTTATGGCTGGACCAGGTATATTGAAAAGGAACAAGCAATGTTGGATATAAATGAATCTGTGAATATTTAAGAGAATGGATGAAAGGATGAGAGGAAGAATTGCGATTAACAAAAAAAAAAAACAAAAAATACAACCTGAGGTTAGAAAACAAGCTTATTCCTTTTGTAGAATGAAAAATAGAAGTGTCAAATTAAACAGGTGTCAAAAAATCCAAAATTAAAGAAGAAAATGACAGGAATGAGGTGTCAAATTTTAGTGGTGAGCCCCGGTTATGTTCGCAGACTCGTAGCTTTCTCCCCTCCTGGAGCTTAAGCTACTCCTGTCGAAAGCCTTTCTTGCGGGTGCCAGGCACTGACATTAATACCTCGATACGGTGTCAGCTGGTTGACATTCACTATCCTGGCCTTGGACCGGGGTGTCTTCTGGATTTTGATTGTGACATCCAGTAAAACCATCATGACTCTATATGGAGCGTCCCAGTCCGATTGAAGTTTGGGACACACACGAAGCCTTCTTCTTGGATTGTAAAGCCACACAAAGTCTCCCATCTGGAATTTAAGTTTAAATTCAGATCATATCTGGTTTCCATTCGGAGACAAAATCACTGTAATTCATGTCTAGCTCTGTCGTGAATTTCTGCTAGTTGATCTTGCAGTTCCCGAGTGCAAGGGATGGCTTCCGGCGGAGGTCCGAACATCAAGTCTAGTGGAAGTCGCGTATCTCGTCCATACAACATTGCAGATGGAGTCTCCTTAATTGGCTCCCGAATTGACGAACGGTAGGCCATGGCAAAAATGGGAAGGAGGTCATCCCAATCGTCCTGTTTATTGTGGACAAATTTGGATAGGTAATGGAGTATTGTGCGGTTCAGCTGCTCTACCATGCCGTCGGATTGAGGATGTAATGGCGTGGTGCGAGTTTTACGAATGCCCATGATTTCCATAATGTTCTGAAATACAGCCGACTCAAAATTACGCCCTTGGTCTGAGTGTAGCTCCAATGGTACTCCATAACGGCAGAAAACTTGATGCACTAAGATTTTCACAACGGTGTCAGTAGTTTGATTCGGCATCGGAAACACCTCAACCCATTTTGAGAAGTAGTCCATTAGTACAAGCACGTACTTATTTCCGTCTATAGTGGGTGGCAGCGGTCCTAACACGCCATCAGCCACACGCTGTAATGGTTCGCAAGCTAGATAAACTTACATGTTCTTACATGCCTTCGTTCTAATTTGTGGCCCTCGTTTTGCAGCGCAGACATCGCATTCAACACAATAACGCTCGACGTCCTTTCTAGCGCCGATCCAATAAAACCGTGGTCTTAGCTTTCCAAATGTTTTATTTGTCCCAAAGTGTCTTCCGGTTGGTGAGTCGTAGTACATTCTTATAAATTCGTTTGAGAGACTTCGAGGAACTATTAAAAGTAAGCGTTGTGGTTGTCGACCTACAGGAGGGATCCACTTTTTGTATAACATCTTTATGCATATGCCAATCTTGTAGAATGAAAAACAGAAGTGACAAAATAAAAACTTGATTGAAAATATGATAATGTAATCATTAAGTTGGAAAAAGTATCATAATATCCTAATTGTATAGGTCTAAATACTAATTTTTATTTTTATCAGTTTGTTTGCACATATGATACATATATCATTTTGTTTGTCTTGTTGCTCTGGCAATTGTTCCGGGATTGCAACTAGAATACCTGTCTTTCTGCTTGCAATACCAACTCCTCTCCAAACTGCAGGAGAAAATCTCCGCGTGTAATTTTACTTTTGTTAAGCATTTAAATTGTAAATATAGTATAATTCCCACGCTTTAATGCCTGCCAAATCTAATATATTGTAAAATGTATGAACTGTCCAACGTCTGGAGGGTACCTTTACAGCATATTTGTAGCACCTTTGATCAACAAAATCTAGATACCCCATTGTAAAATAAAATTGTCTCCTACTGCTACATTAGGGTGCATTGTGCTTAGCATAAGAACGTTTTTATTTGCCTCCTGATTAAGTCAAAGAAGTGGCATTTTTTTAGCACAAATGTACCATACAATTTTTCTTTTGCCATCTTGACGCACGCTGGTATTTCTTTCTGAGCTCTATAGCTAACAGTAGTGAAGCGAAAAAGTTGGCATAAGAAATATTTCTACTCCTATTGATATAAAGTTTCGTAAAATTCTTCACAATCCAGCCACCCAGACGTTCATCTACTGCCAATTTTGGTTCGTATTTATCTTGCTAAGAATTCATGAGCTAAGTGAGGCGACAAAAGCACTTAGTAGGAAAAAGATGTTTGTCGATCCATATGTTTGGTCCAGGTATATAACCACTTTAAGCATTAGTAATAAACTCATACCATGCATCAGAAATCATGGCAATTTTATTCTCACTTAGTCTTTTCGCCTCATTGACTTGTAATCAAATCGCAATAATAGGATTTTATAACAGGATTTCCCCATTTCATTGACCACAGTGAATCCAGTTCTGAATTTTGTGCTCCAATTGCATCACGTACATATGTAATACTCGTAAAGTAGAAAGATGAATGCTTTTAGTTCTTCCATCATCGAAGACAAATAGTTTTCATTTAATTCTTGTCGTGCTTTCTTTATAGGACAGTCCATAGTGTTTTGAATCATTTTTTTTGAGTTCGCCAGATGAAGTTACCTGATTCCCTAATTCCCAATTCAAAGGACTCTCAGGTAATGTTTTCGTTAGTGCAAGAGTTCTTCAAAGCTGCTGGCAACATTAAATTTGCTGATGACCGCCCACAGACTCGGTTGCCTTGTAGTCGTCTGAATAATTAGACAAAATTTATGTAACGAACTCTTTCACGACTTACTTTTACTTCAATACTATAAGTAAAATACATCTGCATGAATGTAAAAAAATCTGGTTAATATAATTCATTTCTTTTGTGAGTACTGTCTGTGGTTAATGATGGCGGGACAAAAATGACCCACCAACGCACAGTGGTACCTCCATAGGCCAAAATTAAAACAATTAGATGTCGTTAATCAAGAATTCAAAGTGCCGATACGGTTCTTCAAACTCCCGCTAAACCAAAATCAACAAAAATATTGACGCATTATTTTTTTTTTTCCTTTATAGCCATTCAAAGTTAACGTATAATAAAACATACAGCTCGCTTATCGGTTCATTTTTTTTTACTAGAGAACTTGTGATACTGATAACTTGTGTTAAGAAAGTGTGAGCAATATTTAATTGTTACGGATATTAAACAAGAAGGTGAGTACTTTATAAACATACATTTTATTGTTTAATAACTTAAATCGTAAATGTAATAAATACTGGTTATCAATGCGTAGTTCAACGCAATTTTTTATTTCATAAATGCCTTGAAAGTCGAGGAAATAATGCAACATGGTCAACGCAAGCTAACCAAATCCTGGAAAACATCAAATGCAGTTGGCCTTATTAAGGTGTTGAGAATGTTGAATTTGATCCCCTCTATGACCGAATTTATTTCGTATGCAAGAAGTTAACCGAATTTTGGAAGAAAAATAAAGCCAGAAAAAATTTAATTATGACAAATCATTCCTCTTGGCTTGACAAATCTGAGACTGTCTTTTTAAGTTATCCAGACGAAAATTAAGCAAGTATATCACAACAACGAGGTCGTCCTAGAAAGAGTTTTCAAGAATGTTCTGCGCGGACTAAACGAAGACGTGTGGCTGAAATCTCGAAATCCGAGTAATCAATTGCCACAGCTTTGCGTGAAACGTCATGTAATTCGGATTTGGGAGAAGAAAATACCATGAGTGTCACGCCTTGTGAAGTAATGAATAAGTAAGTACTGATTCTTTGTAAGAGCTTTGCTTCAACAAAAAGCGACAGCTAAGTAAGTACTGATTCTTTGTAAGAGCTGTCGCTTTTTGTTGAAGCAAAGCTGTCGCTTTTTGTTGAAGCAAAGCTCTTACAAAGAATCAGTACTTACTTATTCTTACTCTTGCTATCCAGCAGCCGATAAAATTAGTGTCACCGAGACAGGTGCCTAAGTAGACTTACAGGCTTTACTTAACCACACGGCAACAAGAAATCTTACTTCGCAGAAAGACGTTCCTGACACTCTCAATAAAGGCTAATGCAAAAGCCTACAATTAGAAGGAAAATGGGGATTTGATGGAAGTACAGGCCAAAGTGAGTACAAACAAAGCTTTAGTGATCCTAATGCTAAAGACAGCTATTTATTTGTTACATCTTATGTACCATTGTGGCTTAAATTCAAAAATGAGAGTAATGAAGATGTTGTTGTTTGGAAAAATCCTCAACCAATCCTGCCTCAACACGATACTGCCGCCCAATTAGATTTTAATTTAAAAAATAAACTACTGCAGTATCTATTTTTGAAGAACAATATTATACTAAAAAAATAAATGCCTTGCAGCCTTTAACTATAACAACCAATAATAAAGAACGGACAGTCACTAACAACTTTCGTTTAACTATGGTTGATGGAAAAGTAAGCAACGCACTTAACGAAACAACATCTTTAAAATGTTACATATGCGGAGCGACACCAACGGAAATGAACAACATTGAATTATACCTTCAAAAAGAGGTCAATGAGAATACTCGTAGTTTATGTTTTGGTTTGTCCCCGCTTCATGCTTGGATTAGATTCTTCCAGTTTTTCGTTCATATTTCCTACAGACTCAGTTTTAAAAAATGGCAGATTAGAGGTAATGACAAAATAGAATTCGAAAGAAAAAAGAAAATAGTTCAAGCTGAGTCGGGAGCAAAACGAGGATTGATTGTGGATAGACCGAAACCCGGAGGAAGTGGTTCCTCAAATGATGGCAATACAACCAGGAAATTCTTTTACAATTCCGAAAATTGATTGACAGATGCGCAACTATTTTACAGGCTTTAAATTCAGGTTATACGAGTAACATCGATGCAGATAAGTTCAAAGTTTTCGCCTTAGATACAGCTGAACAAATAATTGGAACATATCCATGGTACTATTTACATACCTGCTTCAGTTCACAAAGTGTTGTTGCATGCTGCATCGGTGATCGAGCATCATCGACTTATTTCTATAGGCGAGTTAAGTGAGGAAGCCGCAGAGTCTAGAAATAAGGACATTAAAATTTACCGAATGAATCATACCAGAAAAATGTCTCGGGTCATCACTAATAAGGACCTTTTGAATAGACTTATTCTAACTTCTGACCCGCTTATTTCAGATTTGAAAAAATTGCCTACCAAAAAAAAAATCGTTTTTATCAAAAAATGCATTAGAATTGTTAAAAACCTAATTTTTCAAATATTTTTTTTTTGTATGAATTTAAAACAAATAAAAATAATAATAACAGTGTTTAATGTAAAAAAAAGCATGTATTCTATTGTTGACTGCGCTTTGTATGGGCGAGTACCCACTGTGCAACGGTCAGAGTAAATCCATCTTTTTTAAAAAACTTATGATAGATACGAAGGCGAAAGTGTTAACAATTAATAAAATACACAAATTGAATAAAAGTTAAGAAATTAATTAATCCCAATTAAAAAAAACAAATGAAGTTCGAGGTGATCGAAAGTGTAGGTGAAACATAATTGGGAGGATGGCGGGTCTAGTGTTAAAGATATGACTTTCAGGATATGATACGGGCGAAAAGAAGAATGAACTGTGGCACTCATTGTGAAAATTTTGTCGTGACGGGAGATTGAAGTCAAAAAGTGTTTAGCCTTAAACATATCAATAAAAGTCTGATTTCAATGCGATTTATACAATAAATAAATTGGATAACAAACAGAGAAGAATAACTATTCAAAGACCTATGTTGATGTAAATAACCAAGCAAGACGTTTAGTTCATAAATTAAGATTTTGGCGCCAAGTTATGGACGAGGGCGTCTTGGCGACAATCAAAAATTGCACGACTTTACTACTAAAAGTGAAATGAAAAGCAAAGTGTCATTATGACTTACACATGCTTCCCAAAAACTCGGCACGATTTGTCAAAATGGGCAATAAACTCATTCAAATTCTAAAAATCACCGGAAATGGACGGTATCTTTTCAGCAAAACTACATATCCAAAGGTAAAAGCAGACCGACATCAACATCACTCCGAATGTTCAGAGCCAATTGCACACTAGAATATATTAATTTGATTTGGAAAGAAGTTAAGGTAATCTTCATACTTGCAACCCATACAGTTCACGAAATACAACAGATCCATTAGTAATTTTGTTTTATGTCCAAAGCTATAAAGAAGGTGATTGGCATATGCAGAAAGAATCAGGGATTATATGGAACTCCACTTCACAACTGACAATCCCCAATTTGACTTGGGGACCCTATCTCAACTATACCACAAAGAAGTCTGTAAAATACCTTTGCACCTGGCCAAAAGGACAATGCTATTAGCTGCGGAGTGTGTTGGAGCAAAACCAAATATAAAACCAACAAGTGAGGAGTCTGCTTCCCCGTAAGGGGGAAATCGAAAGCAAATCCCATATAGCAAAACTACTCGTATGATTCACAAAATTGATGTACTTATGAATGGAACAAGTGTAGTAGGTTAAACATAGATCTAAACTCTAAACTAAGTAAGTACGTAGATATCATTTAGGTGGATTTTGCTACCTTGTTGAAATCTTTGTGCATTCTGCTAAGAAAATAGAAAAAAGCGTTAAAAAAAACTGTACTCTCAGATAGTAAATCAGTACCAAAATCACTAAATATCTATTCGTTCTACAACCAGAACCTGTCCTAGAGTATCATAAAGCACACAACACAAAATTTCACTAGCATAGACCAGAAATAACACCCTGCACGAGACTATAGACATTTGAATACTGCAATTATCCAAATGGTCTTAACCACTCAAACAAGCAATCAAGAGTTTTGTTGTTGGGCACTGACGCTTTAGAGAAATCATTTTAGCTAGCACATTTAGAATTTGCTGCAAAACTGAGGAGTCCATGGAATATTTATCAAATATGCATGAGAACGATCAACGTTTCGAAAAAATATTATTATCTTTGGAAAAGCCTGATAAAATTCCTAATATGCTAACGAACTAATGCAAGAAAGGACAACCAAATATTGGCTTTCCCCAAATAAAAAGAACTTATATAGTAGAAGCAACAGAAATAGCACACCATGCGGGATATCGAAAAACCAGCTCTGTGTTCCCGAAGTTTTCTTTTAAGCAAATTAAAGAATATTTTTATATATTTATATATATTTATTTTTATTCATTTTTTATTTATCAAATAACCCCACAGTTAACCAGCTAATAAAAAGAACTAGCCGAAATGAGTGCCACTGATAAGTCATACCAAGAACTTCCTGAAAAACAGAGCTTGTAATGCTATTCTGCATGGTTTTTGATATTCCATATCCTACTAGAATTTAGGACAAGTTAATCCGAATTAAACCTGACTGGTTAATTTGACTTAAATTCAAAAAGCGTGGTTGGTGGGTTTATTTATCTTTCTGCCGAGAGAGAAAAAGTTTAACACAACTTTGACATAATTTGGAAAGAAATTTTATTGTTCTAAAATTGTTACTATTCTATGGATAACTCAGTTAATTTTGGCCCGATTTCATTAAATTTTTCCCTAGATGTGTTCTTTATTTATACATAGGATTCGATAAGGTGCCACAAAAGTTTCAAAAAACTTGAAAATGGCACATGTGTTTTTAGATAAATTAAAAAGCCATAGACGGATTCAAGTTAAAATCGAATGGCCGCGATTTGTTGGCCAAAAAAACTTACACGTACGGACACACATACTCTCACAATGACACACAGACATTTTCCCAAAATCAGCCTAAAAACACTGAGCCACCTCAAAACGTGAAAATATCACAAAATTTTCATTTTCGATTCTCATGGTGAATGCAAGATCTTCGCTATCAGGAACTTAATAACGTGTCTTTCTTTTTTCACCGTTAAAGTTTCAATATTAATTAAGTACCAAATCAGCTGTTGCATGCAGTTGCCAAGATTAATTTATTTTCTGCTCAACTGCCTTTGTTTCTAACGCAAAGTCCTGTCTGTAGAGACATAATTTCACGGGACCCTATACATACATTCCTATCCGTCATACCTTCGATATCAATTCGAAACGCATGTTGAGGTTACAGGTTGCACCCTGGGTATGAGCCGAGGCCAACCTAAAACCCTCTGCCAAGCCTTGGGCCACAGCACCCAATACTTTTTACAAAACTGTACCTAGTTGAAACCGTTCTTGTGTATATGGTTCATACCTCCGTGACGATGGCTTACCTCTAACCAGCCAGGCATGGGCCAAAGTCCGCTAAGCTCCGAGTTCCACGGTACAGTGATTTGAGTCCTGGCGTGGACTTCCAGTGGTCCTGCCACCCAAAAGGACCTATTATCGCTAATTGGTCATTCTGAATCGCACTATTGCGTTTTATTAGAAGAAACCTTGATAATGGGGTCATTATTTTCGGTACAGTTTGCTTTTTATTATGTAAAAATTGACGCCAAAATAACGACTTAAAATTGTTAAATTTTATTCCCGAGATCGAAGCTCTGTTCGCGAAACTTATAAAGCACTTCGTGAAGTATACGGTTCGTAGAAAAAATTTCGCACCTAAATTACACCAATTTATCGATTCGGCGTTATTCGCAGCAGCTTGTGCTTCTTCCATCAATGATCTAGAAAAGTAAAGCCGATTGGTCAATTATTGAATTGGGTTTTAAGATGCCGCTGGGGGGCTACCCAGTTTTCTACTGCCAAATTTTATTCAATAATGAAGATCATTTCTACTTCAACATCTACGTAAACCAACAGAATTGCAAATTTTGGAGCAATTAAAATCCACAAGAAGTTCAGTAGATGCAATTGCGTCCAAAAGAATGTGCCATGTTGTGTAGACTCCACGCGGCTGGCGTTATTGGCCAAAATAATACCGAAGCAGAAACTAGTATCAATTGACACCAGTACAATGCTATGATTAACGGTCACTTGCTTCCAAATTTGCGTGATGTCAATGTGGAAGAATAGTAGTTCCAGGACGAAAGTGTTCCTCCAAAAACCTTAAACGAACACATCGCTTTATTAAAAACTCGAATTGGCAAAAGAGTTATTTTAAGAAATGGATCCATTTCCCATTGGGCATCAAGATCGTTCGATTGTTCGAATAATACGCTAAATACGCCACCAATTGTTCGAAAATGTGGTCGAAAAGTAGACGTTTAGAATGCGCAGTCGAGGTGAACATATTGTTACGAATATTAAGGAGATAAATTCAATTTATTTGGATTAAAATTAAGTAACACCATCTTGTAGGAAACAAAAATAAACCACGTGCCTGACGGTTTTCAAAACTTAACTTAGAATCGATGAATTGTTAAATTGATAACTTGTGTAAAATGTAACAATGTGCTCAAAACTATTTTCAAATATTAAATATCATTATTGACAATCGAAAAAAGGTTATATCTTCTGCAGTACTCAAGCTGTAAAAAAAAATTAGAATTTGTTAGATTTTTGGTACACAGGTTCTGCAGCAATAGGACCAATTTCGAACCAGTCATTCAAAGTACTGCCCATCGCCAGCTACAAATATTTCCTATCTTTCTGGCTGAGCTCGAATACGGTTACGGTAAGACTGTTCATCTTTTGAGGCTACCCAAGAATCAAGCCGTTTTTTTATGTCTTCATATGAGCGGAACTGCTGATAAGTCATACCAAATGCCATTGAACGGATGAGGTAGGATTTCTCTTTTGAGCGTTTCCAGGTAGGTTTTGACGGGTTTGGTAACGTGAGGCCGAGGGTTGTCATGCTCTAGAATCACTTTTTCGTGCCTATGCTCCGTTATGGCCGTTTCTCACACAGTTCTCGGTTCCATCGCATCAATTGGGGTAGATACCATTCCCCAGTGACGGCTTCGTTGGGTTTTTTTAACAGTTCATAAGAAACAACACCGATCTAGGCCCATCAAATACACAGCATTACCTTCGCAGCTCGAATATTCGGTCGAGCCGACAACGTAGAACCCTGACCGGGGACTCCCCATGACTTTCTTCTCTTTAAGTTGCTGTAATGAAACCATTTTTCATTACCCGTCAAGATGCGATGAAGAAAACCCTTCCTATTGTGCCGTTGGAGCAGTTGTTAACAGGCGAAAAAACGACTATTATGTCCCTTGAGTTTAGATCATAAGGAACCCGAGTTCCTTGTTTGTGAATCATTCCCAACACATGCAATCACTTGGAAATGACTTGGCGGGTAACTCCTTATGCTGAGGAAAGCTCTTCTTGCTTTGGGCACGGATCCTCGCCAAGCAATGCCTCCAATTCACCGTCTTCGAAGGATTTTGGCCTTCCTCCACATGGACAGTGGTCGACATCAAAATCATTATCTTTGAAGCGACTGAACCAATCGCGGCACATTGTTTCACTCCGTAAACTTTTTGAAGCCCTCCATGCGCTTCAGCTGCCGTTTTCCTCGAATGTAACAGGAAAATTAACACTTCAAGAAAATAAAGATTTTTTCACACAACCAATAGTATACGACGCCAAAACAAATTCACAAATGTGTCAAAACAGTTTATTTACCATATGTTAAAGCTTGGTTCATGGCTTTTTTGATAAGCCAAAATATACCAGCACTTACTGCTCGAGCCATCTATAGACAAACAGCGAGAACTCAGTTGCGCACCTTATCTACGAATACTGGGATTTATATTTGAAAAGGGCACTCTTCAAGTGTATTCTTACATGTACATACACATAATACTCGTATGTTGTTCAAAGGAAGCAAATCAAAGCGGATATACGGTAGATTAGAAAGGAAATTGCTCAACGGAAGAAAAAACTAAACCTCCGTTTTGAGGGCCAAACTACTTCGGCTGATAAGATATGCACGGAAGTTAAAACAATAGAAGTTGGTTTTAGATCTTTTCATTCATGTTCCGGAATACCACTGATTAAAAACCGTGGGTGACTATCAATATTATCGTCGAAACTACTTAAATAACCTCAGCATTCTACCAACAAATTATGTTTACACGGATATATTTGAGTTCGATTTCTGTCATTTTCACGTTCTCCATTGAGTTCAAAATATTGAGTTTTTCGCTTGTGCTTGGCTTTAGGATTACAATAAATAATAATAATATTTACATTTTTGTGATCTCTTTTTAATAATGTTATGTTTAAGGGCCAATTTAAACTATCAATCGAGATACGTGGATGTTATTTTAATACTTTATTTAACAAGTGACATGCGAAATTAATTAATTACACTTTTGCATACCCGACAAGTAGCAAGTGTGCATACACTCGACATTATGTTCCTTTGTTAACTGCATTAATAAACACAAGTACACGTACCTGAAAAAAAATAAATAAAATACACAAATTAATATTTGTTTGTGGTTATATTAACATATTTAATAAATTATCAAAACACTAACAATTCTTTAACAGTGACCCAAGTAGTAGCCTCACTGATAAACATTAATGAAAGTGGGTTACACGTAAATTTACATTTTAGAGCTTTATCTTAGAGGTTCCTCAGTTTGTTTTTAAAATAAAAAATGCGTGAAATCAATATTTTTGAAATGTAATTGATGATACATGAACAAATGTACTGGAAGACTTTTCCGCATAATTCGGTCGATTTCACCGAATTATTCATCCCCAAGTCCATAAACCAATGTGGGGCGAATTGAAAATTCCAATAACATGATTGCTAAGCCTCGTTGCAATAAGTCGATTGTGACACGTGCTGCATGGTTAACGACATTTTATCGAAATAAATTAAGTTAACATGGAGCAATAGTGGTCTCTATTAAGTGAAATAAACTCGGCGTCGAACTTGGAACTTGGAAGAAGTTCGGCCCAGTGACACCTTCGTCATGACAACCACATCAAACAGTCGTGTTTTCGTAAACAAAGCCTGCCAGAGTTCATCCGGCTATTCGCTTCAACAAATGAAGTAATATTACTTTTAACAAAGCTATTATTAAGAAAATGTGCCGCGTCACTAGGGATGATATTTCGGTGAAATTTGAGATTATCTTCCATCTTCAATAGAACCATATAGTTTGGGTTTGGTTGGGTGGCTTATGCTTTTCAAATATTTTTATATAGCTAGTCAAATATTTTCAAAAAATACGCCATAGCAACCTTCGAGAGGTTTCATGATTTGAAAAACTATGTGAAATCTATCGGTTGCGTGTCTGACTTATCGGTATGGTATGCATGTGTTCGCAGAATCGCTAATGGGACAATGTGGCTCATTAAATAAAAAATCCATTTAGTTGTAAAATTTTAAATTTATGTTTATGTAAAACAGTTTAAGACGAAAAATCATTGTGTCGGAATGATTTTTAGGAAAAGAAAAAGGAAAAGGGATTCCCAAATTGGCATTGAAAAAAAACATCTGCCTGCTGATTTTATATTCTTCATCTATTATTAACTATCGGTTTTTCGAATTCCCTATTCATTAATGAATATTTTACCACAAGACAACTAAAATTTTACAGGTTGTATAACTTTTCCCATAACTATGTAGACTATATAACAGCGATTATCTTGTTGCGATTGTGCTTCCTTTGCACCTTTGAACAAAGTGAACACCGAAAACTTGGAGTCAGCGCACTGCTTTAGAATGATGACCAAAATACTTACGAGTAAATGGACAGCCTAGGAAGGTGAAGAGTATGAGCTTGCTTATCCAATATCAATAGCTCCAATTGTCCTTTTCACCATAGTTGTTGCTGATATTTTGGCTTAAGTCGCAGGATCTTAACCAGTTGTAACTCAGTGATTATGCTTCTGTGTTTCTCTTGTGGGAAATGTACATTTTTCTAACCGCTTACTATAATTGGTTTAGTAGGAGCTGATTCTGTCAGAATTAAGGATCAATTTTCAATAATTCCGCAGATTAAATGCATAATTTCTTATTTTTCGGAATAAGTCATTCTAATACAAGGTGACCGGTACGTTCGTTTAACTTTACTGCTTTCAACGGCTCAGTTTAGGTCGATATCGTAGCGCCGGTGGCTGTGAGTTGGTTATAATTCAAAAACATCAATAAGCCATTTATAAGATATCTTGCCTGAAACTGGTCTTCTCCATATTAAAGACGAATTACTTATGCAAGTTGAACCAAATCATTTCTTGCTTTTTTAACCCTTCGATCTGCGACAGCTTCGGTAGCTTTATATCAGCAACAAGGTCCATAGGGACCTACAGAATTTGTGTACAATTTTTCAAGAAATGCACGGTATAATGAAAGTGAAGTTGTGTCTGATTGTTTTGTTTATTAATTTATAGTTGTTTTCAGTCCGAAAATGTATATTGTAGAGAGAAATAACAGCAAATAAACAAGAAATTCATAGCTAAAGTAATTTCTATATTAATTAAATATTTATTTTGTCTGTGTAGCTAGCGCAGCAGTGCAGGTTTGGTACCGATATATAAATGCTGAGTGTTCAGCATAAACCGCATTATTGCAGCAACAGCAATACGCACGGGTATTCCGCACGACATAAGTGGCATGATGGCCGATTTGAACGCGGTACGAATGAAGGAAGAGGTCCTGGTGTTAGTGTTGCTACTTGATTTTTTTTACGTGGCTTTCAGTTCAAATTAGCACAACATCAAATGTGCTTCCATAGCATTTTGAATTTTGGTGTAGCACGTTATTCGTGCCAATGGAGCAATATTCTCCATAAATCATACAACTACCATACTTTTATTCCCTGCTTGGCTAGCTTAGATGGAATATAAAGAATTGTGTGAAACGTGCCTGACCTTGATAAGGAAAAAGTTATTTGTCCACGCTCATTGATTCATGCGGATTGTTTGCTGCTGCCAAATCAGCCTGTAACATAAGCCATGAATCACCAATAGCAGAAGTTTTGCTAATATTTTGCTCGCCGGCCTTGTTATCGCATTATCAAAGCGAATAAACTTTGTGATAGATATGAAACGATTCTATGATAAACCGGCTTTATATATTGAAGCATGTGTTGGGCCCCATAGTTCCTTAGTAGGTCCACTTTTTGATTCCAGCATACAAAATGATAGCTAAAAAAGCATTAAAAGCTTTTAGGGCCAACACGTTATTTTGTTTCTGCCTAGTTAGATTTGCTTCATTCCATATAGCTGTTATCTGCTTGGCCTTGCGATTCGTTTCTCGAATGATGATGTGAGCCATACCTTCGGTGATAAGAGATCGAAAGATGGTAAATGGATCATGAACCAATTTGGTTCATGAATAATGGCTCTGGGTTGCTTCTAATAGACAATATTATGAGGACGATTGCGACTACGCGTTGGTGGATCTTTGCACCATTTTGTGTCAGTTTTGGAAATAAAATGGGCAGCATCTGTCTCAGCCTGATGACGGGCAGCAGTGGCAGTAGCAGCTCCTTCACGAAGCTTTTCTATCTCATCTTCGTGGTCTTCATCGAACTCATTGTCATCCATTTCCACATTCACTTGGCTTTCGACATCGGACACATCAATAGCACCCTCTGGATAACGTGGCATATGGCACCTGAACCAGGTAAGGGAAAATTCGAGATGCATGACCGGGCCAAAGCAAGTCCCGTAAGCTCACCCGTTTTTTTAGACAAAAATGCAAAAAAATGATAACAATAAATAATTTTCGTAAAATAACCATCAACGGATGCGCTAATGCTGCTTGCGGTTCGACTGGTCGACTGATTTCCTCCTAATCATTTTATTGGTCATACGCCATAGACAGAAATGGTATATGAAGAAGGACCAATTTCTATGTATATATATCTTTGTTAACCCTTCTCCCTAATTTTCCATAATCTCTTCTCTATAATGCACGCAGGTCCCCAGGGACCTTGTCGCTTATTACCGTACTAAATGTCTTCAAAGCGAAAAAACTTGAAGTGTAGTGCACGCATCATTTCAGAATAAGTTTTCATCGCTTTAGCCTTATTTTTTTATAGAATACGGTAAGCATCAAGCTTCTACCTCTTGTATAAACATATTTGTAAGCACTCAAAAAATCAAAAGGTCCTTCCACCCGATCGGAGGGTTAAGAAACTGGGCTTTAAATTGAAGCTCTAGCTATTTGATTCCTAGCTACTGCTGCTACTAATTTACATCCGCCACCCAATGATCGCTAATATTGCTGTAGTCAAATCTGTTGATATTGCGCCTACTGATATATCCGGATACATTTCTATAATTGATAGGCAAACAAATTATCTAAGCCATTCTCCCTCGATGCATTTATCGTTTTGAAATGGAGTACAAAGATGATGTATCATATTTGACTGTAAAATATTACATGTAGTACTCGTACAACTTGCCAGATTCTTTTAAATTTTGGGTTCTTGGGGTTTTTTTTAAAAAAAAAAAAATAAGGCCAGCGTCCTGACGAAAAACAGATAGCTTCTGACAAAACCACAAATATGAAAGGGAATACAAAACTTAATCTCTTCCTTATGTCTTAGAAAAAACCCATCGGCACAACAATTGGAGATTTCAAAAAGGCCGTAGGGAATTAAAAACAAACAATATATACAGAAACAAATCCCTAGAAGACATCTCACCGGAGAACTTTTAAAATGAATCAGTGGAAGGAGATCTTTTGAACAAACTAGTAGAACAGCTGCCCCTGGAGGTTAAGAATACCACAAATTTTATTTGATTTAAAGCATTTAAAAAGGCTGTTATTATTATGCGATATTCTGTACATACTTAGCAACAAAACCACCCGTTTAAGACAGCAGTAAACCTTGTTAACTTGTTATCAATATAAGTAGAGAAAAGTTGAGTAGAAGTAGTGTTTGTCAATCAAATAAATAACATATTTAATATTCTGAATAGGAACCACAGTGTCTGTATTACTTTTGGAAAATGGTTCTTTGATGGCTTAAGTCGTTTTTACGGAAATAAGTTTCAATGTCAAAATACACAATACCAAACCATTCATACTTGAAAAAAGAACGTAGCACTCAAGAGGATGTCACTACCTTTATAATACCTGAGGACACGTTAAGTTAATATATATTATTGAAAGATTAGATACGAGCAGATGATAGAAAACAAATGTCTTCATTCAATGGTTGTTTCACTTTATAGTTAGCATCTAACATAGATCTGCAAGGATAAAAGTATGAGAATCCCCTTTTTGTGTTCTTCATCGTACAGCATATGGATACCACGTTGGAAGAACACTTCAACTTTTGAGGCTATCAACGAATCGACCCAATTTTTGGTATCTTCATATGATGTGAGAGAGGCCATGTACCATCGATCAGAACATGTGGGTGTTTCGCAACATTGAGATATTCAAAATGCGGATTTGTATTAAATTGTGGGAGATTCGATAAGTGTCTGGTAAGTTTTTCTGTCAACAATCTTACATTTGTAACAATATTCATACTTCCTAAATAAGGTGGCTGGCTCTAGTCGTGTTGTACTCTGCCTTGCAGTCTCGCATTCCAAAGTCACATAAAATATTTTAAATCAGCTGCTGCTTAGAAAACTGAACTCCAATTTTGTTTCTCATAATCTCCATGCCGAAAGTTGGTCAATTGCTTTAAAATCAAGCGGATACCGGAGCGAGTAGTGACTTCTTTTAAGTCAACTCGCTACCCCGATTAGCTACACCCTTTTGCAACCAGCCGTGCCTTATGTCGAATTGGTGTGCCATTCTCATCACGTTTCACATTAAAACCCATCAACATTAGATCGGAGAACAATTGTTTAGTGCGTCGGTCAGCTCCCAAGTCCCGGTTTTTATCAAAGCATCGTATTATGCGAACGTCGCATCTTTCCACTTCTCCTTATCTGGTCTCTGTAAAGCCTCAATACTTAGGGGATTGCTTGCTTCTTGACTGCAAAAATTTAACGAATTAGTTCCATACGGACTTACCGGGTTGGGTGTTTCGGTTTTTCCTCTTCATTGGTTGTAACAGCAACATGTTCCTCCTTTTATCACCAACGCCAACAACATGGTTTCTTATCAAAATCAGCAACATGGGAATTTTTATCATGGGCAGCAACAGTCTTTGGAAGTAGGAGCACTTTCATTCACTTCAACACTAAGATTTCTCATCTTTCTTTACTATATGATTTAAATTGTCGTTTTCGAATGGCGTAGTCCAGTGCTTACAATCTTCTCTTTTAGCATCCGTCAACATTTCTGTAGTATTATCATTTTATTTAAGAAATCATACATCTCAGCCTATAACAATCTCGGGGCATACAGCCGGTATGCTTTTGAACCACTAGCATATCCACCATAAAAATTCCAAACCTCTTGCTTCGATTTCGGTCTGCATATGTTTATTTAAAACGATACCACGCTCGCCAAAGGAAATAGATGTGATACCTTGAGTTTATTCTTATACCAAAGACGTAAGGTGTTGAATTGTTTAATACCCTTGTAGGTGATCTGGCATGAAGATATGCAGCGGTGCTTACAGCTTCTGTCGATAGGAATTCTGGCATGCAACAAGCCACCAGCATTCGATTTGCCCGCCATTCAGTAATACACCGGTTGCGGTGTATATGGTACGCTAAGCTATCTACAGATGAATCTCGTGAAGGTCTAGAAAATCATGAAAATTCGAATATTCCTTGCCGTTATCTGAATGAATAATCTTAACCATGCGGATATTAACCATGGTCTTTTCCTCGATACTGCCCCTTACTATGCAGCGGGGTGGTTTAATAATGGTAACCTCAATATTATTGAGTAGTCCACCTCTTCTTGCTTGTCCGTAGCTATTCCTCTTGAAGTGACCCAGATTAGTGAGTCGCATTGCATTGTTGCTAGTAAGTTTTCTGATCTGTAAATCAAGCGGTGTTAGGTCCAATGCTGTCGTAGGCGTGGTACGGGGCGCACCTGTAATGGCAGCCTTTTTTTCCCATAATATGGAATACACCATGCCAGGTTCTAAGCCCCAAATTTTCATACTTTTCTTTTGCAGATAAAAGAGGATTATATGCCTTTCTGATTCTTTCCGCTACGTTGAGATTCACATTCGGTTTTTTGTCCAAAATTACGTCCAGATACTTCGCGCTGTCCGAGAGGGACAGTTCCACTCCGTTGATTTTAGGGACATGTGTAATATTTCACACAGTTTCTGCTGTTGCATTGATGGCGGTAGGTTTATTGTTCCGTTCGCAAAAATACCGATCCTTGTGAATGGTCTCTCACACTTTTACTGTCCCTTCTTTTCTCTACTTTTTTTTTTGTTTTAAATGCACTTACACGAATAACTTGATTCAATAGCAACACTGAAGTTGTCGTAGCCTACCGTCCTCTTGATCTTTTGCTTTCCACTCTTCAAACTCGGATTGTGTGGTAAGCGCTACTTTGAGATATATTTCCGCAAATCACACTATGCGCAAGTACCGCCTCCGTTTATACTTTTTATGCATAGAATTACTTTCAAGATTCTCTATTTGATAAAGTTCAGAACTCATTTTCACCTTAGACTGGATCCACTAGGGACCAACTTCTTTCACTAATATTCTTGTGGCTTTTTGCTCTCGTCATTTAAAAAAAAGTATTCCAGTGATCTTATTTTGAAGACGTCGATGTCTCAAAATTTACCTGAGACGTACGAGTATAAAGGAATGATGCTCTATATACAGGGTGAGTTTTTTAACTTGAGATATCCAAATTACTCGAAAAATACGCGATATCGCGAAAAATGTTTCAAACAAAAGTCACAAGGTTCTGAAGGGGACATAAGATGATGATTACGAGTTTGACCTTGAGCCCCATTTTTAAGGTCAAACCAAGGTCGTGCATAATCCTCTGCTAAAGCAGGATATCAATGACAGTGCCATCATAAAAAATGACATGCAGACGCTTAATAATTGAATAAAGAAGCTGCAATATAATAGATTTTAAGGATATCAGCACTATCGTCTTCTTGTAGCCAGCAAATCAATCTAGTTAGATAGATTCATTATTCCAAATCACAGATTATAGTATTTAAAAAATCAGGCTCTGTAGTAAATAAACAGGAAAATATTCGACGACGGTGTCGTCAATAGAGTCAGTGGTTTGACTTAAATAGGGTAGAAGTTGCGGAGTATCTTAGCCTAAGCGCCATCCTACTGAAACCACACGGTAAAATTATAAAGTATATGTTAATCCAAATAGAGAAAACAATTTTCAGTGACATCTAATGTAAACACAACTTTGTATAACAGTTATTTTTATAATAATGTGGAAATATTCAGTTTTGAATAATTACAGAGTCAACGTTAATATATAAGATACTAACATACGGCAGACATTTGCTTGATCCATATCCGCTGCACATGCAGACAGGTAGTTGGAGGTATGTACTTGACGCATGGTATTCCTATAAAGCACATTTATGTGTTATAACTCTAACACTAGCCAAGATTTGTGCTTAAGCGCTGGGATCTGTTTAAACAAAATAAAGTCTTTCGATTCAAACAGTGCAAGGACTACATAGAGCAGTACAGTAGCTAAACTCTCATGTGTTGCCCCGATAAAAAGAAAGGTCGACTTCACGATGTTCAAGGGTCCAGTCCAGAGTTCGCAGGTGCAGTTCGCTGTCTCGTCGCTTTACTTCTGCACTGGGTAGACCTTATTTGGATATAGGAAAAATTGTTTGCAAAAGATTTCATATATTGGGTTATTTGGAAAATAATTTCGTTGTTCGCAACAGAGGACTTCAATTTATTTTATTCAACGCCAACACATAAGCCATAATAAACCGCGTAAAATATTTTGATAGCTGATATAGAAAGGCTTACTTGTGAATAAGTTCGATTGATTCTACCCAGTAATTTTTGGTTGGCGCCCTTTCAAAAATGTAAAGTAAAAAGCAGAATTTTAAGAATATTTTACGTTTTTACAATCGAAAATGATGTGTATGAGGAAGATGTATTGGCAAACGCTAGTGCCAAAAGATGCACCACGTTCTGGAAGGCCGATTGAAGCTAATGAAAACAAAATAAAGGCATTGATTAATGCAAACCTGCGAACAATAACTCTTGAGATAGCTGAGAGGTTAAATTTATCGAAATCGACCGTTTATGATCATTTGAAATCTAGGTTTAATCTTAGAGCTCACTTTATGGGTTTTTCATGTTCTTACAGAAAGAAATGTGTGCCGTCGCATTGATTATCCAATTATTAAGGGCATCATTACTGGGGACTAAAAGTGGGTTGTCTACGACAATGTTAAGTCCAAGAGATCATGAAGTAAAAAAGGCTCAAACCATCCGAATGCCGATATACTGACGAGTACATATATGGTGATGCTATCGGTTTTGTGAGATTTAAAGAAATTGTTTTTTTTTCGCTTCTACGGGACACCAATTCTGAAATGTACCCTTATCAGTTGGGACAAATTAAATGATTCACTTAAACAGAAAGTGTCAGAATCGATCAATAGAAAAGATAAAGTATTCCACAAGATAATGCGAGACCTCATATAAGTTTGGCAACTCGCCAAAAGCTTTTATAGCTGGGATGGGATATAGATACTTCTACACTCACTCATTCCCAAAATCTAGAACCTTGTTTCGGTCTCTAAAAAATTGTAAAACCTTTACTTCAAATGAGGAGGTCAAAAATCACTTGCATCAGTTTTTCGCCAGCAAAGAAGAAACATTTCATGAGAGTTGAATCATTGGGTAATTGTGGGAGTGATGCCGCTCCCAACCAAATCCATACATCTAATCATCCGCATAAAAAATTTTGTTTTGCTTTCAGTCCGTTAGGTATTAAAACGAAGGATATTTGTTCCCTTATTTTGTTTTTCGCACCTCTTTAAGCTTTGGAAATTTTTCAGAATGTTGCTATTCGTCGATCCAGAAACACACGATTTTCTCAAGTCCAAGTTTTTTTTGCCGTTTATTAGTGTCAAAAGAAGTGGATGCGGTGATTTTTTTTTGTTTTCGTTTTTTGTTAGTTATGAAGAGTTATGCGGCATCTCTCCGTCACTACAGCGATAGATCCGCACTTTTTTTTGATAAGATGCCGTATGTTGAGATGATGCGTGGGAGAAAGCAGCGTCCGTTGGAAATGGAGCTTCAGGATTTAGCGCCTCAAGATTCTAATCCTCTTATCCTCAAACTATTCCAGACCACTTCTTCAGCATATCAGACTCGGCTTTTGTCCTGAATCGGACTTGGAACCTGCAGGGCAAACCGCCATGTTGGGAGAAATGGCACAGCTAATACTCGTATATTTTATGAAAAAAGTTTTATTTCCTTATTTAATTTATTTATTACGGTAAAAAATAATTCCTTCTTTAAGTTTCTTTGAAAATCAAAGTATGTTTTACTTTTATAAAAAAATTACGCGGATTGTTAAAAAAGAGCGGCATCTCTCCCGCAATTACCCTACTATCGCCAGAAAGATTGTAGGAGGTATTAGACCAGAATGCACAATATCTATATAATTCAATGAAATATTTTTTCACTTTCATTTTCATAAAAAAATGTTGATGAACAAAAATCAGATTGTTGCGATCGACTCTAAATTGACAATTTAATTTTTTCTGTATATTTCCATATGTACATTTTTTTTTGTATGTATGCACATAACATTTACGCATTTTTACAAGAGCATAGCTCTGCGTCATGTGGAGTAATGTGGTACGGAATCTGTTCTCTACACGATAAAAAGCGAGCGCTGTTGGATTATTATCTTCTATAGGTACGTCGATTGTTGAGTTTAAGACCGTTTTCAAATAAAATAAATTAAATTATTTTACGGAAGCATTCTTCTCCTATAAGGGAAATCTCCGGCAGTATGTTATTTTTCTCTTACTGGTCTTCTGAAGGCGTCTCTCCGTCAACCAGGCAAATAAGAAAAAAAATATTTATTTCCGTGTTTTTAGCCATTCAATTCTACATTAATGATCACATTCTTCATATAATCATCATTAATTCACTTTTAGAAATAATGCAAATATAACATGAAAAGCACGACATACATGCTTCTGGAATAAATGACCAAACTTGCTCCCAGAATAGATGTACACATATGTATACATTTTTTTTCAAATTTTATGCATCCCATTTCAGAATATTATGTCTAAATTCGAATTAACATGTTCAAACTCCGTAAAAAAAAATATTGTTGTTTTTCTTCTTCCTCACTTTAGAGCGCGATTAAATGAAGCAAATGCCCTTGGCGAACAAGGTTCCTTACCCTGGTTGTTTGTTCCTTTTTTTTATTTTTATTTAATTCCACTTGTTCAATTGTCCTTCTGGTGCGGATTGCAAATTGCCTTCGGGTTACTTTATTCGAGAGATAAGCGCCTTGAATTCATTCGATATAAAAGAAGAGGAAAGAAATTTGTAAGGAAGTGAATTTAGTTTCCTTTTTTGCTGAAGTTCTTGGTGTCGTTTTTTTTTTTGTTCAAATCATTGCTGATGAAGTGGGTTGTGATTTTATTTTTCTCCATAAATCTTTTGATTGGATTGTAAAAAAAAAACCCCAAAAAAAGGAACTGGAAGTGGAAAAAGAAAAAGGATTTGCACACTCTTGAAATAAAAAATTAGAAAAAAGTGCTGTGACGGAAACAAATTAACACCAGAAGTGTTTGAAATATATATGAGTACATATACATCCTATTATTGTTTTTCAATACAATTTAAGGCAAACATTTTGTTGAGTAGGCATTGTTTAGACATGAGTTACATAGGTCAGATGGTTTTTCTGCTCGCTCTATGAAAAATTGTTACCACCAATTTATTAGATTTGCGCTGCCCTCATATCATTTGCATTTAAAAGAAAAATAATTAGTAGTTTAATGGTTTTTCGAAAGACAGAAAATGAATGCACTTATTTTTCATGAAAACTTAAAAAACAGTTTTGATGTTTTGCAAGACAGAACCCAACATTACAGGCTTTGCAATGCCATCGCATTCTGTGATTCATGGCACATCTAACTTTAGTTCCATGTACTGGCAAATGTACAGCCTTGTCCAGTCTTTTTTCTAATGGTACATTTACTTTGTACCTGTTTGGAGTAATATCAGTGTCAGCAATTCAGTTTCTTTTTCGGTCAAAATCAGGTTCAGCTCCTGTGAGGCCTCTGACTACTGCCAGCTTGAAATCTTTTAACGATATTGGTGTCGCAGCTGAGCGAAGTTTGTTTGTAAAGGATAAAAGCAATGACCACTGTCAAATCACGAAGATGCCATAAAAATATATGAGCACTGTTTTTAGCATTTCTGTCTATTTCGTAGCATGATTTTAGCATTATCCAATTCGTCAACATAACCCATATGTCGACTATAGTCTTTGACTAATATTACGCATTTTACCGCTTCTTTACTTCCATCTTTTCCCCTTCTTTAAGCCTTTGTTTGTCGTAAGGATCATGAAAGTTACTCAAAAATAGAATTGGTTTGCTATCGAACCATTTTAATGTCAATACACCTTCCTTACTCATCCTCCAATCAAAAACGTTCTCTTTTCATAGTTTTGTCTCTTGCAAAATCCGTTGAAATGTCTTTTCTCACCTTTCTAGCAGTTCCACATCCATATATGCCATCTTTTAGCAACTCTTGTTGCAACTCTACCGAGTTGAAGTAGTAGTCAAAATAAACTTCATGACATTTTCCAACCAAATCTTTTGTCAAATCCTTTATAACCCTGGCGCCTAAATTCGCTCGATACAATTCGGAACCTATATATATTTGAAATTGGGAAACAAAGGCATTTTCATCGGCTCCATTTTGTATCCTTTTTTTATGGGCTTTAGTGGCATATATTGGCGTAAACTGCTTCTTCTCTTGAACTTTATCATAGATTCATCGATTGAGTTATGTTTAGTAGGACGGTGGTACATTTTGTATGTTGTTGGCAGTTCATCTAATAAAGGTTTCAATTTATACAGCTTGTCAAAATTTGGTTCTCCTCTTTTCGGCTGCAAATTGCTATCAATTAAATGTAGATTAGTCAGGAGAAATTCAAACCTCTCGCGTGACATTTTTGTACATATGAAATTACTGCACAATTCCACTTTTGATGACCAAAAGTCCCTATAACTGGGAAGATTTCTGCTACCTGTTTAACGCATTTCGAAGAGTAGCGAAGCAAGTTGATTGCCAAAAAACACTTCATTTCTTCTTTCTGGATCACTGTTCCTGCCTTACTTTTGTGTTATATACAAAATTGTCAGGAAAACTATGTGCTATATAAGCTTCGGCGAAAACAAAAGAAGAAACATGTCCACTGGAAATTCCCACCTAGAATCTGTAGGCGAACGGCTTCGACAATTGGTTAAACACATCTGCTTCCATGAGTTGTTTTGGCCCACTTCACCTGTAAGTCTGTACTCACAAGCTATTCTAATGGGCATTCTTCTTCACTTTTCCGATTGTTGTCACTTGTATTACAGAAAGACCTGCGGCTTCTTCTTCCTCAAAAACCTCATCAGGAACATCTGCCTCACTCCCGTCCTCATTTTCAGGAACTTCTAACCCATCGGAAAGAATTTCATCCAATAAATCCAACCATTCCTCATTAGTCGATTTGTTCAAATTAATTTTCTTATTCATTTTAAAGACATAAAGAAAAATAATCTTGAAGAAAGGTGGGACCATTGCGGGACCACATCAAAAAAAGTCCCAAACTAATAATAAAAACAAAAGTTTTCAACAAGGTTTCAACTTAATTTTATTGTTTACCCAAAACTGTTACAGAAAAATGTCTTCCAATTTTTATTACTCGGAATCAGCAAATAAATAAAAATCTTATTAGGACTGTTTCTCAAACGAACCGATCACTTCAAAATCACGGTTCATGTTTTATCCTGTCCATTGCGTGAACTGTCATCGATGGTGGTTCCAGCATTCACTCACCAAGCTGCTAGGAAAAATTATTTCCGTTTGTGGCGCGTTTGCGCTGGACATGTTCGTAGATATTGACAACTTGTGTTAATTTCATCAGCACCTTTTCTAAAGAATTCTCTCAGAAATATGTCACAAGCAAATCTACTGGAAAAAGTCAATTTTTTTGACAAGGACGCTGGTGATATGGTCATACAAGTATTGCCAGAAAATCTATTCATTCGCTGAAAAAGTTAAGACTCTGGAAGTTTTTTAAGAATAATATATCATTGCAGATCTCCAAAATGTAAGGATGTACACAATGTGGCAAATAATATCCTGGACTTGCTATAGAAAACATAATGAAATTACGATTTCTGTTTATTTTTCGGTGGCTATGTCGCGATGGTTGGCTCATTGGACTATCACGCAGAGGGTCTGGGTGCGATCCCCGGCATCGCCAACAATTTTTAGAATCGTCATCACCCTTTCGGCGGACAATGGCAAACTCCAAAAAGTAAAATTGCCTATGAGTGCCTTGTGGATTCGGCGATAAACTGTAGACCCCGCTCAGATGTGACAAAACTGACAAAATGAGCAACACAAATGGGCAACATACCGGGCTGCCAGCGCCACAGTATTTTGTTTTTTTTAGTCGAAACTAGCCGACCCCCGTGGCTTCGCGTACATATGTATCTATATATCGCTGTGTATCGGTTTGATATGAAATAAATGGGAAAGCAAATAAATGTTTTTTTTAACGAACATAGCATTCAATACAATACCAAAGCCTGTATGGAGAAAATACTCGTAGATGTTTGTTTGTTTGTGCGTTTTCTGCATAAGCATAAGCACGGTTTACCAATATTGAAACATGCGACGTATAATTGCCCATGAGAGAAGCAATCGTTTTCTAAATTCAAACTGCACACTTACAAAGCTTGCACTTGCACTTTATTGATAGTCACAGTGAACACAAGTCGTATTGGAAATTGAAGTCATTTGAAATTTAATGGCATATCGGTTGGAATAAGTGGTATTCGTGGAACTTATACGTTTTCAACTTTATTAGGTCCAGTCAAAATTGTTGCCTCAATTAGTTATTCATATTTTTTTTAACTATTAATCCTGTACCTTGGCTAACTTTGGCTTATTCAGAAAATCTTTCAACATACAGTCTAATGCTTCCAATAAATATATGTTCTAATGTGAGCTCTTGTATATCCCATACAATAATTTTGCACGCCTGGAGAACTTTTCTCATTTCTGATATTTTTGATATTTTTGAAATGTTACATGTTAGATTTTCTGTGAATTGCATGTTTAGCGGCAGTTTGATAGCGCTATTCTCCCTTATTTCGTCAATGTGGCAGCAATGTCTGAAGAAACAAAGGCTTACGCCATATGGTTGTTTGAACAGATTTTCACCAGAATCAAGGAAATTAAGAACGTCCAAAAAGTGCAATCCACCAGCTTGTATGATGATATCAAACGCGACCATTTATTCTGGCAGGAGTTTCGATGTATTTTCTCCGTTCTTTTTATTGTCTGATTTTTCTCTAGGCAGTTTTGTGTCTAATTTTGCATTGATGGAACGGTTTGGTGATGTCATTCTTAATTGTGTCAATAACTTGCCGAGCATTGCAAGACAAAGATAAAATAAAAATTATCACTTTATTGTATATTTCTTTTGCGAAATCCAAACTATGATTTTGGGCTTCTCGACGCATTCGGTGCAGAATATGTTTAGCAATGAAGTCTTTATTTCTCCTAGAAGTGTACTGGTTGTTACGTATTTTGGATCACCTCAGGCGTCCGAACTGAAACTGGCCATCCTGTGTGATTGCCATCCTCCACCATCTCCCTACCGGGCAAAAACTGTTTATGACACTCTAAAACAATTGTTCCACACCAACAATCATCACAGTACATTTGTTGCACTAATCGGAATGTTTCTGATGCATTTTTACCAAGTTTTGAGTAAAATTTAATGACCGATCTTTCCTCCATATTATAATTTTGAACATCAACTAATAAGATTTTCAAAGACACAATTTTCATAATTAATAAATGTCAACCTTATTTCGACCAATAAATTTTGAAAGCAAGTAGAGAAAGATTCAAGCTTTACAAATCATCTTCGGACATATAAATAGCTCTCTTGTTTGCTGAGATATGGCTCGCATCCGGGATATTAAGAAGTGCCATCGAAAAAATTTAACCACCGAAAATAAATAAAAATACAGTAAAAATTAATAAAAAAAATTTATCTTTATTTTTAACAATTATTTTTAATTTTTACAGGAAAACCTTCGATCATTGTTTTTATGGTCTCATCTGTCACCTTTTTAGAGCTATTTTTCCAATGAAAGTTTGGCTTCTGAGCCCGCAGGAACAAATTGTTTTGAAAATTTCGCTTTAATTTCGCTTTGGGGTTCGAAACTTTGCTTCAATATTTCCTCTACCTTTGGTGGTAGCTTGTTGAAATCAGCAAAAACATACGATTCACCGTCCATCACAATGCATGAAATTTGGTCAAAAAATTTGATTGCAAAAGTTTTGCCCGTTCTTTCGCATCCAATTGGCGTTCCGATTTGGAACCTTTTGGACTTTGTATGTTTTCAAGCCCGCATTTCTCTTCACTTTATGAACTTAACATTCTGCTTTTTTTTGCCACATTACGCTCAGAAATGTTCGGATTTTTCTCAAGAAGGCTCAAAACCTTAGTGACCTTTTTTGGGTTCTAAAACCGGCTTTTCGACCAGACCCGTAATTTCTTTCAACTGACAGGTTATCTTTATAATTCTAAATAGCAGTAGCAACTGTTTTCTCATTAACTTTTAGTTGCTCTGCGATTTTTATGTACGTCCACCCTGGGTGTGCTAAGTGACACCCAATAATTCAGATTCCATGTTTATTATGTAACTATCAAACAGAAATGGCATAAAATTTGAAAATAATGGAAGCATTCCGAGCATTACAAAAAGGAAGAATTTGGGTGATTTTTCTGTAATTTTTGGAAGTAAATTCGAAATGAGAGTGGGTAAACTTTTTCGATAGCCCTTCTTATTTGTCACACTATGTATATAAGAGACGCTATCGGTAGATACGGGTATAATTAATGGGATTGCGGCTGAAGAATGGAGGAATTTTGACACACTTTAAGCGACAAAGTCCCATGTATTCAAAGCTGCCATGGCTCAAAGATAAGTGTTTTGGTTTCTATATCGGACGGTTCAGCGTACAATCCCAACCGCGTCCAAAACATATTCGTGCTTTCAGTTTGTTTGTGTTTGCACGGGAGAACACCGGCGGCACAATCTCTAAAAAGTCTGCAATTTGCGCCGATGATTTCAATGTAATTGGGAGGATACAGTTGGCTGTCAAAATTATTGTAAGTATGTGTATATGCTTTATATTCTTTATACAAGTAAAACCTCGACAAATGGAACAGAATGTCACAGTCGGCTCTGTTAAAAAAATTCTGCCAATAACGCCCCTGCAGAAATGAAACGGAAAATCACTCTTAGCCCTAAATGCTTTTGTTGTGCTAAGATGACAACTGAATTGTGATCCCCTATCCCGAAAAATTAAAAAGAAAACTCTATACATAACCTTCGTCATCACAGTACTAATTTATGGCGCTGAAGCATAGACTCTTTCGAAAGCAAATGGTCGTTTCGAGACCATTTTAGGAAAATATTCGGCTCCTTTTGATTTTACGAACTCTGGAGGAGAAGATTCAACGAAGAACTATACGAGCTGTAGCAAGACATTGACTTAGTCAGAAAAATGGGCAATATTCACTGCCGATAGCTAGGTCATGTAAAGCTAATGAACACCAATGCTCCGACCCACAGACTCATCGAATATAACTAGAAGAGACAACGCAGTAGATGGAAACCTCAACTTACGTAGCGCGCACAAGAAGAAAGACCCTCCAACCGACATGGGGTGCGCAGTTTTTTAGTTGAGAGCTACGTTCACCCCGAACGAAGTAAGTAAGTATATTCTTTTTGCTCATAAATATATTTATTTTTAGTACAATACATAACTCTTCCAAAATCTTGTCAAAACTGTAACCTATGTATCAGGTTTTCTTTTGCAATATTCAAATATCTTCTTTAATAATCGGGGTGCTGATATTAACCTCATAAGAAAGTTGTATGTTATTTTATTTAAAATATGAGTACTATGATTAAGATACTAGAAACTGGATACAAATCATTAAATTTCATATTGTTATTCCAGCAAACAAAAACCAACGTTACGAACTGCCGCACTTTCGTATTGAGCCGATTGGCATCTAATGCTTCCGGATATGTTATTATGGAGACTATTAAGATTCGCATATGCCCTCCATTTCTACCACAATCAAATTGCAAATACAATCCATTATTTATTTTGATGACAATTATAATAGGTTTTGTGCCTTTAGTGCCGATGCTAGTAGTTCGGCAGCACGAGGCCTATTAAAGGTAATAAAACTCCGCATGCATATTCAAACATATGTATGTATACACATATATCTCCCTGTTTCCTTTGGAAATGCCTGTAAAGTCTTATCCTACGTGCTTCCTGGTCATGTCGGTGTTTATTGCTCACGAAGCATCCTCTTGTTTTGTCCAGATTTCTTGTTCCTGTTGTGATTTATAAAGCGCAAAGTAAACATCAAGATTGCCATCTATTCTCTTACACCAACCATCCATTTATACTTATGGATGTGAACTGATATCCCAAAACATGCTGGTCACTCCCTTGTACGAAATTTTCAACCACTTATGCCTTATTAAAGAGGCACAAAATCTGATGCCCACCTTTAATTTTAACATTCCGATTGTTTTGAATTAAATTCCTCTGCTCCATAAATACCACATGTGTGAAATCCTATAAATGTAGTTCTTCTCACATAATCCCATATAAATCATTGGCTCTATGTGGACACATGTCAAATTATGTATATTGATCACACCCCCCAAAAGGAGCATCACATTCTGGATAACAACAAAAAAAATGTTTCCTATTGACACATGGCACCGGAAATAAAAACCCTACAAATATGAACATCTCCCAAACCTTTTCATCATTCCAGTTTTTACCTTGGTCGATTTAAGGCTGGTTAACCACATCCGCACCCAAAATATCATGGGAAATTATGTCAGTCCTTTTGTCCTTTTTACTCTAAAAACAACATTAAATTGTGGGGCGACTGATAGTGCTTATTAGTCAGCAAAAATTCTTCGATTCAGGACCTGCGAAACCAAACGAATGAACACATGATGGTACTAGGTTGGTCCATTCATCTAAAGTGGGGTGAAAATCTCCGGGGGATTCATAAATGAAACATGTGACTCGTTGGGGGTGGATAAAAAAAGAAGTAAAAAAAAATGAAAAATCAAATCACGCTAAGTGTGTAGGAGGGTTGACATCAAGTTAGTCTTTCTGTTTTTTTCTTTTTATAGACGAACAAGGTTTACGAGTAACAAGACACTTGTTGGTCGTTTCCTTAATAAATTTTAGTGATTTGTTTTAAAAATTAATGATAATCGATCGCTTGACTATCATTGTAGGGAATAAATGTGGAAACTAAAGTTTGACATAACTTTTGCAGTTCTGGCAATGAAATATGACTACCTTATAATAACAACTGAATGTGAAAGGTGACAGAGGGAGACCTGTTCGTTTGGGATTATCCATTGGCTTATGAATAGTGACTATTTGTTTGAATAGTTTATCTAAAGTACGAGTACTAGGACACTACGGTATAGTGGGAAATGAACAAGTGGAGAGCTTGCAAGGAGAGGAGGGCTACTTGACAATAGCGAGGTTGCTAATGTCAAACCAACCCTCTGTGCAGTAAGATATGTTACACTACCGCATAAAAGTCAATAAAGACTGCTAATATTAGGTGGTCGAATCTGGAAGTTCACAGGGTATCCAAGGCTCTATGGCAACTTTTCGATGGTTAAAGATCTAGAAAGCTGATTAAACTGAACAGAGATAAGCTTACGACTTTAGTAGGAATCCTGACAGGACACTGTCTCCTGCTGAAACACGCAAAGAGACTCAAAATGACAGATACAGACTGTTGTAGATTTTGTGGCGATCTATAAGCGGTCGAGGACATAACACACATACGGTGTGAACGTGAGGCAATATGGGGTTTTGTAAAGAAATTAGGTGTTTTACCAGGAAGATTGTTTGAAAATTCAACTGGTAACACAGGGAACACGATGGGCCCGTTTTGGTGCCTAGTGATATGTCTTATGACACACCCTGTTTAACATTACTTTACTTACTTTATGTGGCGCTATAGTCTGGGGTAGACCTGTGCCTCAGTCAACAAAAATCTCCAGCCAGCTCTATTCCTTTTTTTTTGCTGCCTCCAGTATCTCGGTCTTACTCCACTGCCCTGTCCTTCGGGGGCGGATTCGAAGACTTTTCGGACCCGAGCGTTGGTGTCCATCCGGTCATATCACACAGCCTTCGTAGTCGGTACATTTTCATTCTTCTGAAAATTCTTCGATGTCGTATTATTATTAAAGTAGTGAGATTGGAAAGGGCTATTCTTCGTTTGAACTTAGCGCTGGTGATGTTGTCTGAATTACTAGCTTAGCCTAGGTAAGCAAAGTCTTTAACAACATCAAAGTTATATCTGTCGAGGTTGACGTTCTGTCTTCTACGTTGGTGCTGAGTGCCAGCATACGCCCGGTGTTACCCTCGCTGACCGGTAAGCCCATTTTCGCCGCTTCTGTCTCAATACTAGCAAAGGCGCCGCTGACATCACGCTTCTTTCTTCCGGTTCTTTCACTATCATCGGCGTATGCGAGTAATTGGATGGATTTTTGAAAAATTGTGACTCTTGTCACCTGAGTTTTGCGCTATTCTTCCGAGTATAGTGTTTTAGAAATCGCTGAAAGCTCATCGGCTTGTCTAAATCCTTATTGACATCAAAGGTCTCGGTGAGACCCTAACCAACCTTGATGGAGCACCGTGCATTCTCCATCGTCATCCTGCACAGGCGGATGAGTTTGGAATACCAACACCAAACATTGCTCGGGCATTTTTTCGTCCAACCATAATTTACAGAAAAGTTGGTATATGCTCGTTACCAAGTCTTCGCCTAAAGCTTTGATGCGCTTAGCTTAGATATGACTTTCTCCACTTCATCCAGCTCGGAGGGACGGAATTGCTGGTCTACACAGAGGTATTTAGTTGGTTATCGCCGTGTGCTCTTTCCCAATCCTCCAACATTGACTGCGACTCTACCAACATGTTCCTTTGTTCGTCTCTAAAGGCTTCGGTTCGAGACCGGTTGTGACAATGGCATGTTCAACACTCATAGCATTAGTTTATTTTGACGTTGTTCGGGATATCCGTAACCTTACCTTAGCTACAACAAGGTAATGGTTCGAGTCGATGTTGGCTCGTCGGAACGTTCGGACATCCATAACACTGCAGGAGTGTTTTGCGTTTATCACAATGTGGTCAATCTGGTTGGAGGTTAATTGATCAGACAAGTCCCCCTGCGAATATCAAGATGTGGGAACCGAGTGCTAGCAACAACAATGTTAGTCCCGCCGCAAAGTCGATAAGCCTTAATCCCTTTTTGAAGGTGGTGTCATGGCTATGCTATAGCTTATACTACGAAAGATGCCCTCTCTCCTAACTTTGCATTATTACCGGAGGCGTGCCGACACATAAGGCTGATGTTGGGAAATTTAGCCTATTTAGGGACTTAAGATTCCATTCGCACTAGGAAGAATAATATCTCATTTAGACGACACAACTTCTCACTTCTCACGCACTGAAAACACAGAAGGGCTAGTATACAAATTTGCAAACCGTACGTAAGAACGTATTGTATGTAGGTTAAGTAGATTAAGGTTTATTTTAAGTTAGATATTAATTTTTTATAAAAATAAAAAAGATATGTCCATGTGCTAAGTTTTTTATCAAAAAATTGTTTTCTTAGCCTTAAGTTTAGAAAATAAGTAATCATAAATAAAATGTAAATAAAGACATAGATATAAGAATTTAGAGTAACTAAGAGTACCTGTGTAGGGCCAGTAAGTTAGTATAAGATTGTTTAGTAATTTTAAGCTAGCATTTAAGCATTTTTTGTTAGTATGTAAGAATTGATGATTAAGATAATAAAATGCATTTAAAACTAAAACTAAAACTTAGTCTTTCAAGATTCAATGTGTTTTAGAGATATTCTATGTTAGAAAGAGAGAAAATATTAAATTGCCTAAATGTCCAAAAAGCGTTTGGTGCACTTAGTATAAGAGTGATAGATTTTCAATAAATCTTTTGAATTTGAGCTTCGACAAGGCAAAGGTACCAATAAAAACTCAATAATAGTTTCATTCTGACTTTCATCAAAACGATGATGGAGAAAGTAGCTGCAGATCGAATTCGGAATTTTATCGGAAAGCATAATCTAGTATGCAGAAAATAATGTTACTTCCACGAAACCGCTTCCTGGTGACAGATTGATCGAAGCTATCCAAAAAGCCGGAATAAGGGGAAACCTAGCGTACAGGTTAACTCATATCCTATAAGGAAGAACTTTTCTCGCAAAAATCAAAACTCGGTTAAGCAAAAAACAGTCAGTCCAATTAACGTCCTCTGGTCCTCTTCTTCTCATACCGTATACGAATGAAATGTTTCAGTGTTAGAAGAAGAGCACCTCATCTCATATGCCTATGCAGGTGATTTACCTACTCGTATTTGATGTTATGCGGTGGAATGAGCCATGAGGCTGATACAAGTCATGGCAAATGGGGTGGTAATTAACGCATCAAAAATGAAAATGTTGCACATCCGAAGTCCACAGTCTTTGTACTTTACGTTACCAATTGTATGAAAGACTTTCGGATGTCCCAGCATTTTCAACTACTTACTATAGGAGGTTCACATAAATAATCTGAATGATAAGACCACAGCTGTCTTTTTTTTAAATTTCCTTTACGTATCAAAATCTACGGTTTATATACAACAGCCACAAAAGAGTGAAGACTAATAAATAGTGTACTAGCTTGAGAAGGCCATATCGAGAAGCAGCATAGCATTCAAAATTGTTGGGTGCAAGAATCATACATTCCCCAGCGATCGGCAGATGACCATACTCGTACACGTACTCTGCATAGTGCCAAGTAAAAACTCTAGGACGTAGGACGCTCTTCTATACATCAACACCCCAGCTATGACCAAGAGCCGATCATAAATTCGAAAATGCATGAATGCTCGTCAAAACTCTGAAAATATTTAAAAGAATCAGACAGAAAATATAGAAACCTGTTCAGTTCTAAAATGGTGCCCTTACTAAATATTTTAAGCCGGCATACTTTGCTGAATAGAAAAAATCAATTTATCGTCTTTTTTTATGATAGGCAAACCAGAATATTAACTTTTTACGTCTTGAACTGCAGGAAGTTAAGTAAAGTCCAAAGAACAGCATGTTGGACCATAAGCGGAGCCCTACGCACTACTCCCTTCGCAGCTTTGGACACTCTGTTTCACCTTACACGCCTCGACATTTATAGCAGACAAGTGCCCGCCAACGCAGCTACTCGCCTTAAAGCGACTTCACAGTGGGCAAATAAACCTTTTAGCTACGCAAACGGTCTACACGCACTTGGAATCCTACCAGAAAACATTGACTACATCACACCAAAACAATGGCTTGACAAGGGCTTTCATGCAAGCATTCCCTCCAGATCCTTGTGGGAGGAAAATGCCCTACTGGATGACAATTCAATCCACTTTTACACCGACGCGACGGTTCAAAAACTGTGAGTGGGCCTGGTGGTGGTGTTTTTGCCGATAAGCTTAACCTTAGCCTGTGCTTCCCCATCCCCAATCCCCGATGCGTATTCCAGGCGGAAATTCTGGCAATTAAGGAAGTCCTGTCCTGGCTGAAAAGAAATGTAATATCTGCTATGGATATCCGCATCTTTTTCGATAGTCAGGCCGCTATCAAATCCCTAGACTCATGCTCTCTAAATTCAAAAACAGTCATAGACTGCCGATCATCTCTAATGGAAATGGCGGAGCAGTTTAATATTCACCTTTGCTGGGTGGCGGGAGAGACATTCCAGGGAATTGCAGGGTCGACAAAGCCAAAATTGGAATCACTATACCTATCACACCTGAAAAGGAAAACATAGGTCTACCTATCGCTACGTGCAAACAAGAAAAAAAGCTGGATGCTAACAGAAGAACAAACCATAGATGGGCGGTTGGATTGACATGCTCAGCGACTAAACAAATCTGGCCAAAGCTAAATCTGAACCGCTCCATGAGTTTAATTCTTCTAAATAGAAAACATCTTAGTATGGATTAGCTGCAAGGATTAGGAGGAGGAGGAGACAATCCCTAACCTCCTCTGTACATGTCCAGCTCTCTCCCAAAGAAGAAATCTTAACCTCGGAGCCTTCTTCGACAACGACTTAAGTGACTTAAGCAACTTATTTACTTACTTTAGGTGGCGCTACAGTCCGGGGTGGGCCTGGGCCTCAGTCAACAAGCTTCTCCAGCCAGCTCGATCCCTGGCTAGCTGCCTTCAGTTTCGCACGCTAAGTTGGCTGAGGTCCTCTTCCACTTGCGTGCGCCACCTGAGTCTTGGCCTTCCTCTACTGCGCTGTCCCTCGGGGGCGGATTCGAAGACTTTTCGGACCGGAGCATTGGTGTCCATGCGCTCTACATGACCCAGCCATCTCAGTCTTTGGATCTTCACTCTTCTGGCTAGGTCCATGTCGCTGTACAGTCCATACAGTTCGTCGTTGTATCTCCTCCTCCACTCACCGTCAATGCAGACGGGACCGAAGATCGCCCGAAGAATTTTTCTCTCGAAGCAACCAAGAACACCCTAATACATTTTAGATAATGTCCATGCCATGGTGGCAACGATTAGTATAAGGCCTCGTAGAAGTAGCATCTTCCGACAGGTGCTGGTTCCTTAAATGACGAGAATGAGCCTCTGCAGCCGAACATCTTGCAGCTCTGCTAATAAGTCCTACTTCACGCCTCCCCGTGGCGCCATCTGGGAATCTCACTAGAGGTTGCGAAGTAAAGGGGGCAAATGGCGAGTTTCCTGCGCCATTAACCAGGATTAGTGTCGGAAAAACAAAACAAGACCTTCTCCGGGCTACTCCGACATATTTGGAGCTCAGGCCGGAAAGGATTTCCAGGACTTAGTCAGGGTCTTGGAAAAGAGATGGTGGCGGACGAGCCCTATAAGGACCAACGGCAGCGCTCACATCCCGGAACGGGTTACTGGCTTCGGTGTAACCGACCCCTCGTCCTAGGGGCACTCAAAATGGAACTGGTCCTCCAGGTTGGGGGTTGCGCTGCCGGGGTAACTGCCCGGCCATTTAAAAAAAATTAAGTTATGAAGCATCAACAAGACTCGGATATGGACGGGTCTACTGTTGACAACCCATGCAAACGATTTAAGGACAGGACATGAGCTTCGGATATGCATGTGGAATGTTAGATCCCTTAATAGACCACGTGCAGTCGAGCAACTAGCGGAGGCCCTAGACTGCTGCAAAGCAGACATAACCGCCATCCAAGAAATGCGATGGGATGGGCCGGACTTAAGCAACACAGACATTAAAAGTCTCCTACGTTTTATTGAGAGCTCTAAATGGTTTCTGGAGAAGAAGGATCACAGATCCACGTGGCATCACAATGGGCCAATAGGCCTAAATGGGTTTGTTATTTCAACACCCACTTAAACCTAACCTAACCTACGTCTTTAAATCATTAAGTACCAATGCTAGATATTGATATACGAGTATGCTACAGGAAGCTATATGAATATATCCTCTCTCTAGAATGCAAATATCTAAAAACGCAGAAAATCTAGTGAACGAAACTAAATATACATTTGACAAATGCCGATTTATCCTAGAGAGAGCAAACTTCATAAACATGTGTCGTGTTGAAAACTACCAATATGTCATCGCAGTCATATCTGTCTCCATTAAGATCAAAAGACAGGTTCTTTTCGGTTGGATAGCTTTCCCCACCACATCTCTGTTGGATAAAAGGCCGGCATATTAAAGTAGTTTAAACTCCTAAAAGCTAAGCCAATACTGACTGGGCGAGAAGCCCCGGTGATAGAATATTTAATACCGGATTTGCATTTATAATGACAGGAGAAGCAATAACATGGGGATGCAAAAAATACATCGGTTGCTCTTAGCAAAACATGACTATATGACACTGAAGCAAGTCCACATTTATTTATTTAAATCTTCATCTCAAAATAAGCAAATCCATATACGCAGTTAATACAACAAAAGAGCCAATTTAGTTTTTAATCTCCTTCCAGATATTTCTCATTATTAATTTAATCTGAAAACTGTACAAGACAAGGTATCAATTATGAACTAAACAGTTTCTCACTGTCGCTTCACTTTCAGGTCTCACCCTTTTCAATTTACTTGTTTTGAAAGTTTCCTCATTTGACAAACAACAGATACAGAAGTAAGGACGAGTATAACAAGATAAAAGATTAAAATATTAATTACACCTCAGGATTACTCGATATCATCACAAATATAATCCCTTACTATCAACAAACACCAGAAAAAAAGAAATAATGAAAAAGGAAACTTAAGCATTGACGCTAAAATTTGAAATAACCGTATTAGGTACTTCAGTATTCAATTTGTATGTATGTACCTATATTTATTACTGTCTTTTTAGTCTGATATTGTGCTGGAAGATTTCCAACTTTTGTCTTGAATGGTGAAAATTAAGATGGATGTTCCAAAATGGATAATAAATAAACCGATTAAAAGTACTGTCTTCAGTGTAGTTAAATATTTGATGAAAAATGTCAGTTACAGATTTTTAAATTAAGTTCAATTAGGTAGAAGAAAACGAAGAATGTTGAAACTTTTTGGCACGAGTACATAAAAATCAGAACCAACGAGGTAAGTTTATAAATTTTTTAACAAAAACGATATTTGATCTTAATAAATTATTTATATTCAAAAATGGTCATTATAAAAGGGAACAGATTTCTAATCTCGAAACCTTAGTTGATTTATTGATTCTCAATGTTTAAAGCAACAAAATTTTATATACAGATTTATGACTTGACCTTTCTGCTGCAGGTTAGGATTTGTGCATGGGATTAAAAACTTGGCCACGTATAATGGCGCACACCGGCCCATTTAGGCAACATTTACTGCATAATTCAATTTTCGGGTAGACCTACACGAATAATGTAAAATTTTTGAATTCACTGAAATATATAGAAATAGCTTAGAGCTCTGGTAATCGAAAAAATTATTTAATTTGGATCAACAGCCAGTGAAAATTGAGTAGGGTCGGGTGAGGCTGGTTGGGCTTGGGCCAAGCGAATGACTCAAGAACCTCAAGTTTTACGCGAAGAAGATTAACTACGCGCAATTTTTTGTTTTTTATGTGAAAAAGTTAAAAAACTGTGCTCAAAGTGCAAATCATGCATTAAGATAAAATTAAACAATTTTGAGTATTTTTTTTTATTTGTGACGCAATATGTTATTAAACTAGATGTGGGGTACGATGGGCCAGGTGAACTAACTTGTCCCGCTGAATTCAAAAATACAAGTCTTCTCTGTATTGTTATTTTGATCATAAATACTTTTTCTAGAATGTGTACATACAAGCAAAGAGCTGAGAGAGCTAGAAGTTCGTTGCCAAACGTCACTTCAAGCAAAGTCTTTGATATAAAAACGGCTTACAATAGGGGACGGTGATTTCTCCGATTCTGTTTAACATTTACACAAGTGATCTAGTAGGTTCCCTCAATTACTCTATAGAATACGCAGACGATTTAGTGGCGTACAGATCAGGTCCAAAAATCGAAATCATCAATGCTCTTCTGCAGCGTATTGCGACGATTGGGAATTGAAATTGAAATTATCAGAAACAATCTTGTTTTGGACTCCATTGAGATGGGTTTCTAGGGATACTAGACATAACTGGCGAAATTTGGCCATCATTGGACAACACGGGTATCTGGCTCGATAAATATCTGTATTTTGACAAACATATAGATGTGTGTCTCGCTGGGGCCAAGAAGGCCTTAGCCCTGACAAGAAGGCTGTTCCACAGCAGTCAACTTGTATCCAGGGTGAAGGTCATATGCTATGTGGCCCTAAGATTCGGGTGTTTGAAAGGCAGTGTCTTAGGACCTGTCTGGGTTTGTATAGAACACCAGAACCAGAGTACAAGAAATACTATTTCAAAAAAGCCCTTTACGATGGGGCTCATCTGAATAGGATTGACCTTTTTCTGATTAAGGTGATTCGAAGGCACGTTGCAAGGGCAATGGCCAGCGACAACAGCCTGATCTATGGGGCTTATTACCCCAGTGGAATGTACCACGGGAGCTCAGTTCTATCGGGCTTTATCACCAAAGGTTTAGTTCAAAGCAGGGATGGTATCCCGGTTATATACCACCACCACCGCGGTGCGAGGGAAGAGCGGCTCATCTACAACGGGTACGTTGTTAATGCTCAGGAGCTCCTCCGTTTTAGTCCCGCATGTGCGGACAGGGATCGGATTGATGCCGAAAAACAGTACGCCGAATTCTGGTGGCTTAAGGAAGGGAGGGGGGTTGATATGCTTTCCTAGATCGGTACATTACCAAGGTAACATACTTCTCCTAGTTGTAAGTTAGATTTAGGATAGTTAGGTGGGTTTTGCTGAAAGGCCGCATTCGCTGACATGAGGCACTGAGAAGTAATGCACAATGTTGGCGAATGATAGGCGTCCGAAATCGCAATTGGGATGGTGACCACCCGTCGTGAGAAGCCACGAGTGCTTACCATCTTAATTATATAGTTAAGTTAGGTTAAGTAGCTTAGGTAGGTTAAATAGAGAAGGGATGTAATTTTAAGTTTTACATAAAAGTAAAAAATACGATATGGCGTCTAAGATATTTCTAATAATATTTTCTTAGGAATGTTACAATTATTGATATATAAGATTAGTCGTAAGATAATGAAATTGTTTAGTTTAGAGCGCTCGGTAAGAGCCAGTAAGCTAGAATAAGTGATTGCCATTGTCAAATTAGATTTAAGCATTTTTGTCTAGAATGTAAGTAATTATATAAGAAATAATAAAAATGAATTTAAAAGTAAAGTAAAAAAGCTGAGAGAGCTACTGTTTATCAAAACCAGCTTAAAACCGCTGCGAAATCTGTCCTGGCTAAAGAAAAATCTATAAAAACAGCATTCAGCAAACAAAGTCGCATGTAAATCCTCGTACGTCAAGGCAAGTTTCGATGCACAATATCTTCTTTATTTTATGGCTTAACGCCAAAGAAGGTTCGCACGCATTCCTGTAAATGTGCGATCAAATTCGATATACGATTTCCTGATACATGGAATGGAAAATATATGACTGGTAAAAATTGGCTTACGAGGTTTCTTAAAAAGAACCACCAACTGTCAATTATGAAGTATGGAGTTTGAACAGAACCACCTATTTACAAAAAACTAACATGTATAGCTTATCTGACAAACTATCTGAGGCTATGGATAGACACAAGTTAAGTGCTTCAAACATATGGAATGTTGATGTGTGCAAGCCAGCAAAATAGTTGCGGCTAAGGGCAAAAGGAATATTGGATCGGTGACTGTAATAGTAGCCGTCTCAGCTTCTGGGGTGTCGATCCCAGTTTTGTTTATTTCTCCTCGGAAAAGTTATAAAGAACACTTTATTAACGGAGGTCCACCAGACTGCGTTGCAATGCTAGCGGTTGGGCCACCAATGATGAATTTTTTGTTTTCATGGTCGATTCCATAAAGCATGTGAAGCAAGTCAATTTGCCCCATATTGCTGGTCTTGGACAATCGTTCCTCTCACCTCTCAATTAAAACACTAAAAATAGCCAAAGCAATGGGATTGTCATGATCTCATTTCTACCTCATTGTAGCCATCATCAGCCCTTTGATATTTCCATATTTGGACGGCTTAAAAAAATATATTTTCTGGGCACAAGATGGATGTACCAATCCATAGCTGGCAACTACAATTTATAACATTCTCCGAATTGTAGCTGAGTCTCTTCCCTCAACAACGTCTCCCATAAATATTATCAATAGATTTTAAAAGGCTGGGGTATTTTTATACAAAAGGGGGATACTCACTTCGAATGAATTCGGCCCATCATATGTGACATATTTTCCAGAAGCAGGTTAGTTAATTAATCTTCCCTGGTTTATAGAAACCCAATGCTAAGAAGAGCTTTTACAGGGTCATTCATTTCGTTATTTCAAGTTGGTAGCGCTGGCTGACACCTGCCAAACTCAGCTGTCATTTGCAGTGTCATAATATTAGTTGAATGTTTTCCAATCAAACAACGCCTTAAAATTATTAAAAATTACTACAAAAGTGGTGATTCAAATGTAGCCACTTTTAGCGCATTACGCGATGATTATGGTCGTCATAATCGACCGTAGTCGGAAGCAATTGGTAAAATTGTGAAGAGAATGGAAGGCCTGTTCATCATCGTAATGCACGCTCAGTCAAAAATATTGCTGCTGTAAGTACAAGTGTTGCTGATGATCCGAAATTATCGATTTCCCGGCGTTCGCAGCAATTGAACGTGTCGTACACCACACTATGGCGTATTTTGCATCCTTGCATCCTTATAAAGTTCAACTTACGCAACAATTGAAGCCTGCTGACCATTCACAACCCTGTAGATAGGCTTCTTGAGTGTTGGAACAACAGACAATAAACATCGATTTTTCGAACAACATTTTCTTCAGTGATGAGACACATATCTCACCCGGTGGGTATGTACAATAAATAAACAAAATTGCCACATATGAGGCTCAGAAAACCCACAGGTGATCGAAGAGGTGCCGTTGTATCCAGACAAAGTGACAGTCTGGTGTGCTCCATGCTTGAAAGGTGTTATTGGCCCGTATTTCTTCGAAGATGCCAATGGGTGGACGGTTACAGTCAATTCGGAGTGATATGGTCGAATGACAACCGATTTTTTTTGACCGGCGATTGAAGGTCATGACTTGGATGATATGTGGTTCCAACAAGACCGGGCAACATAGCCACACAACACGCACAAATATGGCTTTATTGCGTAAGAAGTTTCCCGGTCGAGTAATTTCACGTTTTGGCGACGTCAATTGGCCATCAAGATCATACGATTTGACACCGTTAGATTTTTTGCTGTAGGACTACGCAAAAGAACGTGTTTACGCGAATAATTCCCGAGCTCTAGACTCATTAAAAACCAACATACTCAAGTTATGGCCAAGATATCGCCCGATTTGTGCGAAAAAGTGGTTAAAAATTACCTGAAAAGAATCGCATGCTGCGAATCTTCTTGAGGCGGCCATTTAAATGATATTGTTTTTCACACTTAATGGCAAAGTCCAAACTTTATAATGAATTAAATTTTTCATCAAAAATGTATCACAGCTCTTCTGCTCCCGCTGAACACCAGGAATCTATTTCACAGCAAACTGGACATGTTATTGCTCTTGAGAACCCTGCTGAGAACTCCGCTAATAACGCTTTGCCATTTACATCTGGAGGATTTCAAGAATTTTCAACAGAAGTTGTTTTGCCGTTTCCAAAAGCTGGGCCAAGGAAGCCAACTCTAACCCAAAGAAGTAAGGGACGGGCTGCAATATTACAGACACTCCTGAAAAAAATGTTTTCCAAGAGAAACAAAAACAAAAGAAAATAGTCAAAGCTAAAGTTAATAAGAAGAAAAAACACAAATCAGGAAAAAAGTGTTGCAAAAACCTAAACCTAAACCTTAAGGTCACCTAAAAATTGTTTATTTTTAGTATAAAAACTAGGCAAAGGGTTTCAAGAAATCATTTCTTTTAATTTCTTGCAACATATGTTCATTTGTAAAATCAAAAATTAAAAAAATTTTGAAACATTATTTCCATCACTCTTTTGGATTTTGGGTTAAGGTAAAAAAAAAAGATCGGAAAGGGTCTTAAACTCGACAGAAAATTAATTCCTATTTGCACTCATTTCGTAATAAGGAGCCCTCGAGTAAACATCTGTAGCAGAAAGTGCAACCTTTTTTTAATGAGATAAAGTGGTACATACGTATACTTGACGTGTGCGACATTTAAGGTTTGTTGCAACTAGAGTCATTTTTTTCTGAAATTATTTATCATGCTGTCGACGGCTTAAAATCGAATCTTCTTCTTTTATAATGTTAAAACTGAGACATAATGCGTCTCTGGCAGCTAAAACATTAATTAAGGACATAGCATTGGTTTGTTATGTCAGAGTATCTTTTGTGACAATAAGTCGACACCTTTCTCCAAAAGCACAAATAAAAAACGTCGAAAAGTGAGTGCCTCATGAACTGAACGAGATACAAAATGCACGCCGCTTAGAAATCTGTACATCGCACCAAAGTTCACCTAATAGTCTCGTGTGCTGAAAAGTGGATTTTGTATGAAAACCGTAAAACATCTGGGCAGTGGTTGGATGCAGAAGAAAAACCAAATCACAGCCCCAAAATAGGTTTTCACCCAGAAAAGGTTATGGTGACAACCTGGTTGACATCGAAAGGACCAATTAACTTTTCATTACTTCACCTAGGGTAAACAATAAATGCAGTAAAATTTTATGAGGAAATCGACACAGTGCATAGGTATGGTCCGATCTTATTGTATGACGATACATGTGATACATGGCGCAGAAACTGCTACAGTCGGGACTTGAAATTCTTCCACATCCACCGTTACCTCCTGCCGTTGCTCCATCGGACAGTCTGGAGTAATTCTGTCGGAAGAAGGTATTTGGAAACCGTGCAGAGGTCATTAAAGCCTTTGAAGACTTTATAGCGTCAAAAACCAGGCTTTCTGTAAAAAAGGAATAATGGACCTAAGATCACGTTTAATCAAAAGCTATAGATGCTAATGGTTTATATTTTGACTAAATATACAATTATTAAAACAAATTGTGGCTTTTTAATGTTAACTCTAAATCAGACATTTTATATGGTACAAATTCGGGCTTAAGTTTATATTTTTTCAAAATATTCGGTTGTACTAGAAAATATTGCTTAAAAAATAAAAATGGACATTTCATACAATTATTTCGTTAAAATTTTCCTAAACGTCTCGAACAAAAATAATAACAAACCGTCTGCTGAAAATTCGTCAGCCAGAAAGATGTTGGATATTGAAAAAAATTTATCATCAATCTATGCGTATCGTAAATCCAAATGGAACTCGACGTTCAGCGAAAAAGAATAACCAAATAAATGCTACCGAAAACAAAACCACCAAAGATCTTTTTAATGCCTCATCAATAAAGCATGCCATAGCATCATGAAAAGATGAAAGCTGATGTAACCAAGGCAATCTCTGGAGCACGCCGAACGCGAGCCACAAAAATAAAAGAAAGCATTTCTACTCCACAGAAGAATCATATCAAGTTTGTTTATGGATTTGGGTCTGTCAAAAGAAAAATAAAAGACTTTGAAAAGTTCTTTGAGAAAGCAAAACGGAGATGCTCTTTCATCAGAATTATAGTAGTTGAGAAAAGAATCAGTTGAAGGACATTACGAAATCATGGAAATATCTGCTGTAGTAAAATTTCAAGATATGATGGATCATGCTGCCAGGCGGCTTTTTGAAAGCAAAATTGATGGGAGATTAATTGCTTTTCCAATAATTCTTACATTACAAAGCAAGCGGCGTTGTAATGAATCATCAACCTATAAGCAAAAATTAACTAAGCCAAATGTTGAAAAAAATGTAAACATGTTATGGCCTCATTTTTCCCAGTGAGGCTTAACAGTTCAAGTGATGAAAATTGAAGGAATCCTCGTCCATCATCAGTTAATTTTTGTGGACCCATTATGTTCCAATATGAAAAGAAAACTAGAAAAGTCATACGAAGTAGGCAGCGATTTCACTGAATAAAAAGATAATAATCAAATAAAAATAGTTGTCAATCAAGTATTCTCTTTAACTATGATTGACGGTAAAGTCCTGTATAAAATAATAGATAAAAACTCAACGCGGCTATGTCTCATATGCAAAAGAACCCAAAAAACACTTCAACAATCAAGACGAATTAAATGAGAGCGAACATAACAACAACATGAAATCGCTCCATTGCATGCAAGAATTGGGTAATGGAATTAATTTTTAAACTTGAATGTACACTCCGACAGTGAGGATATTTTTGTCATCCAGAAACTGGAGGGGAATAGTCCGGATAAAATTAAAACGAAAAACTGGAACAACGTTGATTTGGACTTAATTTCATGGAATACCCATACACTCATGGGAGCAAGGATACACCTTGCCATCGCTCTCCGTCAATTCCTTTGATACCCATTCGGAACTGTGTTGAGGGCACAGTTCCACCCTTGGCATGAGTCGAGGCCTTCCCAAAATGTCTTACGCAGACCCAGCACTTATAGCCACTCCACTTTGGGTATTAAGCCCTAGCAGGGTCACCCTCCCTGCGATTTAGGTTTAAACCACAGCCACCGTGACGCTCCCACAAGGGGGCCAACCTCAACAAGTTAGGCCCGGACCGAAGTCCGGGGGGCTCCTAACTCCCACGGTACCGTGTTTTAGGTCCTGGTATGGACTACCGGTGGTCTTGCCACTCAAAAAGACCTATGACCGGCAGCTTGTTACTAGACAAATCATAGCAACCATCAGATGGGAAGGGTCTGATAATGTTTATGATAAGTCCAGTATTTACTCTGCCCCCGCTTTATATTAGACAACGTCATTGATGGGCGAAGCCTTGATAATGGGGCGGGGGCCCCCCAATCTGATACAGATGTCACATGTGTTTAACGTAGGTACCTGCCGTGAAGGCTCAAGCCTACGGTGCGTCTTCGCACGAGATATCAAAACAAAGCGTTGATCAGCGCCCTTCGGGTGATAAGGTACCACCACCAGTACCAGATTCGAAGTCGTGTGTAAGGCACGAACTTCCCCGTTGGTGAAGGGTCGAGGCCTATCTTATACCTCAGCCATTCTGTGGATCATGGCATCGGGTTGCAGTGCAACTCCACATCGAATAGGCCAATGATTCCGTAGCAATCGAACAGATGAGCACATGTCGTAGCAGGCTACGACACATGCTCAGCCATGAGATGTCCAAGCATCATTTATTCTACTCTCCCCGCGACTTTGGGTGCAAACCACAGCCACCACGATACTCCCACAAGGGGGCCAACTCCAAGTTCAGGCTGGAAACAATAGTTCCAGGGGCCCCTGACCTCCCGTGGTACCAGAATATAGCTTCCGGTCGAGCTTCGCAACCTTGCGGTCACTTCCAGTTGGGCACCTCACTGCCCAGGACTGGCGGCCTTTATTACCTCAATTTCTACTACTTACAATCAACCCGCTAGCTCTCTACTGCGTCTTCTAAGAAATACTTCTCTTGCAAAGCTACAGGCTCTTTCGAACCATACGGTGTCAGTTAGAATTCCACTGACATCGTAGGTCTCACCATTGAAGGTGATGCCCATAGCATGCAAGTCCCTAACATCCGAATAATTTGGGCACTCGCAAAGAACGTGCAGCCAATCTTCGTGGGAAGCTCCACATGAGCAATTCGCCGAGCCGCTAAGCCCCCTTTTATGCAAAAATGCATTAAGGGAGCAATGCCCGGTCAACAAAAAGCCCAGGCTGAGGGTAAAGTTCCGTTCAGGAAACCTCTGCATGATCAGCACATCCCTAAGAAAGCTGTAAGTAGCCCTGCCATTTTCGCTAGCGTCCCATCTAGATTGCCATCTAGATATCACGCATGCGTTAAGCAAGGCTTTACGCTCCCTCCGGGCCAACCTGATACAGAGAATAGGGTGGAAATTGTTCTGTTACAAGTTTGAAATGATTTAAAAGGTTCTATCAGACAATATCGTAAATACCAGCAACCCCGCCACAAGAGCAGAAAGATTAGATGCATCGAAAAATGTTTCTGGGATTTTCTCGCCAAACTCTACGTCCAATTGCCAAAATATGACTTTAAAATGGCTAAAGATATCTTTGGTTGCAAAATTCGAAAACAAAGCCTACAAGAGCTTATTTCAGTTTCAAAACCGAAATAAAGCCAAATTGCATGTCATGTTGCCGGTGGACCAGAGCCTCAACAAACATGTCGCGCGATCTTTTGTTAGCTGCTTTTAGTTACGCAAACGATATTAGCTGAGGCCCACTTCCACTTGCGTGCGGGGTAAGATGTCACTCAGGGTTGGAGTTCAAAGCTTTGCATGGAATTTATAGCTAAGCAGTCCATGCGCTTAAGGCGACCTAGCCATCCAAGCCGGGTTATAAGAGCTTTTCTTACGAGGTCAGTATCGCTGTGCAGGCAGGACAGTTCGATGTTAAAATGTCATCCCCATATTATAACAAGGGTCACACAGCGTTTAGGATCGGACAAATAATGCTTGGAATTCGTCGGGCATACTTCCGTCGACTGCAGATTTCGAAGATAAGCTTATGTGTTCTAGTTCGGTGGGCGGACATGTTATCTGTTTTTGCGCAGGTAAAATATATAATTCTGCAAAGAGACATTACAGCACAAAAACGGATAACAGAGATCAAGCTCCAGCACAGAGCTATGTGCTTTTCATTGACAAACCTTTCCACACTTTCAATTAACTTTGGAATAGTAAGTGGGTCTGTACGAAAAATATGAATGCATTCATACTAGATCTTTTCTATTAGTTTAAGCAAGAAGTATGTATGTGCTCGGGTGTGTGTCGGTCCAGGTGTGTATCAAAATATTAGCTCATCACATCTTGCTTTTCATGCGCAGAAGTTCAAACATTCCAATTTGATGGACTTGGACACTTCAATGGCGGATATCTGTACTCAAAACCTCTCCAATTATTTCTACATTTTAAATTTTCAGAATTACCTGCTAAATTACGAGTGACATCACTTTAAGGCTTTGCACAAAACAGTTACGGTACGGCGTCCAAAGCTTAGCTTTGTTTTACAATTAGTTATATGGTATCAATGTCTGAATATGATTACGGGCATGATACCGCTGCGGCTTGCTCGTACATGATGTAGTCTGGAGGTCTAATTTTCATGCACTTTACGCAGTGAATCAGTGTGTTTTTCAACAACATTGCATCGAATGTTGGCTCAATTGTTTTTGGTTTATCAGCGTAGTTAGTTATGCGACATTACATATCTCCAGAGAAAATAATCGAAAGGCGTCAAACCGCACGGACGAGGTGGTCATTTACCAGGTCCATATCGTCAAATCAATCGTTCGTCGAGTGTTTCTTTCTGTAAGTAAATTAAATCGAGGGTTTTGATGCCGTCCTTCCAATTGAGGCACGAAAAAGTTTCTAATCATATCTCTGTACCGCTCACTGTTGACTGTAACGTTTTGACCATAATCATTTTGAATACATATGGCGCTATAATTCCACCACCCATAAAGCGCACCAAACGGAGACTTTTTCTAGATGTAATGGTGGTTCGACAATGGCTTGTGGGCTTTCACCTCTCCAAGTAAGGCAATTCTGTTTGTTGAGAGACATAGCCATTTAACCAAAAGTTTCCTTCACCTGAACAACATTTTGAAATGAAATGGTGGATCAATATCAGTGTTTTCTTTGCCCATTAAACAAATGTACAGTACGAACGATGATCGTGTATCTCTGCGCCACAGAGCAAGCCTGCCGGTGTTGGTTGTCCTTTTTGCTTGACAGCATAAGCTTGGTATTTCCCTCATTGACCGCTAAACCCATTTTCACCGCTTCCGTCTCAATACGAGCAAAGGCGCCACTGATATCACGCTTCTTTCTTCTAATTATGTCAATATCGTCGGCGTATGCGAGTTATTGGACGAACTTTTGAAAGATCGTGCCTCTTGTGTTTACGCATGATTTTTGCACTACACTTTCCAGAAAGATGTTAAAGAAATCGCATGACAGTCATCGACTTATCTAAATCCTTTTTCGACATCAAAAGTCTCGGTGAGGTGTTTACCGACCTTAATGGAGCAGTGTGCATTCTCCTTCATCATCCTGCACATACATGCCAAAACTAGACATTGCTCTGTATAGCTCGTCTCTACAGATGCTGTCAGACGCGGTATTAAAATCGATAAATAGATGGTGTGTGTCGATCTGAAGCTCATGCGTTTTTTCCAAGATCTGCCTTAGTGTGAATATTTGGCTGATGGTGAACTTTCCTGGCCTAAAACCACACTGATATGGATCTATCAGGTTGTTGACGAATGGCTACAGGTCTTCACACAACACGGCATCTTGTACGCGATGTACAACAACTCTGTAGTTGGCGCGGTTCAGAGGGTCTCCTTTCTTGGGGATCGGACAAACAATTCTGAGGTTCTATTTATCGGGCATACTTTCGTCCGACCATATTTTACAGATGAGTTGGTGTATCAGGGTCGGGTGGACGGAATTGCTGGTCATTATCGTCCAGGTTGAAAGGTTTTTTTTGTCTGACAGCGGTATTTGTTTCGTCCTCGCCGTTATACAGTCTACAGAAGTAATCTTTCCAGATTCTCAGCATCGACTGCGACTCTACTAAAATGTTTCCTTGTTCGTCTCTTCAGGCTTCGGTTCGGGGTTCGTGTCCGTGGTATGTGTTTTTTACCTTATGGTAAAATTTCTGAATCTCATTCCTGGAGTAGCATCTCTCTATTTCTTCGACTGCGCTCTTCTCATGCTCTTTCTTTTTTCTCCTGAGGTTTTCTTCTCTCCTCTTCTGCTCATAGAGCTTCAGTCTTTTTTTGCATTGCCTCACTGCGTGCTTTTTGCTTAGCTCCATGTGTTAGTCGGCATTCGTCATCAAACCAGGGGTTTCGTTGTGGTGGTCGGGCGAAACCCAGAATATCAGAAGCGTCATCTCTGATGGCCTTCTGGCAGTGTTGCTGCTGGTCTTCGATGCTTGATGCTAGCGGTATTGAACCTCTTAAGAGATTAAAAGACACTCGATCGGAAAAGGACTTAGCGATCTCTTGCGGCTGTAGACGCCTAAAATCGCGACATTAGCTCGTCTTGGCTTAGTTTGGAATATGCGCAACCGTACCTTGGCGACAACAGGGTAATGGTCCGAGTCGATGTTGGTTGGTGCCTTGCATCGATCGCAATGTGTTCAATCTGATTGACGGTTGATTGATCAGGACTTCTCCAAGTCCCCTGGGAATATCGGCCTTGATGCGGATTGCTACGAGGCGCTCGTTCACATGCTGGAAACTCAAGACTTTTTACCCAAGTTTGCCTCCAACAACAAATCCGTATCCAAATAGCCGCTGGTTTTGCCATCGATAACAATCGTCGTAGTAGATGTCGTAGTTTTTCATACTCTTTTTGCCCGGCCCATTCAATTGCATTTCTTGGATGGTGGTTAGGTCTGCTTTGCAGCAGTCTCGCGCGTCCGCTAGTTATTCGGCTGCTCGTGGCCTGTTAAGGAACCTAACATTCCACGTGCAGATCCGAAGTTCGTTGTCCTTAGTTCGTTTGCATGGCTGGTTATTGCTTCGTAACTTTTTAATTTGTTCCATGGCCGGGCAGTTACCCCTGCAGGTTACCTTTAAAAATATTACTCTGTATGCCAACACTTTTAAAGGGAGCTAATTCAAAACATCTCTTTATTCAGATTTAAAAGTTAAGCAATCTATGTAAGCAATTAAATTATATTCGCCAATTATTCTACAACCATCATTGCATGCAGATTCACATCATCGAGCTTTGATAAAATGGTCAAGAGATTCAGTCACGTTATGAAAACGTGACAAAAAGTTGTCTGGAAACCTAAATGCAATTACAGGAATAATTATTTGTAAAAGATAAACTTTGCGATGTAACTTTTTGGCAAAATTAAATTCGAACAAGCATTCTCGTTGATATCATTGAAGGCGAAATATTGTATGTTTTTTGAGCTAACGCTCAAATGTCATTGATGTCAGCCTTCTTTTTCCCTAATAACAAAATAAAACGGTCCTCATTACTTTAATTCCGATTACTTTAATTCTAAGCGATTTCTTTAATTCAAGCGGAGTGAATTCGAGCAAATTTACTTTAAGTGAGTTGTTGTTATGCATTTGAGGTTAGTTTTGATTGCTATTGTTTCCGCTCATATTTAGTTTTCGCTTCACATGCTAAAATAATTTTTCTTTTCGACTTCCGCTTAACTCAGTGTCGTTTTTGCCGATGTGCTATTTAACCAACGACACATATGTAAATTATTTATTGTATTTACGCGACCGTGTTTCCTTGCGTAATCGCTTACCATTACATTGCTGATAGCAATGGCGACTGCATAGTTTGCAAGAGTGCCTGTAGTAAGGCCTGTCATGTCATTTGTGTTGGTCTTAACAAAAGAAATACGCTGTTTAGTTCAAATTTTTTGCATCTGCTTTTGCCATTTAATTGCTTTCGCGATTCCTGAAAATAATGTCAAAAGTGCTTAAGAGTTATGTATGTAATCTAGCTCAGAACAAAAATTTTGCGTATGGATAAGCAAAATACAGATCTAATTGAGTTGAACTTGACATCCACTTCCAATTCTCATCGAACAAACATTTTCTATGCTCGAATTTTTCTTCCATAAAATACGTCATATCGAACTCACTGTGCCTCAATCTCTCGTATGTGATATTGAACAAAAAATTCCAACAACAAACAACAAAATTGATGACACACCAGTCCACCCGCAGCTTTTCTCGAATGTCCACTATAAAATATCATTCATGAATGAGTAAAAGAAATCCGAAGTCGGTGTTTGCCTCGACATCTTAATCTAATGCGTGCGGTTCAACCTGTTTTCTGTGAATCTTTTTAAACTCCTTTAGTCACCACCCCACACAAGCTCATCAATAACTTCATTTCAACTTTGGCACCTTCCGAATGGCATCGAAGAATAGACCAGTTCGCTTTGAAAAACTAATTGGTCACAACGTTTCTTATCAAAGGCGCTGTTGTTGATTGAATTTCGAATATTTTGGATAAAGATATGCCATCACCGAAAAGCCAACGGCTTAGAGATAAGAAGATATACGAGAATATACATACATGTATCTAAATCTCGCCTCTCATCACGATAAATCTGACTCGGTGTGCTACGAAGCTAAGAAAAAAAACAAGATTCATTATTTCCATCAAACAGGAAGGTCTCCCTACAAATGTCACCAGTTCCATGTAACCTTAGATTATGTATCACGAAATTTTTAATACACCTCCCCAAAAAGTTGTAGACGATCTTGCCACTCTTCGCAACTACGTACATTCGAAAAGAGTCTCACACCTTTAACGTTGTCGACTTTGCCACGATAAATCTGTTCGCACTTAACATATAATGCAAAAACCTTCCCTTCACTTTCTATTACCAGAATATACTATAAGAGAATTGAGTTCTAAGACTTACGTCGTTTTGCATCAATCTCATGCTTTATCTTTCGATATCTACGCTCTGACTAAGACAAATTACATCGCCAACATAAAAAATGAGAGAAATTTGTTCCTCTTTCTTTAAATATTTTTTGGGATGATGATCGCATACCCCTTCTCCTTATCAAGGTGTCCTCCTGGCCATTCAAAACAGATTTGAATCCTCTCTCGTTGCCGTTATTTTAAGCTCGACTTTGTTTCAGTTAAAAGAAAACTTATGCATAGATCCATGGGCAAATGTGTTGCTACATTCTTTTGGCCCAAACTTTTGAATCCTACCAACTTGCTATTGATGCTAAAATTTAAAATTAACAAATTGCTGGACCCTCTTGAAAATACTCGTATCATTATCTTCGGCGATTTCAATCTGCCTCAGCTGAAATGGATTCCCTCTTCCTTTCATCGCTTGTAAACTTATTTCTACAAAGGAATTCCTCTTTTTAGACTCTAGTCTGTGTCAAATGAGTGGCGTGTAGAACTATATGGAAAGGGAATAAGACTTTATTTGTATAACTTATAGTACGTTTACACCGACCCAAAATTCAACATTTCAAAATAAAATTTTGGAATTTCATTTCACCGTTTACATTGAACGAAAAACATTTATATGATAGCTGCTGTCTCCCACTTCCTCCTTTTTTTATATTTTTTTTTTTGGTTGAGGCACATAGTCCTTAGTGATTGTAAATATTGGAACAGCTGACTTCTTTCAAAGTTGTTATTTGTAAGCGAATGACGTGCGGAATAATAAAAAAGGTTTGTTCGATTTGACAACCTTCTAAATGCAGAGAGGAAATGCAGCACTTCGCTGAAATTGAACATTTTGAAATGTTGGAAATTGTATGAAGCATTTCGGCTGAAATGTTGATTTTGTCCGAAATGCTGTGTTTCGGGTCGGTGTAAACGTACTATTATCCCTTTACCTTCTCTGTATCGTGTTGTTCCCTATTACTTTCAACTGTTTATAACACACCCCTTTTTATATTTTATTTTTCCACAACTCTCCCCATCAGTAGCATCCCCTCACAATTCTTCTACTCTTACAATTTTCATAAAGCAAATTTTCGAAAAATCAACACCTGTCTAAACAGGGCTTCCTTCGACTTAACTAACCTACTACTTTTTTTTTTTTTAGAGAAGTGGCTATTGAAATCCATTTTCCTTTATATGCCCGCCATTCAACATCTTCTGCATCACTCCCTTGATATTATCGTAAGCTTCGCTTTCTGCGAAACAAAAGAAGCTACTCGTAGCTAAAGGCGGTATTCCTTTGCACCAACTCTTCTTCCAATTTATCAAATTTTATTCTACATATCTCTATTTCGTCTAACTTTAAAACTTTCTCTATCAGCGCTACGTAAATAGTAAATAGTGCGCAAGACAATCTCATAAACCACCTCAGGTTCTTCTTTCAATCGTAAGAGTAATACCATCGCAAACTTGTAAGCTACACTTTTTAAGCAATCATTTGCCAATAACTCCTTTAACCAGATCCCTCTTACACTAATGACCTGCAAAATTTCTGTGTTGGTCCTTTCTAATTTAACATTTTGATCCTACTGTTTTTGAAGCAACAAAAACTTAAAGATGCATTTCTAACTGGCGCAAATGGTCTTACAACCTTTCGCTCACCTTTTCTCATCTATTTCGTCTATCACTTACACAGGGTGAATTATTCAACTCATTAAAATCATTTTATAAGAAGCCTAAGGCTTTAAGTGCAAGTATTTTATATTGCCTAGATGACACGGCTTTTTGAAAGGAAGAACAACCACCACACCATAACCCTAAATGAATTCGTTTTTGCTCTCATAGCCCTTGCGCTACAACTTTAATAAAGCTATTGATAGGAACTACCATCAGTTGATTTTCTTCAAACTGACTACCCTTGGTATTGCACCTATTCCATTAAAATAAATATCTTTTTACTTAGTAAGCTTATATTACAGTGTTTGGCTAAGATAAGATTTTAGTCCCTTTGCTGCTCTCCTCTGAGGTTCCACAAGACAGCCCTGTTGGTCCCCTTCACTTAATTCTTGTTATTAAAATCTTTAGAGGGTCATTACACACTTCTCCCTCTCCCTTTATGCTGATGACACATAATATTTTGAAGCTATTTATTCTCCTAATGACTACACCTTTCTTCAAAAAGACCCTGATTGGTTTTCAATATGGTGCCTCAAGCTAAGTAACACTGAAGGTCTTTTCTTACCAAAATGCAATCGTCTCCTCTCCGACTTTACCTTCTCTATGGTCAACCTATTCCCCTGGTTCAATCTCAGCAAGACCTTGGCATGTTATTCGACAGTGAGCCTGACTTCCGTTCGCAAATTGATAAGACAATCATTTCACCACTTGGAATTATGAAACGATGGCCCAAGTTTTGTTCTTTTTGTTTAATTTCTGACTTGCCAACTGCAAGATTAGGCACTTCGACCTAAAGGATCTTTTGTTCCGGTTTGTTAGAACTGTATTTAGGCAGTAGGTTTTCAACCTTCTGAATGAAATTAAATAGAAGGCGCTTAGTTCAGTGTTGTCGAGTTGTTCTCTACGGAAAGTATTTCGTCCTAATTTTTCGTTCGTTTCATATCCCTCCTGCCTTTTCTTGTGTTGTCCACGTTCTTTTCTTCCCGTCATTCTCTAGATGCCACGGTACAGGTGGGATTCACTATATCCTTTGAACCAGTTCCCTCTCTCTACCTACCGCTCTAGATAAGACCATTTTGGTACTCCGGATACAGCCAGGCGGACGGCCTGGAGACTCTTGCGGCCCCCTTGATGCCCTTTACCGATGCCCCGAGATTTCGACAGCACCAGCAATGGCCGAGAGCCCACCATAAATAACATTGTTTGCTTGAAATGACTTAAAATTGTAAGACCCCCAAAATCCCCGGATTGGAAAAAAAAGAAAAAGAGAATTGTAAAGAAAGCCCATAATTCCCAACGATCGTCACCCCCAAATTTTGTCTGCAAGGAACTAGCCGTAATGTGCGGCAAGTTCAATTAATAATTAGCCGTCATGAGGAGAGTGAAAAGCCGAAAAAATAAAAAAAAAACGAAAAACTAAGAAAGAAAAGAGACCGGACAAACAGTAAAAAAACCACAACGAGGAAACAGAACCAACAAAAACCAGAACCAAGACGAAACCGAACAAGGAAAAATTACACAACGAACAAACAGAAAAACCAACAAAACAAAATTCCACAACAACCCAGAAGCGAAGAAACGATAATACCCAGAGACAACGAGAAATAGAAGAGTAACCCGAGACGAACACAAATAACCCGACAACATAACGTCAACTACCTTGTGACTGTAGCGGGAAATATCCAACCCAATATCCAACCCTCACCAACCCCGACGTTTAGACGGGAGCGACCCCAAGTAGGAAGGAAAAACAAAGATAAGTACGCCTTTTCCATCACATATATATTTTTACTATTGTGTGACATTCCCTTGAGTTGGGATTTATTGATAATTTTGTGCGCGACCCCGTAATTCTCCTTACCGCTTTACTTTTCTGAACCCCGTAACCCTTTAGCGGTTGCTGGTGAACATTTTCGTGACCCCGGTGGCTCCGATTGAGTTAGTTTCACGATCGTACGGAATCGTGGGCCTTCCCGTGACCGGCCGCCTTAATTTAAATTGTTGGATTTTCTGGTGTGAGCAACCACTTTGGTGCCACAATCATATTGGATTCGGTTTCTGTTAAATATAACATATATGTGCACGGTCTTTGTCATCCCCCTTTTTCAAAAAAAAAAAATATATTAAAAAAATATTTTAATTTCCCATCCGGGAACAGTACATACTTGGTGTTTGTTTTGTTTTCCCAATTTTGTCAACAAAAATTGGATGGCGTCCACTTTGTCCATTATTTACCATCGTTTTTTTTGTGAACCCTATCCGTGCTGAGCATCCGTGTGTTTAGCTGCTTGTTGCAATTCCAGTTTTTCTTGCGATCATATTTTAGGCCATATCCTATTCTTCGCATTCCTCCTCATTCGTTTACCAACCAGCCTCCGTGTGGTTGCTGTTTTTTTTTGTATCTCTCTTCGTTTTGTTTTTTTAAAGTTTGATTTAGTTGCAGTAATCCAGCACCATGGTTATTATAATTCGTAAATTTAAATTCGCGGATTTTGCAACACAGTCACATAAAATTTGTTCAGCTATTTCGCATTTTTCAAGGTAATATTTTGTTGAGGTGATATCTTAATCCGTTATATCCTGTAAGATATCCTACTAGGTTTCTGATATCGTAACGACTTAGATTAAGATATCTATTGGCATTTTTATTCAAAGGGAGGATGGCTCGTTTGGCCTATCTTAGACCTGTAATATCTTCACACTCCTTCACTCTATGCTTAAGTATGCCAGTCAATCTTGGTCTCCTTACAATGAGTTCATGTCTTCCGAATCAACGTCGATTCCTCCATTTTTCTCTCTTTGGTCTGTACAGGAATTAGCCTTTAATCTCACCTCCCTGCCAGGTACGTCCAAGCTTATAAATTTGAATTCCTAAGAAGAACATAGAAATATAGCTGATATTATTTTTTTGTTCTTCTGTTGCTCTCTGGTTTCATAGACTGTACATCGAATTTCAATGCTTCTTCCTTCAACAGTCACTGCACGAGGAAGGTGGAATTGTTACCATCAATTCTCATCGCTATAGCCAATTGTTAATTGACTATTTTTGGCCTTAAATCAAAGATATGGATGACATGTGATTGATGATGTGAACTGGATACAAAGATCATATGATTTGTCGTCATTGGATTTCTTTTTGGGGTCATGAACAAGGTGCATACAATCCCTAAATTGTTTATGCAAGGAATATTTGTCAAGTTATGGCAGAGTTATTGTAAGATATGTGTCGAAAAGTCGTCGAAAATTTCCTTATCCGAATCGAGTCCTGCAAGAAGTCTCATGGAGAAAATAAATCATAAGTCTGTTTTATTTAAATTTACTCTCAGAAACACAATATGGACGACCATTTATGTCTAAGAGGTAGGCATTCTGCCAGCATCAACAACTGCTGTAATATTTGTTCGTCCTTAGGTTTAACTTGTGGATGTTGCGCGATTGTGAATTTTAAAACTGACACCCCCGCCAATTTTAGAGAAAACCACAATTTCTTAAAAAAATATGGTAAGTACATTGTGAAATCTATTTTATCAATAATGACGTAAGTATAATAACATGGAGAGCTGAAACAAAACTACTGACAAGGGTTCTTCATCAATAATATAAATTGAGGGGTCAATCAATTTAACGAGATATTTTTCTTAGAAAATTGTCAGTCAAGTCAATAGTATCAGTCGAAGAAAGTCGGCCAAAGAGAAGCTTACTCGTACACCAAAATATAAATATGTCAAATATATTCTATTCAGACATCCACCAATTGAAATACGTCTGTCAGTTGTATTGAAATTTCTGCCAAGCAATTCTATAACAATCACGTGTTTGTCAAAATTCTAGAAATAATAAATTTGAGTTGGGAAAACAAAGAAGAAGTCCAAAATTCAGTCGACTACTGAAGTTGTTTTTGGGGAATGATAACATCTTTTGTTCTTAGGTTTACGAAGAAGAATTAATTCCATCAAAATAAATTTAACTACGGAAATGGCATTTCAATGCGGAAGCAATACGCATACCTACGTAGGAATTTATTTAATTGAACCAATGTATAGGTACTCCACACTGTTGCTTGATGAAGCAGAAAACATTTCAAAATAGAAACTCTATTATTCAGGTATTCCCAGATATACGATTGAATAAGCCTTTTATAATGTAAGAATCCATTATTCTCATCTACTACATGTATATTGCTGCTGCTGCTATCTTCATCGAGACATTGTTTCCAAATATATCCAACGTTGCCGACTGAACCAGAACATTTCTGGCAAATCAAAATTTTACGTGTCATGCATCATAGTCAACTATCGGCCTTATTTCTAATGGTGTGACATACTCGTTTTCTACATACATATTAGAGAGTTTAAAAGCCTTGGCACTGAACCATGACTTCTGCCTTTTTGTTCCTTTTTTTAGATCGCACCTAAAGTGTCCTCTGATTATGTTATTTTTCTGTTGCCTTTATGATTATAGAAATATTTTTATAGACTTTTTATTTGGTTAGCTTCTAATAAGAGTTCATATCTTTTTAGGCTTCCGTACGTCCGAATGGTGGATTACCAACAGAGCTTTTCAAATATGGTGGTGACGTTTTGATAGGGTGCATGCACCAAATCATCAACAAAGTGTGGGGGGATGAAAGCATGCCCGATGACTGGACAATCAGCTCCATATGCCCCATCTACAAAAAAGGCAATCCTATGTCCTCTTATCCAACATAATGTGTGAACGTCTCAAACCTTTCTGCAACACACTCATCGGCACGTACCAGTGTGGCTTCCGGCCCGGGAGATCGATGATAGACCAAATTTTCACACTGAGACAAATCCTGGAAAAGACCAACGAATTTCAAGTCGAGCATTCTCTACAAAACTTTGATCCTGCCAGTCCTACTCTACGGTGCCGAGTGCTAGACGATAAGCAGGAAAGCAGAGCAGATTTTGAACACTTTTGAAAGAAAAATTCTTCGTCGAATATTTGGTCCCATATGTGAGGAGGGCGAATGGAGGAGAAGATATAACTGCGAACTCTATGAGCTGTATCAAGATGTGGATGTAGTCCGAAAAGTCAAAACACGTCGACTACACTGGCTCGACTACATCGAGTGAATGGACAAAAATGCTTCAGCTAAGAGGATCTTCGAACCCCAGCCCCCAGGATCGAGACGACCGACAAGGAAAACCGAACCTCCGTTTTAAGGACCAAGCTATAGCGAATGCCAGTGCGCTTGGTCTGGAAAACTAGACTAGAAAACAGCGTGCCCAGGACCGAAGAGGATGGAAGGTAGTCGTGTCCCCGGCAGGGACCCTTCACGGGTTAGGAGCCCGTTAATGAAATGATAATGCCGTCCGAATAAAAACGGAACCCTTATAGGATCACTAGTGTATCTGTCAGTCCGCCTATCACAGCCAATTTGCTCCAAATGTACTGAACTGATTAAGTTGAAATTTGGTACCCATATGTATTTCCGTGGCCCAACACGGATTCGTAACTTAAATAACTGAATTTTGAACACGGAGGTCGTTTAAAAAAAAATTGCACCCTTTCGGCGGGTAATGGCAAACTCCCGAAAGTAAAATTGCCTACGAAAAAGCTTCTAAGGAGTGCCGTTCGGACGCGGCGATAAGCCGTAGGCCCCGCTCAGATGTGACTAAAATGACAACATGAGCAACACAAATGAGTGTCAAAAAGCTAGGCCATGGCCCATACCGGGCTGCCAGCGCCACAGTGTTTTTTTTTTTTTTTTTTTGTTATTGATGATATCACAAGGTTCGTTATCTTTGACTTCTTTTAAGGCTTTGGGGTTAGACCGCTGTTGTAGTTTCTCGTAGTCACTGGCCCTGCGTTTTTATAAGACATCGTTTTGGATTGATCCCGTCGTTTTTGCAACTCCTTCGCAGCCTCGATAGTTGGCTGGATGTTTTCGTCTGCAGTTGATGCCTACCGCTGGGGATTCTTTCGCGGCAATGCTCTCTTGAGTCAGATGTTTTCCAGCGCATTTTACACAGCGAGGCTCCTTCTTGAAGTAGGCCTGAGTATGGCTGAATCCCTGACAACGTGTACATTGGGAAATCAGCCTTTATAGCACATGTTTCCTGTATAATAAATATAACTCACCTGTCTGTTTTATTTCAAATCTAATTTCATAGACAATAGCAGGGGTATAATCCTTTCCCAAAGGTTTCGGCTTTTCTTTTCGTACAGAAAAAGCTACTTAAACAAAATAATACCTTCAAAGTTGCAAACAGACTGACAGCTAATTAGCCACCAAATTGAGGTTTGCAGATGGTGCTGGAATTACTAATATGAAACAAAAATACCTTAACTCTAAATTCGAGCAACAAATGCCTACTGTTATAGAACTATGTGCTATACGGTGTAGTACGATATTTCTTTTTAATGAAAAACCTTGTTATGATTACTTGCAAAATTATTGAATTCTATAAGAATAATAATTATTTATGAGTACATTACAGAATTCTATAACAGAATTGTTGAAATGAATGAAAACAATTTTTTAATTTCTCCAGCTACTCGGCTACCCTTTTACGAGGCTCTATCCTACTCATATGTAAGTCCATGTGTGCGTGGTAAGAAAATAATTTATTTCCTACGCCACTGATTTGAATTTATTGTCAATAAATTATTATCAGGCTGCCTAAAGGACGGGTAAACGTACTCGAGCGGGACCGTGAAACCCACATCGTCAAAAATAAGACATGATTGATCTTTTACAACAGTGTGTTGTGTCGGTATTAATGTTTATCCAGGAGTACGAGTATGTATAAAAGAATTTATACGTATACGAGTATATATAACAATGTATGTATTTAAGGTTACGTAACAATCGATATAAATGAAGTATATTCCAATTTTATAGTCCATTTCGCCTTTTTTCCAATAAAATGTGTGGGGGTGTCAATAAAACTTCATTGCAATTGCCATGTTTGGGGACTGTTTTTATGGAATATCAAAATTAGAAGTAAGCATGATTTTATTATCGTTTCGCCAGAGAAAAGGAAACCGAAAAAGTCCATACATACACATGTTGAAACAGCGAACAAAAAAATAAAAAAATCCTTTCAATTTTTTTTTTGTAAGTGGGTTATGAGTAAATAATCCTTTAATTTAAGTTTACTGTACTTAATTTGACATTGCACCATTTTCCTTATAGTCAAGAGAAAGTTTTAAGTAGCACGAGAACGTCTTATGTTTGATGTGCCTAATCACAGCAAACAACAAGTTTAGGGAGGCAATTATAAATGACATGGACAATGACAGGAAGAAGCCAAAACCGAGCATTTGAACGAGGTGTTTGAAGACAGATCATCTAATCCCTTAAATCCTCAGAGAGGATGTTTGCTGAGACCCTGAAAGTAATAGACTTGTGATTCGGTGCAGGAAGTTGCATCAAAAATAAAATATCAAATCTGAGAAGTGATTCCCCCTGGACTGGATGAACCCAAAGATACTTTTAAACTGATTGTTGTCGCGATTGCTAACTTTCAATGAATATTTGGAGCAGAAATAGCCAGAAGAAAAGCCTAAAATAGAATCAATGGCCACCTCAGCGATAGAGCTGCAGAAATACAATAGATATTCTTCTTCTTCTTATCCTTTTATTAACCCTTTTCTCGTTATACGAACTTATGCGTAACGAGTTTCCCCTTTAATTTAAGTGGAAATTTTCGGTCGCAAAAGATTCCCGAATTTTCCCGCCATTTCATCCACCCCACACTCACTCTGTGGTTTACGTCGTCGTCACATTTCGCTTCCATGTTAACGATTGATCCTAAGTACTTAAGGATAGTGCGTTTCGGAAGAACTATTCCGTCTAACATTATATGCGGAACAGGTCGCAACGGATGCGCAAATGGGCACGTCAAATGCTCCGTCTTTGAACGACTTATTTTAAACCCGTTTCTCTCTAGCGCATTTCTCCATGAATCTAAGGCGTTCTGCAAAACTTCGACGTTATCGCTAAGTATAACTGCGTCAGCAGCGAAGAGAATTGGCGTTACATTTGCCTTGCGCATGCAGTCGTTTAAAAAATAGTCCAATACTACATGAAAGAGGAAAGGGCTAACTACGTTAGTCCAGCAGAGCTTTTAACCGCACTGCCACGGCGGTAAAGGCTTTGGAACCAGAAATTAAGCTGGCGAAGACATCCTTGTAGCGTGTAGGGCTTACGGCTTAACCATCTTAAATACAATGTTTATTAAACATCAACGACATCTTATCACCTACAGCAGCGGAGGCCACGAAATGCAAATAGATTATCACCTCTGCAAAATGTCGATGAGAAACCGTGTTAAGGACTGTAAAGTAATACTTGGAGAATCGCTAGTAAGCCAACATCGTCTGCTCATTACAGAATTGTTCACAGCGGAACCACCGAAAATGCGGGCATCGTTTGGAAAGCCAAAAATCCGGTAGTATAATCTATCGAAGGAACGAAGCGCAAGATTTATCGCACTGGCTAAAGAAGTAGTTCAAAATACAAATGGTATAGCAGACTCACTTAGCCCGCAAGAAATGTGGAACATCATGAGCGAGGAATGCATAACACTCGCAAAGTCCCATCTGGGGACTATATCGAAATACCATCACGTCGGCAAAGAAACATGGTGGTGGAATGACGAAACCAAACGAGCTGTGGCCGACAAGAAGAGTGCATTCCAAGCGTGGACAAAATGCGATCGGAGCGACGATATAAGTTCGACTGGCTTGAATACGAACGTCTTAAAAAGATCGCAAAGAAAGTCCTGGCTTGAACTCGAGCGGCAGAAGCGGAAAACCTGTACCAGGAGTTGGAACAAATATCCTCACGATCGGCGGATAGAAGACAAGCTATCCAAGAAGTTCAAACGTCGTACAATACTAAAATGCCAAATATTGCAAAAGGCAAATTGCCGAACTCTGACCAAAATCTATCTTTTTCCGATTGGTCGCATCCATTTTGTGGAGCGTACGCGCTAACAATGTTCCACGTTTCATTGTGTATGACGAGTTTTACACTCATCAAGCGGTCGCTTATTTTCAAAATACCAACGATATTGCTTAGAAGATCCGCTGACCGTTCCATGGTAGAACATCTTAAATGCCTTAGTCCTTAAATCAAGAATCCTTAAATCAAAAATATATATTGACCTCAAGTATTTTGAGCATCGTGCGGCACCCAGATAGAATGTCAGAATAGTGATGATTAGGATGGCTGAAACAACAAAACAATCGAAGCTTTCAATGGAGTACTCGGAATATCTTTTAAACTATTTAGTTGTAAGGGCTCAAATGCAGAAGATCTTATGGAGTAAACAAAATGATCTAAATATTAAGTGATAGCCTTGAACCACTAAAAGTTGCGAACAGGTTCTTGTATAAAAAGTAAAGTGCGATGCAATTTTCGCGCGGGAGTTTCAAGAATTTAAATGGACACAATGATCAAAATTAGGCGAAAGGATTAAAGTCACTTAATAAAAATGAAGGACGACTAAGTTGGGCATTACCCTTAAAAGAATTTCGAATAGACATGCTTCTTCCTTGAAGAAAGAATCGGAAAATCTAGAATTCGTCAGATATGAGTCTAAACTATGGCAAAAATAATGTTCAGAACTTCTATCGGAATATGAAAAGAACAAAATCGTAATAATGGCACAAATCTCGAGTGGGAGCCATAGACAGTGCTGGCATTGAAGGATTTATTGTGTAGCCAGAATGAACGATTTAACTTGCTTCGATAAATATAACAGAAGAGCTTTAGTTTTGAAGGGCTTCACTTCAATACTTATGGAAAACGCAACCCATCTGCACTGCATACTTATTGTGACGTTTTCAATCTGAATTAAATTGGTTGCGGATTTCGAGGAAGAAAGACGAGTTGGTGTAACAGAAAGTAAGTTTTAGATTTCAAATGAACAAAAATGACCTACTTTTATTTTTAGAAAACAAACAACACGGTTGCAGTTTGAGGTAATGTGTAATGCCATGAAGAAAAATCCGGACATTGCGAAAAACTTCACCAAGATAAATCCTGGATTTGTTCAAAGGTTTTGGAAAGAATTAAAAGCGCAGCTTAATAGTTTAGGGCCTCCAATTAAGGCAGTAGCCGAGTGTAAAAAAATGCTTACATTATTTTAATAAAATAAAATTTTAAAATAGCAGTATTTATTCGGATTATTTTAATTCAACCTGGTCAGATCACAAATCGACTTTAAGTAAAAACCTGGCTCACAATAATCGGGAAAGAAGAGCTACCGGTCGTTTGTGCCATTCGAATATCAAAGTCCTTGTCAGTACGGATCTGATATTCACCCTCAACCAGGAACCTGAAACACTCTGCCAGCTTAAATTCCGGAATCAAATATTTTCCAACGAATTTCTCGGGAAACATTTTCTTCTTAAATCCATTAAAAGGCCAATTGTATCCATAATAAACATTATTTCACACTTAAGATAACTTTTCTTCAGAATAATTGAAACATGCAAATTACAAATTGACAGAAAACAACTGATTAAAAACGGGATCGATAACGGTACGGTAATGTGGTTCATCCGCCGTTTTCTATAATAGGGTCGTCCTGCGGATGCGGATTCGATGAAGTCCCTCTGCAGTCAATCCTCCGTTTTCCATAATCGGTATGAATATAATATTTCTATAGCATGGATTACATTTTTGGCTATAAAACATGTTTTAATTTTTTGTATCTACCTGCGGATGGCAGCGATTAGTATACGGCCTCGTAGAAGTAGCATCTACCGACAGGTGCTGGTTCTTTAAATGGCGAGAATGAGCTGCAGCCAAATATCTTGCAGCTCTGCTAATAAACCCTACTTCACGCCTCCCTGTGGCGCCATCTGGGAATCTCATTAGAGATTGTGAAGTGAAGGGGACAAATGGCGAGACCTTATCCGGGTTACTCCGAGATATTTGGAGCTAAGGCCGGAAAGGTCTTCCGGGACTAAGTCAGGTTCTTGGAAAAGAGATGGTGGCGGAAGAACCTTTAATGGATTAATGGCAGCACTCACATCCCATCAAGGGTGATTGACTTTCGGTCTTACCGACCCCTCGTCCTAGTGGAATCAAAAATCGAACTGGCCTTCCAGATTGTTGGTTGTGCTGCCAGGGTAACTTGCCGACCATGGAAAAAAACAAGTTCCGAAACATAAACAAGCCTCCGATACGGACGGATCTACTGTTGACAACCCACGCAAACGATTTAAGGACAGGACATGAGCTTCGGATATGCACGTGGAATGTTAGATCTCTTAATAGACCACGTGCAGCCGAGCAACTAGCGGAGGCTCTAGACTGCTGCAAAGCAGACATAACCGCCATGAACAAACTGCGATATCTATTACGGCAATTGCTATCGACGGCAAAAACAGCGCTTATTTCGATGCGGATTTGTTGTCGGAGGCAGACTAAGACAAGAAGTCCTCAGCTTCCGGCATGTAAGCGAGCACCTCGTAGCAATCCGCATTGAGGCTGAATTCGCCAACATTAGCCTTATATGCGCGCACGACCCCACAGAGGAGAAAGATGACGACACCAAGGATGTCTTCTATGGGCTCCTTTACAAGACTTACGAGCAATGCCCTAGCTATGACATTAAAATTGTCCTCGGTGATTTTATTGCAAAGCTAGGAAGAGAGGGTATTTTTGGTGGAACAATCGGAAAATATAGCCAGCACAACACCACCTCCGATAACGGATTCAGGCTAATCGACTTTGCGGCGGGGCGAAACATTGTCGTTGCTAGCACGCGGTTCCCTCATCTCGATATTCACAAAGGGACTTGATGACTTCTGATCAATCAACCGTCAATTAAATTAATTAAATTGATGTCAAAAGAGATTTAGACAAGATGTTGCGCTCTCTCCGATTTCTTAAACATTATAATCCAAAGAAAAGCACAAAACCCACGCGCAAACACAAGAGTCACAATCTCTCAAAAAATTCGTCCAATTACTCGCATTCACCGATGATAGTAACATAATTGAAAGAAAGCAGCGTGATGTGAGTGGCCCTGTTGCGAGTATTGAGACGGGAGCGGCGAAAATGGGGTTACTCCTCAACGGAGGTAACACCGGGCATATGCTGTCAAGCACAAAGGACATCAGCACCGACGTATGGGACGCAACGTCAACTTCGACAGATATAACTTTGATGTAATTACGGACTTTATTTACCTAGGCCCAACGACACCAGTGCTGAAATCAAACGAAGAATAACTCTTGCCAATCACTGCTTCTATGGGCTAAGAAGACAATTGACTAGTAAAGCCCTCTCTCGAACAACAAAAGTCACCCGTTATAAGACCTTAATAATCCCAGTCCGGCTCTATGGCGCAGAGGCATGGACATTATCAAAAATGGATGAGGGTGTACTTGGTTGCTTCGATAAAAAAATTCTTCGGGCGATCTTCGGTCCTGTCTGCATTAACGGTGAGTGGAGGAGAAATACAACGACGAACTGTATGAACTGTACAGCGACATGGACCTAGCCAGAAGAATGGGGATCTAAAGACTGAGATGGCTGGGTCATGTAGAGCGCATGGACACCAATGCTCCGGTCCGAAAAGTCTTCGAATCCGCTCCCGAATGACAGCTCAGTAGAGGAAGGCCAGGACTCAGGTGGCGTACGCAAGTGGAAGAGGACCTCAGCCAACTTAGCGTGCGAAACTAGAGGCAGCTACCCAGGGATCGAGCTGGCTGGAGAAGCTTGTTGATTGAGGCCCAGGTCCACCCCGGATTGTAGCGCCACTTAAAGTAAAGTAAGTATCTACCTGCGCTTTAACTATGTGTTAGCAAAGGCTTAAGGCCTTCATTTCGTTAGGCTTTGGCGTAAACAGAAGTAAGGGGACATTAGTAGTAATACAGTAATACTCTCTTTGAATGTTTTTTTTTTTAACGAAATTAGGAACTGGAAAATAAATCTATCAAAAACAATGGCAAAGACAAAAGTTCTTTGTTACCTTTAACAGGTGGAAATGCCTCTAGTAGCTTCAACGAAGCTGCGTTTGCGCTAGAAGACGTTAACGAGTGTATTCTTGAAATTAATGAAATTGAGGTTTGGCAATGTACTTTTTCGAAAACGAGCCCGGAAAAGCTATTGCAGACAATAGAGTGAGCTACCGCGACATGGCAAATCTTTTTTGTAGCCTGTACTCGAAGATATGGACACAGAGAGTGCTACGTAAAAAACAAGTCACAAAACAATCAAGCCGCGTATTTTCGTGTTTCAGAAGCACCAATCGGTCTCCAATATCATGTGATTAGCAACGGTTGACGTTTTTCTTTGAAGTTATGTTAGGCAATGGCGATGGCGCGATAGTTAGCTCATTGGACTATCACGCAGACAGTCTGGGTTCGATTCCTGGCTGGATCACCAACAGTTTTTCAAATCGCCATCACCCTTTCGGCGGGCAATGGCAAACTCCCGAAAGTAAAATTGCCTACGAAAAAGCTTCTAAGGAGTGCCGTTCGGACTCGGCGATAAACCGTAGGCCCCGCTCAGATGTGATAAAAATGAAAACATGAGCAACACAAATGAGTGTCAAGAAGCTAGGCCATGGCCCATACCGGGCTGCCAGCGCCACAGTGTTTTTTTGTTTATGTTAAAATTGAGGTCAATGCCATTGCATAAAAAATTCCCACCCCCATGTTTAAAAAAAAAACAAATCCTACACATCGTCTTGACACACCTTTTATAGAAGCAGCTTGTTCTCTGTAAAGCTTGGAATATTTTCGAAATAACTAGATTTTCTTCACGGGCGACTTTCATATTGAAGCTACTATATTATCATTAGGAGAGCTTTGTAGTTTTATTGTTGCTTCTTTTAACATTGCACCTTCCCATACTTTACCAGAGTAGTTTACATGATGCATTTTTGTTACAGAAGCCGACTGAGAACACATTCTTGCGGTATGTCGGCTAACATTTCTTTGAATCACGGGAACTCGTTTCCGTATCTGACACGAAAAAGTCTATTCTTTTACGACGTGGCTGATAAATATTATACAAGCTTAAAGGATATACCTGTTGTAATTCGAGTTTGAAGCCTTTTTATAAACACTTTGTCAACGGCTTACAAAACATCAAGAAATAAGACTTAGCAAATCTTTATTCCTTCAACCTGATAGACAGTTGCTTCTGAACCCAAACTTGCGATCAATGATACGATGTTTTACATCATTTGATGTCAGTATACGCTGAAGTATTGTCCTGCTAAAAATTGTGAATGCAATTGGGGCACTTTCTCAATCGATCTAAAAGACTTCTTGTCACTTTCTTTGCGAGTAACAACGCAACGTATTTTCATCTAAGTGTCGGATATAAAAGATTAAGGAGGCAAGGTCGAGGTTTTCTGTATGCAACATAGTATGCATTTTGCCGATTATTTTGTCACAACCGGAATCTTTCTCGTTTCGAAGTTTCTTAGTGGCACTTGGTATTGGGGAAATGTCGGTTGCAAAAGTACAAGTGAGCTCTTGGCCATATTAGTGGAGTCAGGTTTTTGTCCTTAACCAATTCTAGAAATGCCCACTGGTAATATCAGTACGTGAAACGAATACAGAGATAAGACAATAAAAGTAAATACCTAATGACGAAGATTCAAATTTTATGATAGGGAAATTTTATCACTGCAATTTAAAATGCTCGCTGCAGTACAATGCATTATACTTTTCATCTAGATAGTAACGCTTCGTAATAGCCCTTTTGTTTAGTATATTTATTCAAAAGATTTCAAAAAAACAAACAGTCCAAATCCATCTTTTATTGAATAGCCGCAAGACTATGTTGGGGTATCGCTGGAGTACTTTTTTGTTCTGAAAAATTGCATTTGTGCCATTGTTGTAACAGGGGGATAACGGTTGAAAAAATTCTTTTAAAATAATTATTTTATATTGGAAACAGTTAAAGCCTTAACGACTCGAGCAATATAGCTATTGTATTTCTAGTGTATTCCGAACGGAGTTCAAATACAAATACATCATCCATCCATTACTGAAAAGTGGAAAAAGGTGGTGGTATCCCTATTTTTTTATTTTACAGGAAGAAAAAAAAATTGAGCATTTGTACGTTTAAATTGGTATCGACAACTTCAGCAGAGGGCATTCATCAGATCGGAAGAAAGGCTTGGTGTCCTTTTTTTTTTAAAGGACAACCCACAACCTTTTTTATATTGTTCGGTAATGATGAGAGCATAGGCAGATAATAGCATAAGTAGTTTGTTGGACCCAAAAAGATATGAATACCCCATTTTTAAATTGTTTGCATGGAACAATCAATTAATGGCACACCAATGAGACTTCCACACGATGTCCCTCGAATTTTGAAAAAAATTTAACGCTTTTGTTAAAGTCAATGTTTGATGTCTCAAGTTCTAGTGGGGGTAGACACCGCCAAATTCTCGGAAAACCGTAGCGTGTATGCACACACATGTTACATAACAAATGACAGTGTGTATTGGTAACGAATGAAAACGCAATTTCACCGAAAATCCACAAGATGGCACCGCAGTTGCTTGAGAAACTTTTAGCAAGGACACGTTTCAATATTTTGATATTTCCGTCCAATTCCATCTTATCGAAAATCCAAGTCAATAAATTTTGTGGGAGATGTTTAGGAGCTTTACCCCCTGTCAAGGGCTGCAAAATATGTGTATAAGAGAACCAGTAAACTTAAGGATAAACTCAAATTTACTGTTATACACTTGTATGTCCCCACTACACATACATTTTATATCAGCCTACTGTTATACTTCTTCCATAATGTACTCGTACACACATTTTTGCTTAAAAGTTTTCATGCATGCTTATAGCTAGCAAAGATAATTCCTTTATTACTTGCATAAAAGTTTAAAAAAGTTTGAAAGCGAACACTTGCGGTATATACTCGTTCAAGTTGTACGTACTGTTGTGTATGTAATGCAAGGTACCACAAGTGTAGAAAGTATAATACAATATTAAGTTTTGTATTACTTAACTTACGAACAGTTTGCATCCGTAAGTTAAGCTATTCATCTTGCTGAATTTAATTTAATCTATATAAATTTATTTTGAAATAGTTCGAGGAAGAAACAAGGAAACTTTACCTGCCAGTATACTCGTTAAAGCTTTCTTTAGTTAACATTTAAATAAGAAAGTCGTTATGAATGGTGGGATGATGAGGCAAATGAAAATCACGTACATCTCGACATCGACCATCCTAAGGACTAAGAAAAGAAAATATTTCAGTGCAGAGAAGCTATGATAAAAATATACTCTTGTCTATGCAATTTTTATTCCTTAAAGTTGAAAAAAAAAAACTAAAACCAGAGAGTTTTTTTAGATAAGGGGATTAGATCCACATCGAGTATTATTCGTCGTTGTTTCTTATTTTGTACACTTTATGACCGTAGCCGGGAGGAAAGATACCCCAGAAACGCATTTTACTCATAGAAATAATTAAATAAACGCTTTTGAATGTTGCCTACAGAGCTTGTCATGTTATAATATTGCCCATAGACTTGAAAGTCGACAAGAAACACACTTTGAGAAATTAAAAAAAAAAAACGAGTTAGTATCTTGATTTAGTGACACTAGCACCTTCTTCCCTCAAAAATAGTTTAATGAGAACCCTATTTTCTCCCAAAACCAATCACGTCGAACTATCATGTCGCGGTAGAAGTTATCATTAACTGTCATTTCATCACCAGCCGAATTTTCAAAGAACAATGGTCGAGTGACGACTTCAGCCCGCAACAAATATTGACATGTTTTACAGTGATATAAAAGCCTGTCTGCGTAGATGAATATTTCATTCAATTAAGTTCAAACTGAGGAATAGTATCTTTCACTTATCACTAAAGCGAAGTTATCCAGAATTCTGTATTTGCTGTTAAGGGGTATCGTGAACTTTTACAAAAAAAAAACAGTTAAAATGAAACAAACATGTCATCCTTCGAGTAAAGAAGTCATAGAATCGCCCGTAGAGGTAGGGCTGTAAAGTTAACTTGACCATAGAGCCAAACGTCTACTTGTGTCTCAAAAATCAGTGCTGCAAGCTTTTTCACCGAGCAAGATTTTAGTTGAAAAATGGGGTTTCGATGATAGTATGGGACAAAGTGAGTATAAGTAATTTTCTTCTTATTCAAATGTCGGCGATGACGTTAGTTTGTTCTTAATGTCCTTTGTCTCCTTACGCTTAATACTCGTATGTTAATCACCAAATCAATTTTTTTTTAAGAAAAAAAACGGCTCCAAATGGATAAAAAACTACAGAACTTTGATTATGAAAAGAAGCTTATTTTTAAAATAACATTATTAACTTCAAGCCATACATTTTTAGTGAAGATAACATTGGTGTTGAAATAAAGTATTCCCTGGAACTTACTGTGGTCGATGGAAACGTATGTTGTACTCTTAGTGAAATAGCATCAAGCAAATGTTACAATACATTTGTGATAACTTCCAAAAGAAATGAACAACATTCAAAAGTGTTTAGAGAAGGCAGTTGATGAATGCAAGTATGATATGAGTATGGCCTGTCCCCACTTCCTTCACGGATTTGTTTCTTTGAATACTTTATTCAAGTCTCTTAAACAAAGAAACACACTCTCTTCGGGTTATGACATAAATAGCGAACAATTTTAAAAAAATTTGCACTGGATACAGCCAGTCTGATTGTTAAAGAATGATCATGGTACAATCTCCTATGTCCAGTTCACAAGGTGTTGATAGTATTGACAAATGGTTCGTGTATAATTAATCATGCTGTAGAAGCAACAAATTAAAATTTTAAACTTTCTCTTCGCGATCATACAAGAAAAATAGCGCGAAAACTCTGCAACAGATTCGGTATCAGCGCAGCGACCCCAAACTACTCTAAAACCAATTTGTGTTAGTTGTTTTTTTAGTGAACAAGCAATTATTACTGCCTTTGATCGAGAGTGGAACCACTATGCGCTGTGGATGCATTTATTTCTCCACAATCACTAGTGTATATTTTGAGCCTCCAATTCGATGATATTAACAATTAACAAAGCCGTCAGGAGAAAAATGAGCCTCATCGCTGAAGATGATTTTTGTCCCAAAAATCATTCAACGAATTTTCTTCCCAGTGCGTGGTCATTACATTAAAATTCTTGAGTCTGTTTCACTTGTAACAAATCATAAATCGATCAAGCCCTCACAGTACCTTCTCATTATCTTTCGCATTTATCAGAGCAAGCTCTATAAAGATATGGTCGGTTTTTTGGACCCATGTGTTGGATCCCCGTAAGAGAATTTTTAGTTCAAAATTGTTAAATATTTATTCAAACGGCCTTTGCTGTCAATTCTGCTTGTACTACAAAGAGAGAGCAAGGACTGCTCTATAAAACAGGCCGCCACCCCAGACTAAGCTGTTTAATTAAATGGATGTACTAGTAAACAGTCCCGAGGGAAGACTTGCATCGCCTGCGAATAGTAGAGTATCTTGGCCACATAGAGAGAATAATCATCACCCTCCAATTAAGGCCATGATTGAACAGAAAGGAGAATCAGGCATTTTGACAAAACGCTCGCCCTTGGTTGTAAAGTAAGAAAACAATTTAAGCCAAACTTAAAAACTTTTTAGCGAGATAATTTAAGTACTATAGGTACTTAAGTAAGGTAAGTTTTGGGGACTTCCGGATAATACAAGAGCTGTTTCTTCAATGTTTAAACTAGTGTAACAAATATATTACCACTCACATAACCCTGTTTACGTAGTGGACTTTCGCCTCAACAAAGTTGGTAGAGATTCTCTTCCACTTGCGCGCATTACGAGATTCTTCTTTCCTGCGTTGTCCCTCCGGATTGGAATCGAAGACACTGAAGCGTTAGTTCTACATGTTGTAGCCATCCTAATTGAGTTATGTATATGTACTTGTCTAGCCAAGTTAATATCACTGCACAGATGGTAGAACTTTGCGTTTGAAACGGCGAAGGATAACTTCTTCCAGCTTCCTTACCAACCATACTTCTGCACCATAGAGCAGTACTGGAATGATGAAGGGCTTATGTAGAGCTCCCTAAGTGTTTCATGATAATGGATTTTCACTCATTTGCGTACTTAAGGCGAAGAAACAGAAATTGGTAAAGGAAGCGGTACGTTCAAATTGTAGACGTAGGCAGCAAAAAACTCTCGAGCGCACCAGTGCAGACTCGATGGATTGTGTTAATGATGCCGATGTTATAGGTATAACCGTGCGTAAGTAGTTGAGAAGAGTTGTGGGAAATTATGCCTTTGGTGTTGTCCGCAAGTTTCCCAGGATGTATGTTGCTAAAAATGTTACATGACAACGCATCATTTTGCCTATATCATTATTTGACCAAAAAGCTATCGGGAAGATTGCTTGTCATTCTGTAAACTTGACGAGTTTGGCGAGGAGACCAAAGCTTAAAATAGCTCTGGTAGCTCACCTCTGTAGGTATTGGTATAATCGATAAAATGGTGTTGTAAATCTACTCGTATTTGTTTTTATTTTGAGTTTTTAACTCATAACGCAGCGATAGTGTGCAGATGTAGTATGTAGTTCACCCAAATATTTATTTGGGTCAAGCAACAGTGCCAACATTATATTCTTTAGGCATACTTCTTGCTGACTTAATATTGGAAATGAATTGGTGAATGCCTTCTACCTCGTTGTCTTAAATAGCCCAGCAGAAAAAACGCCCGATCTAGCAGGTTTTTTGCATTATACCTACTACCTTCACTTGATTTTCACAGTCTAGGTTGAATGATTTATTACGCCTGATAGCTTAATTCGGGCTGTTCTTGTCGTTTTAATCTAAGTAAAATGTTTTTCTTCATATCCCCAATACCGACCATGACTCTCCTTTACTCGTATATTTTCTTGTTTATCTCTACTTTTAAGATCCTCTATACCTGCACCCCCTCCTGAGCTCTTCGATTCTCGTTTTCTTGTAGACCTTACGGCCTGCTCTTCTCCTTATATATATACAGTGCCTGCATTTTTTTTATCAAATTATGGGTTTCTTAAAGTGTCCAGTTGAAACGCGGCAAATCAGTTGCGGCATTTTTGCTTTTGCTTTAAATTCTTGGTATCGGTGCAACTAGTCTTCAGCACTTAATGTTGATTGCATAGGACATGTTGAAATGTTGAAGGATGTGCTATCGGAAAAGAAACTGTAGTTTTATTGTGATAACAGCCATTCATCGTAAGCTTTTTTTTGTCAAGTTTGAGAAGGATATTAGCTGCAACGATGTAGTGCTCCGAGTCTGTCATCGCCGCTTGGAAAGTTCGAATATCTATACTACTGCAAGAACATCTTGCGGCAATCATTACATATGTTAATGATAAATGAACATTAGTACTGTCCTAAGCGCCTACCAATCGGATAGCGAAAAATCAGCTCTATTTACAGATTACGCAAGCGCAAAATGACAGCGAAAAAAAATTTTCAGATCAAGATTGTCGCTGACCTAAAAATAAAAGTTTTCCAATAACTTCTTTTTAAATTAAAACGCAAACCATTTGAGATATTTCAAAAACTTTATTGTCGGCTTGAAGTACAATCAAAGCATTTATGAATGGAACTCGACTTCGTTCCTATGACCACCGCGGGCACGTTTGCAGCGGTCGATTCGTTGGACCCAATTTTCAACGACTCGGCCACACATTTCGGCCGAAACGGCCGCTATTTCGCGTTGGCTCTGAGCTCTTCCGACGTCATCGGCTTGTTGGCATAAACCAATGACTTAACGTTGCCCCACAGAAAATAGTCGACCGGCGTCAAATCGCACGATCGGCCCATTTCTTGAGATAACACGCTCAACATACTTACTCTTCAATAAATCGATTGTAACGTGTGCTGTGTGGCTTGTGACACCATCCTGTTGAAACCACATGTCGTCCAAGTACATATTTTCCAATTCGGGTCAAAAATAATCGGTGATCATGGCGCGAGAACGCTGACCATTCTCAGTAACGTGACGATCGTTATCGTCGACGAAAAAATATGAATCAATAACGCCGCCGGCATGCAAACCGCATCAAACAGCTATTTGTTGTAGAAGAAGTGGTGATTCATGAAGCACTTGTGGATTTTCACCCGACCAATAACGCATATTTTGCTTATTGACGAACCCATTGAGCCAAAAATGAGCTTCGTCACTGAAGATGATTTTGCTCTTAAAGTTGCAGTCACCGACTCCGACTTTCGTTAGAAAAGTTAGAAAAGTTTCCCGTTCGTGTACTTTACCATGATGAAAATGTTGAGTTTACTGAATAAATTGACAGTGACAGTTTGATGATAAGTGAAAGAGTGCGTTCACAAATTAAATTCAAAGTTGTCAAGTTTCTATTGAAAAACTCGGTACTTGTGTGCACTAAATATATACAGATAGAAGGTATATATGGAGACGGGATGAAATAAGGATGCAGATTGAACGCAACAAAAGTACTTTGAAACATGAAGACCCTATCAATTAATTTCATAAATCTCCACAAAATGCTTTCTAACGTTTTCCCCGAGTAGCGTAGTCTATTAAATTCCTTGACAGCAACAACCATAAAGCGCTATGAAAAAAAGTATAATTTTCGCAAAGCTATGTTCACAGATTGAGGTGTGTTCGTATTATGGTATGAACCTTAAACGTACAACGGAACATCAAGACAATCGAATGGTAATTCTCTTGTGTAAAAAGCTGTCATTGAAGGTTATTTGCTTCATATAAAGCTGTTCACTTTTATCTCCTTTATAGAGAACGAAAATGCGGATTGCTCCACTAGAATCATCAACAACGCAAACTATCTCTCCAAGGTGAACCTAATGTTCTTGCAAACCTGATGAGCATTGATATTGATAATTTAAAAAAAATAACCACGAAACATGACTTTCAATAGATATCCGATAGCAAATCAGGTTCCATGTTCCGATAAAAGTACGATTGTTTTACAACAAACAAAGCTAGTAAAACGTTATGCAAATACGTTGCCCTCGAATGGTCTCTAGAATCCTCAAATTTAAAACATCTTTCAACTTCCTTGAAAAAAAGTAGAGAAGAAGAAATCGCAGTGACGTTGTCATGAATTTCAGTAATTACTGTGCACCATAATGCAGTTCTTGCTGAAGGTTTAAATTTTCTGCAACTAGTTCTAAAGAAAAATAATTTCTAAAAAATGTTTCTTGCGTCTGGTCTTTGGGATAATGAAAATAAGACAGGTAAGATAATTAATTAACACAAACAGGAAGATGAAGTTTTCTTTTATATTTAAGAAGATATTTCTTGTTATTGTACTGGGAGGGTTTTACTTTTAATTAACTAACCAACAACGTCCCATTTAAGCAACCATAATTTTTAAAGTGTGTTGACCGATGATTATAAAATATTCTTTATAAATGATGACTCTGTATTGGGCTGGTTTATAATATTCGAAATGGCTGACTTGCAAGAACTCATTAGATTAAAAATTAAAACGTTCAACACCTTTAAATCGAAAAGAGTTTGGCGATTGGAAAATAGGGATTGTTGCAGCCACCCGCATTCAAAAAGAATATAAGTTGAACTTGTTTAACGAAGTTCAATATGAGGATCGTACATTTCTTTTTTATCTGCGAGGCCTTTGATCCCGAAACTGCGTCCATAAATCGTCCATAAATTGCATAAGGATAGCAGAGCAATAATAATGTTTGTAGCATAGTGCTAGTCGTATCTCCCAATTGTGCTCCCCGGTATCTTTACTTTCATAATGTGGCCTAAAATCTGGGATAGACCAAGACCAAAGACTACAATCATCTCCAGCCAGCTTGATCTTCCTCTTGCTTTTTCAAATTTCACAACATAAATTGGCTGGCTGTAGGCGATATCGTTACCGGTCTTCCTCTACTGCGCTGTCCCTCTGGGGGTATTCGAAAAAATTTCGGACCGAAGCGTTAGTGTCCATCCTGCTGCTTTCATGACGCAGCCACCTCGGTAATGGACGTTCACTCACATACTAGCTATATCTATTCCTCATAACTCGAAGAATTTTCTCCTCAAAGCAGCCTCTAGCGCCCTCATCATTTTTTTGTTTTATTAAGGTCTTATATACTCGTAGGGTCACTTTTATTGTTCGAGTCAGTTAATTGCATTCGTTGTCAAAAAATCGGGGATTGACAAGAGTTACTCTTCGTTTGATCTCAGCACGGAGTCTAAATACAAAGTCTGAAACATCCTTAATGATATATCTGTAGAGGGCGAAATTCTGTCCGAGAACTCGGTGTTAGGTGTCCTTTCTGGTTGACAGCATATACATATCGCTCATTTACTTGAAGACTGTCATAACTCAAAAAACGCAATTTCGCAGGAAACGAGTTTAAAGTTTTCAATTGACTATTGGTACATATGAAATGAATTACGGGATATTCTCTTCTAACACAAGATATAAATATGAAATTTTTACACAATATGAAGCATGATAATATGAATATTCTGCATCATTTACTTAAAATTCGCGTTTTTTGAGTTATGACAGTCTTCAAGTAAATGAGCGATATGTACTTTGTCTTGCTCTCGTCAACTTTTTAACCCATCTTCGCCCCTTCCGTCTCAAAGCTCACTGAGCGGTCATTGTCATCATGCTGTTATCCTCCGATTATGTCAATAAAATTGGCGTTTGCTTGTAATTGGACAGAGATTCTGAAACAATGTGGCTTCTGTGTTGGCGCTTGAGTTTTGCACTATTCTTTCAAGAATGATGCTGAAGAAACCGCATGACAGCTCATCGCCTTGTCTAAATCTTTTTATACTCGTAACATCGAAGGTCTCTGTGAAATTTTTAGCGACAACATGACGTGTTTGGCGGGGATGCCCGAACTAGACATTGCAAAACACGAGTATGTTTCTAAAAACAGAATTTGAAAACTCTATGGAAGGTGTGTTATAACCGACGGATGTATTATAACCTCTGAGCGTATTTTGTCAGGTAATAATTCGTTTGGGTAGAAAACAATTTACTAAAGAAAATATTAAAATATTGGTCAGACGATGATACAATGGAGAGTTTGAGACTTTATGTCACATAGTTGAGAGAAAAGGTAGTAAGCTTGTAGATAATAACGATAATTTAATGCAATGCCGGGTTTAATATATTCGTGCGTTACTTATTTCTGTTGATGGAATGATGCACGAGGCTCTTTGTTATACCATGAAGGGGATAGCTTGCGTGAAACAGTGAAATGCTCACTTGTAGAAAATTTCCACAGCGGCACCCACAGAGGTGTTTTATCAAAGATAAAAACAAAGTCAACATTGTCGGAATGAATTCTAAGTTTATTGTGTTTATCTTAGGGGGTTATATAGTTATTGTATCATTTAAACAGAGGGGAGGATAGGTACGGTTCAGTGAAAATAAGTTCATACTCAAGGGCACAGTTCATAGTGCCAGAAAGATCAAGTGTAGTTGTCTACCCATATTCTTAGGAGCAGCATTTATTTAAAAAAAGTGAGAGTAGTGAGAGAAACAGTCTGTACATCGACATGACGACGAAGTTGGCCGGTGATTGCCTCATTTGGCCTCAGCCATTTAAGCGATTTAACATATTAGACTCTTTCTGGGGGGTTGACACCAACAGTTTTCGAAAAAGTCATGGAAAATTGGGTGCGTCACATTGCCTGATGCACTCATGGTAGTATGTTAAATTTTATTATCTAATATTATATTTGTAGTTTAAAGTCTTAACTGTCATTAGTATTTAACCGTATAAAACCGCATGGAATTCGAATTCAAATGGCTTGCTATTTTCCGATAGCACTTAATTTAATCAAGTGTTGGGTGGCGTGTACTATAAGAGAAAAGACAATACGAACCGATTTCGATTTACTGATGAATTCGTAATTAATTCGATTTTTAATTAAAACCGAACTCACAAAAACCTCTAAACGATAATGAAGAATGGCGTTTTATGGGTATATGTCGCAGATGTGCTAACATATGCACAGGATAGCTGAAGCTTGTCAATAATTAAAATAAAATTAATTCGGTTCTTCTTTAGACGAAATATGTTAATATTGATCGAAGTGCTTGAACAAGCACAACACGATATTGAATTTTTTTCGCTGGCGATTTATCAATGTTTACAACATTTGTATTCGTTCGATCTACATTCTAAATATGTTAATACTTTATTAAACACCTCATACGGACGGAATTCTTTAATCTAACATGCAGTTCCTGAGATATATTAGGGCTGAGCGAAAGAAGATAGTTTAGTTTATGAGTCAGGAAAATAGAGCAGACTTAGTTTTTTGTAGAGCTTTTATTGTATTCTTCAATGGGGTAAGCCGCATTATTTACTTGTTGTTCGGATAGTGGAAAAAAGAAAGACTTTGAATATCTTGAAAGTACTTTGTTCCAAGTTTTCCGTTTCTCAAGTGGCATAATAAATAAAGTGATGTGTTCTCGATGGCTCCTTCATTACAGACATCATTTTTAAAACATAGCTTGCTTTGAGATTATGTCCAACTAGAATACCTTTTGGCTAAGACAGCGATGTTCCATAACACTGTAGAAAATTTATAATCCTTTTCTTATCATAGGACACATAGGGCACACAAAGGACACAGCCAGCGGCGCTTAAGATTATTTTAACAAGCCAGATAGAAGTGTCTGTGAGTCCGGCATATGTTTTGTGCTACCAGCAACGCGTAAAACCTTAATTTCAGGGAGACTACGCAGCGCCTGGATATCTGCGCCTACATTTGAGGCTGTAGTAATAAAGATTACCACTACAAAAATGTGTAGCAGGAATGCGATGGAAACCTACAAGACCGAATAGACTACGTACGACATCATCGCGGTTGAGCACATGAAATACATCACAACGTTAGATACTCGTCTAATGTCAACAGCAATCGATTTCTTATAGTCACCGGATACCAATTGTTTAAACACTTACTTACTTACTTTAGGTGGCGCTACAGTCCGGGGTGGACCTGGGCCTCAGTCAACAAGCTTCTCCAGCCAGCTCGATCCCTGGCTAGCTGCCTCCAGTTTCGCACGCTAAGTTGGCTGAGGTCCTCTTCCACTTGCGTGCGCCACCTGAGTCTTGGCCTTCCTCTACTGAGCTGTCCCTCGGGGGCGGATTCGAAGACTTTTCGGAACGGAGCATTGGTGTCCAAGCGCTCTACATGACCCAGCCATCTCAGTCCTTGGATCTTCACTCTTCTGGCTAGGTCCATGTCGTTGCACAATCCGTACAGTTAGTCGTTGTATCTCCACCTCCACTTACCGTCAATGCAGATGGGACCGAAGATCGCCCGAAGAATTTTTCTCTAGAAGCAACCAAGAACACCCTCATCCATTTTTGATAATGTCCATGCCTCTGCGCCATAGAGCAGGACCGGGATTATTAAGGTCTTATAAAGAGTGACTTTTGTTGTCCGAGAGAGGGCTTTGCTAGTCAATTGCCTTCTTAGCCAAAAGAAACAGCGGTTGGTGTCGGTGTATGTGTTTATAGCAGAGCCTAGGTAGACAAAGTCCTTAACTACCTCAAAGTTATATCTGTCGAGGGTGACGTTCTGCACGAGATGTGGGTGTTGGTTGTCCTTCTTGCTTGACAGCATATACTTGGTCTTGCCCTCATTGACCGATAAACCCATTTCCGTCTCAATACTCGCGAAAGCGCCACTGACATCACGCTGCTTTCTCCCGATTATGTCAATATCATCGGCGTATGCGAGTAGTCGGACGGACTTCTGAAAGATAGTGCCTCTTGTGTTTGCTCATGAGTTTTGCACTATTCTTCCAAGTACGATGTTGAAAAAATCGCACGACAGCACATCGCTTTGTCTAAATCCTTTCTGGACATCAAAGGTCTCGGTGAGATCTTTACCGACCTTGATGGAGCAGCGTGCATTCTCCATCGTCATCCTGCACAGACGGGCGAGTTTTGCAGGGATGCCAAAACTAGACATTGCTCTATATAGCTCGTCTCTATAGATGCTGTCATACGCGGCCTTAAAGTCGATGAATAGGTCGTGGGTATCGATCTGAAGGTCTTCTCCAAGATCTGCCGTAGTGTGAATATCTGGTCGATGGTGGACTTTCCTGGCCTGAAGCCACACTGATATGGACCTATCAGGTTGTTGACGAACGGCTTCAGGCGTTCACACAATACGGCAGATAAGATCTTATATGCGATGTTAAGGAGACTGATCCCTCTGTAGTTGCTGCAGTTCAGAGGGGCTCCTTTCTTGAGAATCGGACAAGCAATGCTGAGGTTCCATTCATCGGGCATACTTTCACCCGACCATATTTTACAGATGAGTTGGTGTATGCTCTTTACTAAGTCATCGCCTGCCGCTTTGAAAATGTCGGCAGTCAGGCGATATGCTCCAGCAGCTTTATTGGACTTAAGCCGCGATATAGCTATCTATCTTCGTCCAGGTCGGGTGGACGGAAATGTTGGTCATTACCGCCTTTGGTATTTGGTCCGTCATCGCCGTTACACAGTCCGCAGAAATGGTCTTTCCAAATTCTCAGCATCGACTGCGATTCTACTACGATGCTCCCTTGTTCATCTCTACAGGCTTCGGTTTGGGGTTTGTTTCCGCGGCATGTTATTTTTACCTTTTGGTAAAACTTCCGAACTTCATTCCTGGAGTAGCGTCTCTCAATTTCCTCGATCGCGCGCTTCTCATGCTCTTTCTTCTTCCTCCTGAGAAGCCGGTGTTCGTCTCTCCTCTTCCGCTCATAGAGCTCATGAGCAGCTCTGGTCTTTTTTTGCACTGCCGCATTGCATGCTTTTTTCTTAGCTGCGTGTGCTTGCCGGCATTCATCATCGAACCAGGGGTTTCGTTGTGGTGGACGAGTGATGGCTGATGGCGTTTTGGCAGTTTTTCCAGTGGTCTTCGATGCTTGATGCTGGCGGCATTGGACCTCTTAAGCGATTAAGAGACACTCGATCGGAAAAGGACTTAGCGATCTCTTGCGATTGTAGCCGTCTGACGTCGAATGTCCTCACAACATTAGCTTGACCTTTCGTAGTTTGGGATATCCGCAACCGTACCTTGGCTACAACAAGGTAATGGTCCGAGTCAATGTTGGCTCCTCGGAACGTACGGACATCATAATACTGGAGGAGTGTCTTGCGTCGATCGCAATGTGATCAATCTGGTTGACTGTTGATTGATCAGGAGTTCTCCAAGTCCCCTTGTGTATGTCGAGATGTGGGAACAGCGTGCTAGCCACGACAATGTCTCGCCCCGCCGCAAAGTCGATTAGCCTGAATCCCTTATCGGAGGTTGTGTTGTGTAGGCTATATTTTCCGATTGTTTCTCCAAAATATACCCTCTCTTCCTAGCTTTGCATTAAAATCACCTAGGACAATATTAATGTCATACCTAGGGCATTGCACGTAGGTCTTGTTAAGGAACTCATAGAAGGCATCCTTGGTGTCATCATCTTTTCCTCTGTAGGGGTATGCGCGCATATATGGCTAATGTTGGCGAATTTAGCTTTGATGCGGATTGCTTACGAGGCGCTCGCTCACATGCGGAAGCTCAGGACTTCTTGTCTTAGTCTGCCTCCGACAACAAATCCGCATCCAAATAAGCGCTGCTTTTGCCGTCGATAGCAATTTCCGTAGTAGATGTCGCAGTTTTTCATCTTCTTTTTATCCGGCCCATCCCATCGCATTCCTTGAATGGAGGTTATGTCTGCCTTGCAGCAGTCTAGGGCCTCCGCTAGTTGCTCGGCTGCACGTGGTCTATTAAGGGATCTAACATTCCACGTGCATATCCGAAGCTCATTGTCCTTAAATCGTTTGCGTGGGTTGTCAACAGTAGATCCGTCCGTATCCGAGGCTTGTTGATGCTTCGTAACTATGTTTTTTTTTAAATGGCCGGGCAATTACCCCGGCGGCACAACTCCCAACCTGGAGGACCAGTTCCATTTTAAATGCCCCTAGGACGAGGGGTCGGTTATACCGAAGCCAGTAACCCGTTCCGGGATGTGAGCGGTTTTGTTTTTCCAACACTAACCCTGATTTATGGCGCAGGAAACTCGCCATTTGCCCCCTTCACTTCGCAATCTCTAGTGAAATTCCCAGATGGCGCCACGGGGAGGCGTGAAGTAGGGCTTGTTAGCAGAGCTGCAAGATGTTCGGCTGCAGAGGCTCATTTTCGTCATTTAAGGAACCAGCACCTATTGGAAGATGCTACTTCTACGAAGCCTTATACTAATCGTTGCCATTTGTTTAAACACTGGACTTGCCAAAACATAAAATGGACCTCTAATTATAGGAGATGTACAAAGGAAATCTCTAATCATACACGATACCGGAATACGGAGCGTAACTGATGTCGAGCCAAGAATACCTTCTTACAATATCGGTTCAAAGCACGTGATAAAACAAGCTTGTCGGTAAATTAACAACAGTAGATTGATTGATACAGACACAATCAAACGTTTTAAGGAATAAATGTCTCTGCATGAATATCGAGAAATTTAAATCGAAAATATTAAAATGAATACTCGATTATGCACCGCCCTGGTGCAGAATGTAGAAACTTAAACCCCCAAAAAGAATAGGGTGGAAAGATTTGATGGTATCCAGGCAGCTTTTTCTAAGGTTGTCTAATATCTTTAGAAATGAATTGAAGAAGTCTCTCCAATTTACTGATTCAAGCAATCTGTTATGCCGAGGCAATAGGCGAAGAAATGAGAATGAAAACTTTCGCCTGTAGAAACAACTACCTGGGTGTACCCGCTTTGCTGGGTCCTTTAATAAACGCATATCCATGTGCGTGAAGTACGTACATACATATGGATACCATATGCAATAATTTTTTTTTTCTCAAATTGAATACACATATGTAAATATATGTTTTAAGAATCCATATGTGAATAAGGAATTAAGTTACAAAATGATATTTCAGTTTTGTTTCTTTGTTTTTTTTATAAAAAACTAAATAAAAAAAAAGTTAGTTTAGTTTTAGTTTTAAATGCATTTTATTTTCTTAATCATGAATTCTTACATACTAACAAAAAATGCTTAAATGCTAGCTTAAAATTACTAAACAATCTTATACTAGCTTACTGGCCCTACACAGGCACTCTAAGCTACTCTAAATTCTATCTATGCCTTTCGACTTTATTTACATTTTATTTAGGATTTCTTATTTTCTAAACTTAAGGCTAAGAAAAAAAATTTGTTGATAAAAAACTTAGCAAATGGACAATATTTTTTACTTTTTATAAAAACTTAATATCTAACTTAAAATAAACCTTAATCTACTTAACCTACATACAATACGTACATACACACACATAGACATAATACACAATTATATACATACATTAGTATATACCTTCGTATATACTAATATATATATATATTACTTAAATGCTAACCTAAACCTATGTAAGCTGGCCATCGCTATTTACAGAGCAAATAGATTGGTCAGCTCTACCTCATTAGTGAGGCTGGTCCGTAATTGACGGAAACGACGACGAAACATCTTCCCCATCATTCAACCACCAGAAATGCTGGTGCTGCCGAACGACATCCCTCTTATCGCGATTCCCCACCGCCCTACTGAACCTGAGACGATCAACCCTGCCATGTGCGACGTCTCTGTTGTAGTTGAGTCGCCTGTCCCCAGCTGTCCGAGCGACATGGAAGATTAACGGGACCGCTGAACTATCCTGGATCAACCCTATCTGATCAAAGTAGAGGAATGCTTCCGGTGGAATGAAGCCGTTGGAGCGCACACTCTCGTGATAAAGGTAATTGGGGTAGTAAGCCCCGGATATCAGGTTATTCGTCGAGGCCATTGCTCTTGCAATGTGCCTTCGAGTCAGCTTCATTACGAAGTTGTCCACTCGTATTAGCTTCGCCCTGTTGTAAAGGACCTCATTAGGATAAAATTTCTTGTACTCCGACTCTGGTGTTCTGAACAAGCGAAGACAAGGCCTAAGGCAAGCCCTCTAAAACACCCGAATCTTTTCCATTACGCTTGCTCGTACATTGAACCACACGGGACACCCAAATACCAGCATGGGCCTGATAAGAGCCATGTAGCAGATTATCTTTACCCTCGCATCGAGTTGGCTGCTATAAAACAGTCTCTTTGTGAGGGCAAAAGCGCCTTTAGCTCTGGCCAGAGCAGCATCTACATTTTTGTTAAAATACAGAAACTGATCTAGCCAGATCCCAAGGTATCTGACTACATTTCGACAGGCAAGAGGCTGTCCGTGTTGTCCAACGATCGAGAACTTTCGCCAATTTTTTCTGGTATCCCTAGAGGCTCCAGACAACGGCATCCTAAAGAGAATGGTTTCCGACTTCTGAAAGTTGATTTTCAGCTTCCAGTCATCGCAAAATCTTCTTATCTTATCGAAGTCACGCTGTAAGAGAGTATTAATGACCTCGATTTTTGGACCTGTTCTGTACGCTATCAAGTCGTCTGCGTACGCAATAGTATGGGGAAGTGAACCTATCAAGTCGCTTGTATAAATGTTGAATAGGATCGGCGAATTGACCGCGCCTTGCTGAAGACCATTTTTAATTTGAAATATTCCAACAGAAGTCACATCACCATTTTTCACGATGAACTGTCTGTTGGTTAGCATATTATAAAGAATGTACAAGAGTGGTTTACTGATCCCCAGACTAGCCAGCTTGTAGAAAAGACCTTCTAACCATACAGTGTCGAAAGCCTTCTCCAAGTCAACTAGGCAGGCACCAGTACACTGTTTTTTGGCTTTATTCCATTGGATATCGGACACCAGTTTAGACGCGGCATGTGAGATAGCATGTGCTGCTTTAAAACCGAATTGATTATCCGGAACTATATGTTTGTCCTCAACCCACCTAGTCAGAGCTCAATTGATTACTTTTTCGAACACCTTACTGATATTCGGAAGGAGACTTATTGACCGGAGATTCGCCGGATTGGATATATCCTTTCCCTTTTTGGGGATAGGTTGAACCACCGCCGTTTTCCAATGCGCTGGATAATGTGCATTATTCATTGCATTATTAAACAGGGTGGTATAAATGTCCACCGCTTCTAGAGGAAGACGTCGAAGCACGATGTTCGGAATACCATCGGTCCCCACTGATTTCTTACTTCTGATTGTGTCGAAGATCTCATGGAGTTCTTCCTTCGAAATGAACGGGGGTAGGTCACCTTCTCTGGCAATGACATTATTTGCCATATTTTCGTCGCTGAAACGGGTGAAACCAGAGCCCTCGGTTCGCCAGCTCTCTACTTCATTTCGAATATAGAAGTTGTGCACCAAGACGCGATTGTCCAGGTCATAATTAGGGCCAATGATATCATTGGCCTTGTATACTTCCTGGAAAGTCGCCCCTATGGCCTCAACCTTCTCCTGTGGATCCTCGATCACAAAGAAGTCGTCATCATCAGCGGCCTCATTTGTATCAATGCCTGCTATTATTAGTAATCGTTCGTTGTCTGTAGTCCGGGTTATTTTAAGACACTGAAGGTCGTTTTGATTTTTTCTCCGAAAAAGGACGATAGAATAGTTGAACACACAGAAGGCGGACTACCAAGTACGTTTGTCTGTTTGGGTCGATTCACCCTCTCATGCCCTCAAGCTTTTATGATTAAAAAAACAAATTATTTCACTTACTGGTTCTCTCAGTACAACCAAAATTCACAAAACTAAAAACGTTGTTGTTGTTAATTTCTTAAAATTGGAAAAGTTCCTATCACTCAAAAAATCATTTCAAAACTGCAATCATACTCCACAGAGGGAAAATTCAAAAGAAAAACAAAATAGCAAACAAAGAATATAGAAAAACAAAAAAGATTCCCTCATTCACTGTTGTATTATTAGCAGCGAAAACTCGGGAATGAATGTTTTTTTGGTTGTATTACATAATTTGTACTTGCTGCTCCAGTTATGTTCCATTGAAAAAATTATATAAGACTAAAAATACTCGTAGTTACAAAAGGAACATACAATAGTCCAAAGAAAGAGAAAGAGAAGACAAAAGTTTTTTTTTGATAAAAATGGATATGCCCGCATATCTGTGAAATGTGTAAATCTCAAATAATTACATTTTTGCTTATTACTTCCATTATGAGAATCACAGAATAATGATTCATACATCAATCTCTTCACCAGGAAGTGTATCCACTAATTGAAGAATAAAATCATATTCAAATCCGTTCAACCATTTTGTAGACATACGAGTATATGTGAAAAGCATAAAAAATGTTTTTTTCAGTTAAAAAATCATATTAAATGGGTTTAAAGGCCCAATAACGGACTTAGGATACATAAAACCATCCTTTGTAATACCGCGATTGATATATATTGTTGAGGTATCGTAACGTATCTTCTCCCTACTCGAGGACAAACAGGAAAATGTGTTCTCTTTTGTAGATGTAGAGAGAAGAAGATAAATGGAACTGGTTTCCAAATTGGGGGTCGTGCCCGCCCATAGAAAAAAGACGAAAGTCCAAACAAATCAAGGAGAATGAGATTCGAATATGCGCGTGGAATGTGACATCACTTAATAGGCCACGTGCAACCGAACAACTTGTGGGAGCCCTAGATTGCTGCAAAGCGGACGTTACCGCCATCCAAAAAATGCGATGGGATGGGTCGGATAAAAAGAGGATGAAAAACTGCGACGTCTACTACGCCGATTGTTATTTATGGCAAAAGTAGGTCCTATTTGGATGCGTATTTGTTTTTGGTGGCACACTTAGTCAAGAAGGCTTGAGTTACCAGCATGTAAAGGAGCACCTCGTAGCAATCTATATTCAGGCTAAATTTTGCAATATTAACCTTATACTAGTTGGGGTGAAAAGTAACCTCCTTGGGAATGAAAAAAAAAATATTTTAAATATTTTTTATTTTATTCAATATAGTCTCCCTTTAGCTTGATACACTTATTCCAGCGATTTTCCAACTTCTTGATCCTGTCCGAAAAGTAATTTTCCGGAAGGTCTGCAAAATACTCCTCCGTGGCGTCGATGATTTCCTTGCGTGAGCTTAATTTTTTATTGATGAGCCATCTTTTGAGGTTTGGGAAGAGATAATAGTCCGACGGAGCCAAATCGGGCGAATACGGTAGATGCGACAGCAGTTGGAGCCGTAAGTCATTTATTTTAGCCGTCGTTACGATGCTCTTGTGCGCCGGCGCCGGCAGCGATTTCGGCCTTCAATCGCTCCAATAATGCACAGTAATACTAGCTGTTGATGGTTTTTCCTTTTTCGAGGTAGTCCATGAAGAGTATGCCATGACAATCCCAGAAAACCGACGCCATAACCTTTCCGACCCACTGAGCCTCCCTCGGCCGCTTCAGAGCACTCGTGCCGGCTTCAGTCCATTGCCGGCAATTCATTTTGTTCTCTGGTGTGTAATAGTAGATCCAGGTTTCATCAACAGTTACCAATCGACGCCAAAAGTCCACCCGATTCCGCATCAGCAAGTCCAAACACTCTTTCGAAGTGCTCTTGCGTTCGTATTTTTGGTCAGGAGTGAGCATGCGCGGCACCCAGCGGCACCCAGCTGCAGGATAACTTTTTCATATGCAGAATATTGCCCAAAATATGCCGTGTGCGCTTAGTACTAATCTTTGTGGTATCTCGAGCACCTTCACTTTCCGGTCAGCCAACACCTTTTCATGTATTTTTTTGACATTGTCCCCTGTAACCGCATCGAAGGGCCTGCCGCTGCGGACTTGATCGGTAGTGGAGTTGCGGCCACCACGAAACTCTCGAAACCAATATTTAACAGTGTAATCTGACGGAGCATTACCCCATAATATTTATCCAACTTTTCTTTTATTTCCTTTGCTGTTTTGCCTCTAAAAAAATAATGTTTTATGAGAGAGTGAAAATGGTTTTTGTCCATACTCATCATGATGTCAAACACGTAAACAACAATCAGCTGTCAAAACAAAACTAAAGACAATATCGCACTGAAATTTGGCATTTTAGCACTAAATATGAAAGGACTTCAAGGCGCCATAACCTTTTTTGCAGTAGCAGCGCGTTCTGGCGGTCGAGGAGGTTACTTTTCACCCCACCTACTATAGTATGCGCTTTCCACAGAAGAGAAAAATGACAATATCAAAGATGGCTCCTATGAACTCTTAGACGTGACCTATGAGCAATGCCCTTGCTCTAACTTTAAAAATTTTTTCGGCAATTTTAACGCAAAGCCAGAAACTTTGGAAGTACTATCGAAAGATATAGCCTGCACGACAGCACCTCCGATAAACGATTCAGGTTAGATTACCTTGCGGCGTGACAAGCATTGTCATGGCTAACTTATCGTTCCCACTAGATATTCTAGATATTCGCAACGGGACTTACCACATTGCAATCGACATCACGTCTTTCGAAGGCCTGTCGAATCACTCGTATACGCCGATAATATTGTCATAATCGTCAAAACAGACGTTGAACTTCTATTGTGACTTGGTGATATTGCAGATATCTGCATTTATATCTTAGCTACAAAAACACATTCAAAACACTGGAGGAGTGCTTTGCGTTGATCACAAAACAAAGGTTTTCTTAATTTTTTTTTATCGAGAAACAGCTAGGTTCCTATGAAAATATTAAGGTATGAAAATCATGTGATGACTAAAGTTATATTACGTCACAGGCAAATAAATGGTTCCTGGCTGTATTTCTCCTTAAAGACGATTTTTACGTTATGCCTAGGGCATTGCTGTTAGATTTTTTTCAAGCAACTCGTAGAAACAGTCATTGCTAAGGTCGTCCTTTCCTATGTCAGGACGTTGATATTGTTGAGGCAACCGTAAGTAAAAATTAACCCTTAACGTGGTTCGTAGTCAGACATTCGCTCACATGAATGAAGCTCAAGACTTGTTCTCTTAGTCTCGAAGTTGCCGTTTTTTTTATTATTGATCATATAAAATTCTACATTTCTAAATTTTTAAAACAATAATAATGTGCCTTATGTGACAAAGAATGAAACGTTATAAACATATGTATACTGATATATTCTTTAGTTTAAGTAAACCAGTATCGAATGGCAAATTGGTTTTGTAAGATTAAGATTAAAGGAATACAAAAAAGAAATACAAAAAATTTATGGGCTGAATAGAATGAATAGAAAGTCAATTTATGATAGACGTAGGATTATAGTACTCGTACAATTCTTAACTGAATTACTTCATGAAAGTTAAAATTAAATAGCCAGTCTGTATTGTGAAGAGGGGTAGTAGCCAAATTCCTGGCATTGCTGTGAACTGAATAAGCTGTTGAATTTTCATTCGACAAATAACCACATCGCAGAAAGAAGATTTTTTAAAACTTCATAAAAATCGAGATGTTTAAGTGGTAGAGTCTTAGAGCTTGAATAGAGGGAAGAGATATGCTTACGTCGGTCGTTTATTTACTCAAATAATTCGGAATATGTATTGTTATTTATTGGAATGAGTTTCACCTCGGAAAGATAAACGGCACTCTAACTAAACCGTAACAGACTCTTTCAAAAATAAAGGGTTCCGTACATTGTATATGTTACCACGTTTTTTTAAATCTGATCCAAATTTATTTGTTGTAACTAAAAAAAATTATCCAAAGAACAAATTCAACATTCTAGTTGAAAAATAAATGTTCTCCCTTACATTCAAATGACAAATTTGAATTTGTCCGCACAATATTGAAAGATTTACCACTTTTTGTTTTCGATCATTGCCTTCTTGTAGGTTTTCCTGTAATCCATAAGTCAAGGACTATTTTCTGTATTTTTTTTCAAAATTTTAGACTCAGTAGTTTCGTTGATAACGGGGGTGGAGATGGTCAATTATCATCTATTTTAACTTCAAAATTGTTTACTTTAAAATTATAGGAAAAATATATTTTTGAGACCCTTAAAACAAGCCCTTTCATTTGATATGTCACACGGTACAGTTTGCAAATTTTTTTTTAAACGACCCCAATATTCAATATTTATATATTTACGTTATGCGTCCGTGTTTGGGTCACAGAAGTTCATATGTGTACCAAATTTCATCTGAATCGGTCCGGTAAATTCGGAGAAAATTCTCTGTGACAGGCAAGAGTGATCCTATAAAGGTTTCGATTTTCATTCGGACGTACGGAACCCTAAAAAATAATTTAAATTCCAGCTCCTTTTATAGTCAATATGCAAACCTAGAGACTGACACTGGTTTGATCACAAAACAATGAGGTAAATATCTATCATATGCCTATAATCGAAGGTTTTACGCAGATATCCGCTTGCAGATTGAAGACCTTACTGTCTAAACTGTGAAAAGTTAATTTCGGAGAGCTTTTATCAAAGCCTGTTAAATTGAAAAGCATAATGTTAATTTTATTACTAACCGTGAATTTATGGATAGCAAACCAATGTCGTAAGATTTCCCGACCATCATTGATTTCAGCAATTAGGTCAAGGAAACCAGGTTTGAGTCCGTCTTAAGTTTCCAGAAACGATGAAATTTACAAAACAAAGGAACAAAGTGGGACCAAATACTGAGCCCTGAGGCAAACCAATATGGATACCATGGCAATCACTCTATGTATAACCTCTTTCAACGCTTTGATTTCTGTCTATGATATAAGGAGCAAACCACTCCAACATAAAACCTTAAAAACCTGCTATGGACATCTTATGAAGAAGAAGATCTAAACGTCTACGTGGTACCTATTAACAGTACGACAGTTAATTTTTTAGACTACATGGTAAAATAAGATGAATATAGGTAAATAACAGCTTTTCAATCTCTCTATGTCCGGTACTTTGTTGTTCTTTGGTAGTGGGTCTGTTAGTTGGTTCGCGATATTTTGTTGTCACTTCCTGATAAGGTGCTTGTGATTACTATGATGGCATATGACGATATTATGCCGAGCACTTACTGGCTATTTTATCTAGCATAAGCAGCTTTTTGATCAATACTGTGTTTTATTGGCTGTCAATATCATCCTATGCGGAGGTTTAACCAAGTCCTCTCACACACTACTCCTCAAGAAGAGTCAAAAGATGCTTAACTCTTGAAAATGTCCCTGGACCGATTGGTGGTGTCTTGCTATACCAACTAACGTAAAGTCACAATATTTTTTCGCTATCTCACTGGCTCGTCAATATTATGGAATGGTGAATTTGTTCACTAAGGACCCAATCCGGATGACTATTTTTTGACGAAAATTTAAGCTAGCGCATATAACACAGTACTATCCGACCAAGACTTTGACATGATTTTTTAACGTTTATAAAAGAATAATGAGATGCATTTGTACCAACACCGAGAGGGCGAACACGAATAACGTGGAGTTGCCCAATCCGTAGGACTCAAAAGGAGTCAGTCACAAATGGAAGGAGAAAAGCGATACTGTATACGTTGAAGTCACATTACATTCTCAGCTAGCCGAAACAAAGAAAAGATAATGAAGAACAAGTTCCAATATTTTGAGGACAGACTTTATAAATTTGACCTTTTTCTGCTTAATTTCATTTCATTCCGTACTATTACCACAGTTCATTAAAGGCCGCTATTCAAATCACCCTTCATAAGCCGGGTGGTTAAGCCTAGATCAGTTGAAACTATAAGAGAACACACTTCCGTAATTAAAACTGCACCAAGAATTAGTTGAATGGTATTGTCTTCATCATCTGCACTTTTTCACAATTTAATGTCACGCTATTTCAAATTAATGCACGCAAATAAAATTTATCTTCTCCAAACCCGTGGATTAATTTAGGAATTCGGAAGAATTATCCTAATTAAAAACGTTTTAAATTGATAACACGTAGAATAGCACTTTGTTGACAATGAGGATACTATATTTGAAGGAGTACTGAAGACATAATATGAGTTCGGTACTCATTTATTTAAAAAAAAAAAAACCTTTTTTCCTTCACTTCTTCAATTTAATTAAGAACCCAACACACTTGCATGGAAATCTGTTATTTTCGCGACAACAAATAAAATTTTCTTCCTTCTTCAAGTCCTTCAACTTAAATTACTTTTAATACTTTTTATGTTGTTAAAAATTTACATATTATTAGTTTTGGCAACTTTGCGAGATGGAATTAAAATTATATTGAGGTAATTCTCTTTCGGCTTTCGGCAAAATTGCTGGCGATGCATAAAGATGAGCCATTAAAACACTGTACGCGCATAAAGTCAAAACTTTGACGACAGCTTTTCGCAGAGCCCTTTTTTAGCCATATGCTTTACAAGCCTCATAATGCTTTGAAAGTTAATTATAGTTGTAATATATTGACGGGTGGATGGCTTTTAAGCTAATCACCTATTCACAGGTTGTCATATCTTTAATCACTCTATTCACAAGAGCAGCAAACGAGGTATACATTCAAAAAATACGCACCAGTTACTTCGGTTTGAAATTAAGGTCTTTAAAAATAAGGGCAACATTCTCTTCTCATTCTCATTTTCATTCTCATTCAAAATCAAATACACTTCCGCCACGTGTATTTTGGGTCTAATTTTTTTTTTACAAATGAAAGGATACACCGTACCTTAGCGGATACTCGTGCGTCCAAAAGTGAAAGCAATCACCTATATATACTTTTATAAATTACCCATTACCTGCCGTATGGTGGTAATGACCCAAAAACATTTTCTTCCCAAATCTGTGCTGATTAAAGACAAGCACCTTTATATTGTATAAAAATAAGTTGAGATACGCTTCGCTGAACCATATACATGAAGGTGTATACGCAATATATAAATTAGTATCCAATTACTACAAAAATCGGCAACATTACCATTAATTAAAATCGACATTCAAGAAACAATTATGTATCCAGGGAATTGGAAAATATATGGAATATTCGGATTGTTTCTAATAGGGGCTATCCATTTTTATAATTAAAATTAAGGTACAATATGATCAATATGAAAAGTTGTCCATTATGATTAAGTTGCATAAAGCGAGTGCATGCTAATGAGGGCATAAAAACTCGTTAATGAAATGGACTGAGTTTCGAACTTGGATAAAGTTTTTATAATGCCACTTAAGTGTGTGTTCCTACCGACATACATACTGTATGTTTGTATCAATGCATGTGCTTTGTTCATTTGAGTAAACTCGCAATAAACAATTTATTTTCCAGGACACACGTAAAAGTAACTTTTGTATATAGGTATATTCATTACCGATGGGAGTTCAATCATATAGGAAGATGCGAGAAAGATGTTAATTTATTTTTACTTGCCAACAGTACCGGAGAAGTCCGGCTTATACTGCGAGGTCAAAAACAGCCCACTGGATATATTGGGAAGTATTAACACTAGTGTTGGGTTTGATATTTCAATTAAAAATATGCACAAAGCTTTGGGTAATGAAAAATTGTTCAATGATTTTCCCCGTTCGCATTTTCGACGAGTGGATTTCCAAATCACTTCCAACCTCACCAAACAAAAGGTTTCATGTTTGCCAGTAACCTGAGATACGCCAGAAGTTGATTTTCTTCAGCAGATTATGAACATTGATGTAGCTGCAGTAGGTGGTGACCTTCAATTAAATATTGATGAACATTTTTGTGACCTGGCGTTTACACAGGCGATTTAAACTAGTAGGGCTTACATGTGCATCGTTGTGCATGTGTACACGAAAGAGCGGGTTACCTAGCGTTGACATCACCGGTTTAAACTTGTAGGGTTTACTGCGTCGAGTATCTGTACACGAGAAAGCGGACTCGTAGTAAAGTAGAAGCTTTAATGGTACATCAATTTTGCTTGCGAGTTACGAAGCATTTAAAATTTCAAATCTTGTGCGTTGCTTTCTCCTTCAAATCTTCTTCTGTCTGTTTGTAGGTTTCTCTCTTTTTCGAACGATTTCCTTTCGGCTTTGGGTACCCCAAAGAAGTTTGCGACATTAAATCTGAAAAGAGACGAGCTCACAAACGATGGCAACTGTCAAGAGCTCCAAGTGATAAAAGTAGACTTAATAGCTTAAACGATAGCAGAATAAAAAAATGCTTCGGTGGAAAGATACCTAACAAATCTGACAAACGATGCTAGTACAGACTACTGACTGTGGAAGGTCTAAAAAAAAAATATTAAAAGAACAAAGGCATACATTCCGGCTCATTCCAAAAACAGCTTTGGTAATTGGGCTAAAACAAACAAACATAAGGCGGATCTATTTGCGGAACATCTTGAAAACGTCTTTAAGCCATACGATGATAATGATAATTCCCAACAAACGGAAGAAATTTGCGAAGACGAGAGATCGATTCCAGCAGTAACCTCTAGGGAAATAGCGAAAGAAATAAAAGAAAAGATTAACCAAAAAAAGCAGCGGGATTTGATCTAATAACGGGTGATCTAAAAAAACTGCCCAAAAAAAGGTATGAAAAAAATAGCACAGTTAACAAACGCAGCGTTCAGACTAAGGTATGCTCCACGTATATGGAAAGTTGCGGAAGATATTATGGTACCTAAGCTGGGCAAACTGCCCAGTGAAGTAAGGTCCAATTCTGTCTAAGCTATTCGAAAAAATCGTTCTAAAACGACTCCATCCGATTCTAGAAGAAAAGACACTGATCCCAAGCCATCAGTTTGGATCCAAAAATAAATACTCAACTATAGAACAGGTCCACAGAATATCTGATACAATATAAAAAGCTTTAGAAGAGAAGCAAATGTGCTCTACGATCTTCCTTGATGTAACACAGGCTTCAGAACTATGAAATTCTAAAGTCGTATATAATGAAACGATTACTTGGAACTAAGCAAGAAGATGAGTACTTCGCATTGAAACACATCACAGCTGGAGTACCGCAAGATAGTGTGTTGGGGCCCGTACTGTTCCTCCTATACAGGAACGACCTACCATAAAATAACGAAATTCGAACAAAAATATCATCGCTACGTAACAAAACTACGCGTTAAGTTGAACTCATAGGTGTCAAACACTCGAGAATTCAAAGTTATCAGATTGCATAGAGGTACATTTTGAGACAGGTTCAAACTTTTATCATCATTGCACGGGCATTTGTTATTGAAATGATTATGTAGTTTGACACACACTTCCGTTTGGTGTTTAGTTTCAGTTTACGTTGGTAACAGATTAAAAGTTTGTGTAAGTTACGGGTCCTACAAAGTATAGTAAATGCTTGAGGATTGCTGAAAAGAAGGGGTTAATCGAAAATTTGGATGGAGATGGGAAGAATAGTGATGTCGCAAGAGAATTTATGATTCCGCTGAGTATACTATCAACCATAATAAGGCACAAAAAGATTAATGCTACTCAAAATCTTCTCGAAAAATTTGGAACCATTATTTTTAACTCTCGATAATTTGTAGTATTTTAAAAGTCCTTCGAGTTTCGAATTAACGAGAGTCGACTGTACATATATTTAAATGTATTGGCTCTACAAGCAAATATTAAAACCAATTTGGACGGATGGCCTCCAGTTGTGGGGGTGCACAAGTAAGACAATTCTTCAAAGCATACAATGTTTTCAAAACAAAGTATTACGCAATATAGTTAATGCGCCGTGGTACTATACATGAGAAACACTGATCTACATAGGGATCTAAAAAATGAAATGGTAGAGGACTAGGTTCGGAAGGTTGCAAGAAGAAAAGAAGTTAGGCTTCGCAACCATGCTAATTTAAAAGAAGTCCAACTACTTAATAATAACAATTTAGTTAGAACATTACGTAGAGTAAAACCTTTACAACTAGTAAACTAGGTAACAAACCAAAGTAAGTTCCTTAAAACAGTACATACTAAGTAAGTACATAAGTATCGGGCTTTCCAATAGGGACTTGACAAATTTGAGTTTTATTTGTGAACGCACTCTTTCATTAATCATCAAACTGTCACTGTCAATTTATTCAGTAAACTCAACATTTTCATCATGGCAAAGTACACGAACGGGCAACGTCTGCAAATTATCGATATTCGGAGTCGGTGACTGCAACTTAAAGAGCGTTAATTCCAATTTTCGGTGGTAATTCTCACCCTAGAAGACAGGCAATAAAAAGTTTAGTGCAAAAATTTGAGTCTACATATTCGTTGTGTGATGTTGCCGTGTCAGTGAGATAGCGGGTTGGTCGAAGCGTCGAAAATTTCGCTGCCGTTCAGGCGTCCGTAGCAAACGATCCAAATCAGTGAATTCCACTGCGTTCTCAAGAACTGGGCATCGCTCAGACCACATAATGGCGTATTTTGCGTAAGGATCTTGGTTTACACCCATAGATGATCAAACTGACTCAAGAATTGAAGCCGATGGACCATTTGAAGCGTACGTACGTTCTCCGATTAGGTTCTGGAGAAGATGCGTTAAGATGGTGAATTTCATCGCAAAATCATCTTCAGTGACGAAGCTCATTTTTGGCTCAATGGTTTCGTCAAAAAGCAAAATATGCGTTATTGGTCAGGTAAAAATCCACATGTGCTTCGTGAATCACCACTTCATCCACAAAAAATAACTGTTTGTCGCGGTTTGCATGCCGACGGCGTTATCGGGCCATTTTTTTCGTCGAAAATAACGATCGTCACGTTACTGAATGGTCAGCGTTATTGCGCCATGATCACCGATTATTTTTGGCCCGAATCGGAAGATATGGACTTGGACCTTAAAAAAAGTCGATTTCAAAGCCACATATGAAAGCGTCTAAAGAGATAAATGATAATGAGTCACAGTTTTGGCATCTCATTCGACTGTGGAGGCTGGCAATAGAGAATCCAAGCTATTCTGTCAAGGGTGGTTCTGACAAAACCGAGACCTTAAGTAGGCGGTCAGATGTCATGTAATTTTTTCAACATCGTTCGGAATTTATATGAAACTCAGAAACTTCCAAAAGTCTGTTCAGTTAATTAATCTTTGCACGTTTTGGGTCGTTTTGCTAAAATACCGTTAAACGATTGTGCTGGTATTAATTTTGATCGGATTACCGATCACTGCATGACTGGTATTCTGCTCAGTGCGTTAAAAAATAAAAAATCTGCTAAGCATATTTCGTCGCCTAAGGTAACAAAAGTAAATTTCGACCTGCTAAATATTGAACTATGTTCTGAAACATGGGAGGAAATTTATGAGGAAGGTTATGCTTCTAAGGCTTATGACCTGTTTTTAGCATTTCTTAAAAATTACATAAACAGTTTTACATATACTATTGTGTGCAAGAAATCAGATGAAAGGTTAAAACCATGGATTACTTATTTCTTTTCCTCGGTTGGTCTGATGTCTTCTTCCAGTGATTCTCTTACAAATTGTAATGGCTGCGTTAGGTCCCATTTAGTCGACGACATTGCTACGAATAATAGTTTCTTTTATGAAGAAATAATAGGCCTTGAACTCTATAGGATTATCTGTTCACTTAGCAGCTCATGCTCTTGTGGAAATGATGGAATCTCTAATCATACCCTCAAGAACATAGCACTTAATGTTGTAGACATATTAGCTTATATTTTTAACTTAAGTGTTTCGACCGTGGTGTTCTCTAATAAATTAAAATGTGCTATTGTGATCCCTCTTCACAAAAAAGGTTGTAAAAGTGACAAAAACAATTAAAGGCCAATTTCTTTATTGTCGTCAGTCTCTAAAGTTTTTGAAAAAGCCATTAAAAGTAGAGTGCTGAATTTCCTGGCAAAAGTAAATTTTCTTAATGCTGCTCAGTTTGGTTTTAGGGAAGGCCTTGCTGCAGAAGATGCCCTCTTAGAGTTTTCCTGTTTTATTAACAAAGCTCTGGATGATAAAAAGTTTTGCGCTGGGATTTTTGTAGACATAAGCAAAGCTTTTGAAATAGTCAACTACAGCATTCTTCTAAATAAATTACACCATGTAGAATGTTGTGGTGTCGCCGGGGGAACTGCCCGGCCATTTAAAAAAAAAAGGAAGTTACGAAGCATCAACAAGCCTCGGATATGGACGGATTTACTTTTGACAACCCACGCAAACGATTTAAGGACGATGAGCTTCGGATATGCACGTGGAATGTTAGATCCCTTAATAGACCACGTGCAGCCGAGCAAATAGCGGAGGCCCTAGACTGCTGCAAAGTAGACATAACCGCCATTCGAGAAATGCGATGGGATGGGCCGGATAAAAAGAAGATGAAAAACTGCGACATCTACTACGGCAATTGCTATCGACGGCAAAAGCAGCACTTATTTGGATGCGGATTTGTTGTCGGAGGCAGACTAACACAAGAAGTCCTCAGCTTCCGCATGTGAGCGAGCGCCTTGTAAGCAATCCGCATCAAGGCTAAATTCGCTAACATAAGCCTTTTATGCGCGCATGCCTCCACAAAGGAGAAAGATGACGACACCAAGGATGCCTTCTACGAGCTCCTCAACAAGACCTACGAGCAATGCCCTAGCTATGACATTAAAATTGTCCTCGGTGATTTTAATGCAAAGCTAGTAAGAGAAGGTATCTTTGGTGGAACAATCGGAAAATATAGCCTGCACAACACAACCTCCGATAAGGGATTCAGGCTAATCGACTTTGGAGCGGGGCGAAATATTGTCGTAGCTAGCACACGGTTCCCTCAACTCGACATACACAAGCGGTCTTGGAAAACTCCTGATCAATCAACAGTCAACCAGATTGATTACACTGCGATCTACGCAAGACACTCCTCCAGTATTATGGATGTCCCTTCATTCCGAGGAGCCAACATCGACTCGGACCAGTACCTTGTTGTAGCCAAGGTACGGTTGCGGATATCCCAAACTACGCCAAGAAAAACTAATGCTGTGAGAAAATTCGACGTCAGACGGCTACAATCGCAAGAGATCGCCAAGTCCTTCTCCGATCGAGTGTCTCTTAATCTCTTAAGAGGTCCAATGCCGCCAGCATCAAGCATCGAAGACCATTGGAAACACTGCCAAAACGCCATCAGAGATGCCGCTTCTGATGATCACTCGTCCACCACAACGAAACCCCTGGTTCGATGATGAATGCCGGCAAGCACATGCAGCTAAGCAAGATGCATATAACGCGGCGCTGCTTAGAAAGACCAGAGCTGCTCTTGATAGGTCCATATCACTGTGGCTTCAGGCCAGGAAAGTCCACCATCGACCAGATATTCACACTCCGGCAGATCTTGGAGAAGACCCATGAGCTTCAGATCGATACACACCACCTATTCATCGATTTTAAGGCCGCGTATGACAGCATAGAGACGAGCTATACAGAGCAATGTCTAGTTTTGGCATCCCTCCCAAACTCATCCGTCTGTGCAGGATGACAATGGAGAATGTACGCTGCTCCATCAAGGACGGTAAATGTCTCACCGAGACCTTTGATGTCCAGAAAGGATTTAGACAAGGCGATGCGCTGTCATGCGGTTTTTTCAACATCGTACTTGAGAGAATAGTGCAAAACTCTCGAGCAAACACAAGCGACACTATCTTTCAAAAGTCCGTCCAACTACTCGATAAGCCGACGATATTGACATAATCGGGAGAAAAAAGCGTGATGTCAGTGGCGCTTTCGCGAGTATTGAGACAGAAGCGGCGAAAATGGGTTTAGCAGTCAATGAGGGCAAGACCAAGTATATGCTGTCAAGCAAAAAGGGCAACCAACACCGACGTCTCGGGCAGAACGTCACCTTAGACAGATAATACTTTGAAGTAGTTAAGGACTTTGTCGACCTAGGCTCTGCTATAAACACAGACACCGACACCAGCGTTGAGATCAATCGAAGAATAACTCGTGCCAATCGCTGTTTCTTTGGGCTAAGAAGGCAATTGAGTAGCAAAGCCCTCTCTCGGACAACAAAAGTCACTCTTTATAAGACCTTAATAATACCGGTCCTGCTCTATGGCGCAGAGGCTTGGACATTATCAAAAATGGATGAGGGTTTTCTTGGTTGCTTCGAGAGAAAAATTCTTCGGGCGATCTTCGGTCCCGTCTGCATTGACGGTGAGTGGAGGAGGAGATACAACAACGAACTGTATGAACTGTACAGCGACATGGACCTAGCCAGAAGAGTGAAGATCCAAAGACTGAGATGGCTGGGTCATGTAGAGCGCATGGACACCAATGCTCCGGTCCGAAAAGTCTTCGAACCCGCTCCCGAGGGACAGCGCAGAAGAGGAAGCCCAAGACTCAGGTGGCGCACGCAAGTGGAAGAGGACCTCAGCCAACTTAGCGTGCGAAACTGGAGACAGCTAGCCAGGGATCGAGCTGGCTGGAGAAGCTTATTGACTGAGGCCCAGGTCCACACCGGACTGTAGCGCCACCTAAAGTAAGTAAGTAGAATGTTGTGGCTTTGGCTATAGCTGATTTGAGTCCTACTTAAAGGATAGAACTCAAAAAGTCATAGTAGGTAACTTTGTCAGCAGTTCAAAAACTAGGAACTTAGGTGTGCCACAGGGATCAGTCCTTGGTCCCATATTGTTCCTAATTTACATCAACTCTTTATTTAGCCAACCGTTCAAAGGGAACGAATGACAGCTTTCGCAGATGATCTTGGCATTGCATACCGCTCGGATAGTCCTCTGAACTTAAGTGCGAATATAAGTCATGATGTTTACCTCTTGAGATTGTTGTTTTCGGAACATAAACTAATTGTCAGCAATAAAACTAAGTTAATGCACTTCAGTCTTCATATGCAAAAATCCCTTAGCTTTGAAAATATCTTTCATGCAAGCAATTGCAAAAGGTCCAATGTGTCAAATTGTGTTTGTACTGAGGAAGTCACTAGGACGCACTGATTGATTGATCAGGCATCTTGTAACGCACGCTGTTTTAGAATTGAAACAGTAAATGAGTTTAAATATCTAGCCATTACTTTTGACAAAAACATGAGTTGGTCCAAACATATTTCGATTCTAAAACAATATTTGCGATCTACAGTACGTAGCTTTTATCGTCTTAAAAAAATTTTGTGACAAAAAAACTTTAAAAACAGTATATTATGGAATTTTTCAATCAAAACCACAGTACGGTATAAGTTGTTGGGGTGGTGCTTACCAAACAAAGCTTAAACCATTGATAATTTTGCAGAAGTGCGCTATAAGAAAAGTATGTGGGGTCAATTGGTTGGCTCCTTCCATAGTCTTGTTCAGGTCATTGAAAATTCTGCCACTAAAACATTTGTACTATTTTAAAGTTTTAAAAATATTTTTCATGATAGCTGGCTATTTACAGAGCCCTATTTGTAACACTCGCAATTTGCGTAGCAATTTAATTAATGTTGTCGTTATTCGTCCTTTCGGCGAAAGAGATCCTTGTCTCAATTCTCAAATCGTGTAAAAATGTGGCTTCTTGAATTTGATCACAAAGAAATTAAGGTTTTGCTGTCCTATGTTGTCTAAATATGTACACCACTTTGTTCTTTTGCTAATGTATCAATATTCTATCTATCTCTATCTATCTCTATAAGTTATTTTTTTTTCTCTCTCTTTTATTGTTTATGTATTGTTAATTTTAGTATAAATAAATTAAATTTATCTTTTTGAACAATATAATGAATTGCACAGTCACCCCACACTTTAAAGTATGTTTTTTATATAAAATGTCATTACCACTATTTATTATTATATAAATACTAATGTCACTACTTGTTCTTAGTTTTGATACTATTATAATAAATTAAGTCAATTCAAAGTTAGTTAATCCAAGAATAATGAATAAAGAATAAAATAAATCTAGATGTCAGTGACGGTAAAACAAAGTATATGCTGTCAACAACGCGTCACGAAAAGCAGTTTCAACTTCGATGTAGTTAGGCATTTTATCTTCCCGCCTTTACTGTCAACTCCGAAAACTCTATCGAGTACCCAAAAAGACATTAAGCAAGGCACTGCTTTACGTCGCAGAAGCATGAACACGTGAATGAAAATGATGTCGAGAGAAAAGTCCTCCAGAGACTTTTCAAAACTGAACTATGCAAACTACATATATAGAAACGCCAACTTTGTCAGAAAAGTTTAGATAACCCGGCTAAGATGGCTTGAAGAGTTCACCTTTAGTGCATGGACACCAGCATTCCTAGTCGGAAAGCTTTCGACTCCACCCGAAAGAGACAACTCAGTGAAGGACGACTTTATCTAAGATGGCCCACACTAGTGGAAGGTAACCTTCATTTTCCTACGTTTGGAAGAACAGTTATATTCGACGTATAACTTACATTCAATTCTTTTGAATTGCGCTATGAAACTATATCGTATATAGGATTACAATATATATATATATACAATGTATAACTTTCGTCCTCAAAAAAAAGTTTAATAAATCATCCAATATTGCACCTATCAGCTCTAAGAATTATTGCGAATGCAAATTGCAAAGATAAAATGTAAAGGTAAATTTTGCGGTTTGGATTTAACATTACATCCCAGAGACTCTCCATAAATTATGCAAAGTAGAGATAAAACTAATGTTCAATCTCATATTGCCTTGCCAAACTTCAAGTCAAAAGCCAATCGATGCTCTCTCCTTACGAAAACAATATTCCAAAACCAAGTCCCAATCTGTTGTTGTAACAACAAGCAAGCAGAAAAATTCAAATACAAAATATTGATAAGCACTGGACTTGCTAACAATCATGGTTTGGGATTATAATGTCCTTTCCGGATACTTGAGAAAGGTTGTTGTTTTTTTGTGTTTTTTTTTTTCAAAGTTATACCGCATACACATGTATCAAAGTATCACATTTTTAAGCTTTATCATAATCAGGATAAATCTCCTCCCAAGTGAATAATTTTATATACAATACAAAACCCAGGACCTACTTCGAAAATATTGGATTGGATAATATCCGATAAGGCTTTAGTAGATTTAAAAAAGAAAATATGCAAATTCCTTTAACGCTTACGTAGTACTCATACAAATGTCTACGAGTACGAGAATATCCTTTTTGTGGGTGGATAAAGTTTCAGCTTTGCTCTTTGTTTCTTATGTTAATTCAGTGACAATTTCCCAATAAATTCAATATGGTTTGGTATTTCGGAGTCTCTGTTCTTTTCCATGTCAGTTGAAAGACAGTGAACATAATTTTTTTTGAATTTCAATAGATTCAATCGGTTGCAAGGCCATGACGTCTTCGTGTTCTTTTTTAGCTGCCTTCAATGTGGATAATGTCAATCATCTATTGATTGAATTATTGAAAAGATATCGCGATGGGCAATGGATTGATTCTTTAACATTTGGAAAAAAAAAAATGAGAAGAAGAAGAAGAAAATTACTTGACAGATTCACTCGAGTGAGATTGCTCGTAGGAGAAGAGTTCAAAAATAATCACAACATCAATTCAAAAGCGATTTGCGTTGCAGAAAAAAAAAAAAAAAAGGATAATGAAGACGAAGTACTTGCCAAAGGCCATCAATCACAGATGAATTTGTTGGGTTTTCTTTTCGACTAGTGTCTTTCGAAATATTAATCATGTTGCCTGATTGCATTTTTTCTACTCGTACATTTCATTTCTCTTTTTCTGGATCGTTTTTTTCAAAAAAAAATTGGAGACTTTTTCTTTCGACTTGTTTCCGGGGCAAATGAAATTAAGATTCGTATCTATCAGGCAGGGGCGGAAAATTAAACCATCGTAGAAAAATGAAAATATTATATTTCATTACTTATTGCGAGTTTGTGTGATAACGTTTTTGAAAATCAACACTAGACCTCTGCACAACAAGTACGCCGGTTTTGTTAACTTTTCCCACTAAAATCAATAAAGTGCTGTCTAAATTTCCTGTGAAAATAGGCATACCCAAATGAGTATATGGATAATTGAAAGAGTGCTTCAGAAATAAAATGAACCAAGTCCTGGTGAAGTTATTAAGAAAACCCTTATGAATTTCAAACCTTAACCCCTGTACGAGGACTGGGGTAATACTCTTATGTTATCCCATTGAAATCGAATAAGTTTTTTTCTGACATCCTTTGATACTACCACATACTTTGTTTTGAATTTATTTTGAATGCTTTTATCAACCAAACAATTTTATTCTTATCTGTTCTTTGGTGTTGTTTCTAAGCAATTTGTCTAGAACTGCTTCTCGAAATAGTTCATTTCGCGATACAAGTACAGTAACAATGTTGCTACACGGGCAGCATTCATTACTGATTTGTTTTATGAAAGCTCTTCAGACTAAGAGGAAGATCCCTTTCAGGTTGATGATGATAAGGAAATGGATCCCGTTTTATTCCAAAAAAAAGAATTACGTTCAAACAAATCGTCCATCGAAGTTATTTCATTTCAGATTTTATATTTTTATCATTTTAGCCGATTTTGATGATGTTGCTAATGTAGAAAAGATTCATGGATCCGGCATAAATGTGGCTCAGGAAGTTGTGGTTAATGAAGATAATATCGAGTTTGAAAATGATGAAGATGAAGCAGATGAAGATTTTTTATGAAGCTGGAAATGCACCAAGAAACAGTCTTAAATTCAACAACTATTTCACGAATAGTAAAATTACCCAGATGAAATCAACGGTGGCAAAAATAAGACCTTTCCAGGGTACTCCGAGATATTTGGAGCTAAGGCCGGAAAGGTCTTCCGGGACTAAGTCAAGTTCTTGGAAAAGAGATGGTGGCGGAAGAACCTTTAATGGATTAATGGCAGCACTCACATCCCATCACGGGTGATTGGCTTTCGGTCTTACCGACCCCTCGTCCTAGTGGAATCAAAAATCGAACTGGCCTTCCAGATTGTTGGTTGTGCTGCCGGGGTAACTTGCCGACCATGGAAAAAAAAAAGTTCCGAAACATAAACAAGCGACCGATACGGACGGATCTACTGTTGACAACCCATGCACACGATTTAAGGACAACAACTTTTGGATACATATGTGGAGTGTTAGGTCCCCTAATAGCAGAACAACAAGCGGATGCCCTTGACTGCAGCAAAGCAAATATTACCGCTATCCAAGAAATGCGAAGGGATAGGCCGGACAAAAAGAGGATGAAAAATTGCGACATCTACCACGGCGATTGTTTTCGACAGCGCCTGTTTGGATGCGGATTTGCTGTGGAAGGCTGACTTAGACAAGGAGTCTTGAGTTTCCGGCATGCGAAGAACGCCTCGTAGTCATTTGCATTAAGGCTTAATTATAATCATTAGCGTGATATGTGCGCTAGCCCCAACAGAGGTGAAGGATGGTGATACCACAGAAAGCTTCGTTGAGCTCTTGAACAAGACCTACGAGCAATGCCCTAGCTATGACATTAAAATTGTTCGCGGCGATTTTAATGCAAAAATAGAAAGAGAGGATGGTAGTACTGTCGGAAGATATAGCCTGCACGGCACCACCTCCGATAATGGATTCATACTAATGGACTTTGCGGCGGGACGAAACATTGTCGTATCTAGTACGCAGTATCCCCATCTCGATATTCACAAGGGGACTTGGAGAACTCTTGACCAATCAATCGCCAACCAGATTAACCACATTGGGATCGGCGCAAGATACTCCCCCATTACCTTGTTGTAGCCAAGGTAACGTTGCGGATATTCCGAACAACGCCGGTCTCTTCAGAGGTCCCTTACCGGATAATGCTTCAAAGACCGGTGGCAACACTGCCAAACCACAATCAGAGATGTCACTACTGATGTACTGCATTTCACTCCACCTCTACAACGAAACCCCTTGGTTTGATGACGGATGCCGGCAACCACATGCAGCAAAGTAAAACACACGCAATGCACTGCTGCAAAGAAAGAAAGAAGAGATCCATGAGGAGAGCCGAACACGGGCTTCTCAGGAGGAAGAAGAAAGAGCATGAGAAGCCCACGGTCGAGGAAATTGAGAGATAATACTACAGGAATGAGATTCGGAAGCTTTATCAAAAAGTTAAAAAAAATATGCCACGAACACAAACCCCGAACCGAAGCCTGTAGAGACGAACAAGAGAACATCGTAGTAGAGTCGCAGTCGATGCTGATAATCTGATGAAATCATTTCCGTAGACTTTAAAACGGCGATAACGAAACAAATACTGCTGTCAGGCAGAATGAAGCCTTTATTCTAGAAGATGAACAATTCCGTCCATGAAGCGAATATAGCAATATCTAAGCTGCTGGAGCGCACGGCCTGACTGACGAGCTCTTCAAAGGGGCAGGCGATGACTTGGTAAGGAGCATACATTAACTCATCTCTAAAATATGGTCAGACGAATGTATGCCCGATGAATGGAACCTCAGCATTTTTTGTCCCATTCTCAAGAAATGAGACCCTCTAAACTGCGCCAACTACAGAAGCATCAGTTTTCTTTACAGTCTTCGCGTACAAGATCTTATTTGCCGTATTGTATGAACGACTGGAGCCGTTCGTCAACAACTTGATAGGTCCATATCAGTGTGGTTTCAGGCAAGTCCAGCATCGACCAAATATTCACACTACGGCAGATCTTGGAGCTTCAGATCTATTCATCGATTTTAAGCCCGCGTATGACAGCATCTACAGAGACGAGCAATACAGAGCAATGTCTAGTTTCGGCATCCCTGCCCAACTCGTCCGTCTGTGCAGGATGACGATGGAGAACGCACGCTGCTCCATCAAGGTCGGTAAAAGCCTCACCGAGACCTTTGATGTCCAGAAAGGATTTATACAAGGCGATGCGCTGTCATGACATTTCTTCATCATCATACTTAAGGAAAAGTGCAAAACCCACGCGCAAGCACAAGAGGCACAATATTTCAAAAGTCCGTTCAATTACTAGCATACGCCGACGATATTGGCATATCGTCAATGACATATCGCAGCGTGATTTCAGTGGCTCTTTCGCATTGAGACGAGGGTAACACCGGGCATATGCAAAAAGGACACTCACCGTGTATAGGACAGAACGTCACTCTTGACAGATATAACTTTGATGTTATTAAGGACTATGTCTACCGCTCCGCTATGAATTCAGACAACGACACCAGCGCTGAAATCAAACGAAGAATAACTTTTGCCGATCGCTGCTTCTAGTGGCTGAGAAGGAAATTGACTAGCAAAGCCCTCTCTCCAACTGCAAAAGTTACCCCACATAAAACCTTAATAATCCCAGTCCTGCTATATGGCGTAGAGGAATGAATGAGGGTGTTCTTGGTTGCTTCGAGAAAAAAATTCTTCGGGCGATCTTCGGTCCCGTATGCATTGACGGTGAGTGGAGGAGGAGAAACAACGACGAATTGTAGAATTGTATGCACTGTACAGCGACATAGACCTAGCCAGGTGTGACGCAACCAGGAGTAAGGTAAGTGCGACGGATATTTAGTTGTTAAAATCTTTGCCCCTTTGAGGTTCTCGGCAACGGTGTTGGCAACAGCATCAAAATCCCCCGTTGAACGAACAAGACGAATACGGGAATAAGTTTGGTTATTAATCAACAAACAAGACTCCAGAACATTCTTCACAAACTTTCGTACACCAGATGCAGTTGGTGCATTATTTCGACCGAAATTTCTTTTCAAAATTTGCAGCAATACACTTTGGAAAAAACTTTGCAATATTTTCGAAAGCTTTTCAAACTTGTAGACGATCCAATTTATACCAAGAAAATAATTAACTGAGATTTTTTTTGAGCACATAAGAACTGTCAATATCTGAATACCATATGATTAAAAAACAAATCAAGAAGTGACTTATCTCTTATTCAACAAGCGAGAAAGCCTGGTCGTCTCCTTTCCTTTAAGGTACAACTCAATCATGAACCTCTTCAACAAGATATTCACATCGAATTTGAATAACTAAAACATAAAATGGACTAAACTAAAAGCGGAACAACGCTACAACCTTTTGAATGAGAATCATCAAGGAAAGCGCCAATAGAGAACTCTGACCTTACCTGAATTTTTTGCATCCCTTGATTAGCTGTTGCACAAGTAATTTTGAGCTTTATGTTGATGTAAAGTTAGATGCGCTTATAAATAAAAAATTATTGCAAAACAGGCAAAGTCTTCTTGATACTCGTATCTGTCTATCCGTGTGCCTCTTTAACGAGAAGTTGGCAAATGGTTATATTTTATAATTTTTTTGAAGCCGCGGAAGTTATACGCCTTTTTCTGTTCACCATCATATGACCCGAAATGTTATCAAAATTCTAAACTCATCGAGTTTGCTCGACAACTGTGCGCAAGAGATATACTTCAGGTCCTAGAATAAAGATTTCGGTTAAAAAAACATTTCGCATCCTTGATCAATCGCATACTCGTACGATTTAATAAAAAATAATTGCAGTATGTTTACCACGAAAATCCGTAAAGTTACCTGCATTTCTTTGTATGTAGTGTGAATATTTACTATTTCTAACACATTGATGTATTGCAGGCTAGATGTTCCATTTGCCCACGATGGGTGAACTTAAAGACCAAAATCCAATGCGACAGGTTCTCATGAAATGTTCGTTTATCATCCTCCGCCAAGGTTTAAATTGTTTAACTACATAACACCTTGGTTTAAGTACGACAACAGTCAATCGAACAATATGGGTTTGTTTAACAAATTATATGGTTTAACTTATTCAATATAAGAAGAAGAAACAAACACATGTATCCAATACTGTATATTTCCGATATTATATTCCTATTAGTCAATCATAAACATTATAGAAGAATTCATTAATATATCTTACAACGTATAGATATTTTCTCTTTATCCGTTTGGCTGTGTCATTCAAATTTGTAATATATACGAGTACATACTTGAGCGTATTTACATATAAATAAATCGGAATAAATCCAGCCTGTCAAGAAAATCGAATACAATATAGTGTAAATATCAATACTGTAATGGTAATCGTCTACTGACATGTGGAATTTTCATAATTTAAGAAAATATATCGATGTATAGGTCGATTCGCATGACTGTAATCATTTAATTCAATAAAAAAAAATCAAATCGATATTTTTATCTGCAGTGCAGAGATTGCTCAGATTGGAAGGTTTAACTTTGGTGAAAAAAAGAGATCTTATTGTTTGACTTTGCACAATATTCAGAAGTACAAATAAGTTTCTGCCGATTTTTATCAAAAATTGGACACTTATTGTGAAAGAACGGTGTATTGTCCATCCCTAGCCACTATTTTTTTTATCTTTTTGACAGCATACGGATACGGCGTCGGAGAAACTCTTCATCTTCTGAGGCTATCAACGAATCGATCCAATTTTTTTATATCTTCGTATGATGTATGTATTGGTATACAGCGGGGGGGTTGGAGTGTTTCCAAGTAGGCTTTAACCGGCGCATAATCATGCAGAAGAATAATTTTGTCGTATCTGAAGTAGTAGTGGGTGCATTTTCATTGAGTGTTTAGCTCAATCTCATAAATTGTGTTAGATAAAGAGGCACAGTAATGCTTTCGTTCGGTTGGAGCAAAATATAAAACATGACCTTAGCTGATCTCACCAAATACACAACAGTAGTGGATCTAATTTTTCATCACCAGTTACTATACGATGCAAGAAACCCTTTCGTTTATGCCTGGGAATCAGTATTTCAAACGTGCAGAATCAGCTTTCAATTTTTGTCTGCTTCAGTTCATATGACACCTCATTTCGTGCTTTTGAATCATTCATTACGATTTTAAACGATGTACTATTGCATGCTTAGTCACTTTTAATATAAGCGCAAGTTCTTTTTACGTTTGGCTCTTCCTACGATTGTGGTTTTGATTCCGCGTCTTCGTATACTTTCGACCTTCCACTAGGTACGTTAAACTTATTAAGGAATTTTTTATTCAACAGGTGGAAAACCTATCGAGGTTCTCTTGAAGGAGAATAGAGTCTTGGGCTGAAGAAATGGTCTTAAAGAACTTAGTGTCGTGGGCGTTAATGGATAGGGAGCAGCGTTTAATAATGCTGTCAAGGTCATTTATAGTTGAAATGGAAAAGAGGGGACCTAGATGGCTGCCTTGTGGGACACCAGAAGTGGCTAAGAATGGAGTTGAGAAGACTAATAACGAACGCTATAATAACAGTTCTCCAGATAAGAAGATATCCATTTTAACAATGCGGGGTCAAAACCCAGAGAAGATAATTCGAAAAGGTTCTATTGATGTGATATTTTATCGAAGGCCTTAGCGAAATCTGCAGCAATAACATCGATTTCGTTGCCATTTTCTAGGGCTGAAAGCGCTAAGGAAACGAATTCAACTAATTAGTAGTAGTAGGAATGATTGGCAATAGTATGTGGGTCGGTCGATGATATGCATATCATCGAACGAGAGAGAGGGGCGATAACCGTCTGATTTTCTTTTGTAGTGGACGAATTGATAAAATGTCTTAGGATCGTTGATTAGGTTGGTCTGCACTGTGTCGAGAAAGCGCTGATAGAGGCAGTTATAGACCTGGGTGAACTAGAGGTAAGTTCCAAGTTAGTAAGATTAGTCATAATAAAAATTTATTTCGTTTATTTCATAAGAGAAAGGGGGCGTAAAGAGAAATGGAATTAAATATTTCAGTGTAAAAAATGGAGAAAGAATCAGATAAGGATAGGTTGGTGAAATCAAAAGATGATCTCCTAAGATAGATATTGACTTTGCGAAAATAAGCTTTATGGAAGTTGTTAGAACAAATAGTAGGGGAAGAAGTGGGCTGGGGTGCAGAGTTATGGAAAAATGAGAGAAGAAGAGGGGGGTGAAAGTTGGCGACAGTTGAAAGGGTAAAGATACAAAACGTTACAGTGGAGTTAATGAGATCGCTAGTGAAAATAAGTTCTAGTTGCCTACCGATGGAGTAAGGGACGCCACTTACTTGGCACAGGCTTAAGTCAGTTATGCTATCATGACATTTCTTGGATGAACTAGTGTTTGATGAAGTAAAAAATAAGTGATCAACCAATGGAATCCACTTTAGCAGGGGCAGATTAAAGTCAGTAGGAAGGCCTTCCTGTTGGATAGAGATCATGACACTTGTTTCGGATTTTTCCTCAAAGCAAGCAGAGTCGGATTTGTAGAAAAGATATGCGAGAAAAAAACGAATATTTTCGTATATCTTTTCACCCCCTAGGCTAGAAAGCGCGTAACGGCATTACGATGTGACTATATTCTTTTGGGTCAATTTAACGTTAGGTGGCGAAAGTGAATAAAAGATTTGTCGGCCTTCGAAGCAATATAAAACCAAGTGGTACTATTCCAAGCATTTTCAAAAGCCCATGGATACTAGAAAATCCTTTGGATTTCGATAGCAGTTTTCACTTAAATAAACTATGATATTGGTTTCCTATGTGAAGTCAGTATTTATTATACTTATTTTAATTACAATTTAGTTACTTATTTATTTATTATTTATTAGTTACCTATTATGCAAAAAAAATTAAAAAAATTTGCAAATCTTTTAATTAATATAATAGTTTTAGCTGCAGCTAAGACTATGGCTTTTATTTTTTCAAGAGTTCGTAAGAGTGATTACTCGGTCGCCAAACGATTGAGATATATCTTTCTGATTTGATTCTGCTTAAAAATAAAAACTAACGTTTGAAGCTCATTTGCTCTTAACTGCATGCAAATTGCATTTTGTAGAATACAAAACCTAGACCTAGACTTTAAATAAGTATGCTTATTATATTTTCTCCAACGTTGAAGCTGCCTTTGTTATTGAAATTTTTGACGGCATATTTGACCCAGAACACAACTTCGTGAAGACAAATGTTAGTGAGCACAAATTTCTTTAAGATGTGACAATGGGAATAAACAAAGGACATGCGCGAAGGCCGGTGCTCTATGCTCAATGCCTTGCGGCATGATCTCTAAGTTCATGTCGAGTACGGCTATCATTTGTAAATGATGTAGTCATGCACTCTGTGATATCATACTTAGCAAATTTCTTGGTCTATATTGTAGGTGTAGATTTGTACATTGGAAATATTGCCCCCGCCAAACTTAAAAGAACGGTCTGCGTGGAATTGTTTCTAGGACTCTCCAATAAGCGTGATTGCTGGCCAACTGCGTCCTTCAAGTTAGCTAAGGACCCCTTCAACGGTTTCGAGCCAAAAGAGGCGAGGTCTTCATCTTGCTCTACTTCACGTTGGAATCAAAGGCGTTGGGTGTTCAAATCTCAGCCATATTGGGGAGTAGAGCCTTAATACTCGTATGTTGTTAGAAAACAATCGGTTAAGTGTTGCCTTATTCTACCGCTTACAAGAAATTCGCATCCAAACGGGTACTGTTTGGTTATTGTGTAGTAATCACAGTCGTATTTGGCTTAATTTGTCATCCATCCTACTTTTCCCCGGTTGGTTGAAAGGACAGCTTATGAATCACATTGACTAGATATTCACCTTGCGAAAGATCATTGTAAAAACTTAGACATTTAAATGACGAATTCTTTCTTTGTTTTTTGTACCATTAGATATCTAATAACTGAATACTTTTCACAATCAACTAGGTACATATTTCATTAGGCCTTCAATGTCATAGTGCTAATTTCTGATACAAAAGTGGGTGAAAGTGTCTTTTTCATTAGCAAAAATTTAATGTAGATGAAGAAATAAAGTCTTTTTTGAGTTAATAAATCCATGCCTTCCATTTACTTTAAATATTATTGGTTACGACTACGTTTCAAATTGTCCATAAGGAGAGTATAATTTTAAGTCACTTTTTCGAGCATATTGACTAATGTCACCCCAAAGACACGTGTAATGTTGCCTTCCAACGCTGCAATTGACGCTGCGTCTATCGACATAGACGAGTGATTTGATGTATCCTTATGGAGAATAGTCTAAAGGTGTTAGATCGCACAATTTAGCAGGCAGTTAACCGATTCAAAAACAAAAGATAAATTGCTCACCGAACTCATTGCTCAATTATTTCATCTGTATGGCGTGCAGTGCCTTTTTGCTGGAACCACATGTCGACTAGATTCGGCGCTTGCATTTTGGGTAAAAAATAAGTTCACGATCATTTCAATCAGGAATTACCTTCGTCGCTGAAGACAATTTTTCTACAAGGCCCACTGTACGACGCTGTGGCAGTTATGATGGCTTCAATTCTGGTACGAGATGCATTTTTTTGCGTAAAATCGTCCACGTAGTCGAGGAACACAATCCCAATTGCTGCGACCGGCGTCGAATCTACACTGACCGACAGAGCAGCAATATTTTCCTCTGTACAGTGTACGCACTCTATGCATACGGGCTTGATGTCCAGTTGTATAATCAAAATAAAAAAGAATGCGCGTGAATTGAATTGAAACCAAATAAACTTTATTTTTTTGACTAATGTGGTTTGATCAGAATTGCCTTAGCAGAGGGGACCAGCTTTAGTTTTATTAGTAAACATATAAAGCCGATCTGATATTTGATTCGTCTGATAGATACAATTTTTTTTAAAAAACTGAGCCCCGAGAACACATTCCCATCACCCGACATAAAGCAAACATTGTACTTTATGTTCTCGATTGAATGGAAAGGAATACCTATTAATTATTTCAATATCACAATCAAACGCAGTTTTTTGCTTTATAAAAACCTTTTTGTCATTTGTTCTTCAATAGCATTACACGTATTTACCTCAGTCATCGTAAATTTCCCATCACCTTTTTGAACAAGGTCGCATAAAAGTCGTTCTACTCAATTTAGCACCTTCTCTCGATTTTATTTCTGTGACACTTAAATTTGCAATTTTAAATGGGTCAGCGGTCTAAAAAAAAAAAAATTAAAATAACTTAATCTGTGATGATTAAATTAAGGTCCACGGGTCGGCCAGTTATCAATGTAAACTGCTTCTGTAAGCAAACCATCTCGATGTATCAAAATAATTAAACTTAATCGTCTCTTTTTAACGTCAGTTTCTTATGGGTGTCGTAAAACAGTAAAGAGGTTAAAGTGCATTTACCTGGTCCTCTTGCTTGTTCCGACCTAAGAGTACCTGAATCCTTTCGAGCAGCAAACTTTTTCCCGACTTAAAACTTTACCATAAAAGTTTTTCTTCTTGTCAGATATTGTTCTTGCTCTGTGAGCTATGAGCGAAACGGAAGAATAATAAAATGAATTTGAACTTGAGAAATGATGATACTTGAGGCAGCTGGCCTGGGGATCATAGTTAACTATTTAATGGGGTTGTGAGGGTTATTTGAATGGTTTCAAGAAACTTGAGATAAAGTATCAAATCATGATGAGTGCTGCTATTTTAGTGATTAATGTGGCAAACTTAAATGTGTAAATTTTAAGATAAAACTGTCCCAGGGGATTTCTTAGATTTACTTCATTTGAAGACAGGCAACTTAGATTTTTTATTTTCAATTCCTTCATTTCATTTAAATCATTTTAAAGTATAGTTTGTAAATACCATTCTAATGATTCAGTTTTAGATGGGATTATGCCATAGAATATAGAATCTATAAGATAAATTTGAAAAAAAATTTTATCGACACTATGGATGAATGGAAATGCTGGACCATTTATATTCATGGTCAAGACTTACCTTAGGCATGGCTATAATTTTCAGTAGCAATTGTGAAAGTATCGTGATGTCATTTTAGAAATAAAATTGACCGAAATATTTTTATTGATAAAGAAAAGCCCACGAATCTGTAAAAAATAATTGGGAGTTCCAGCTTAAGACGATTTTCAGCTATACACTCATCATCACTCTTCATCTTCACTTATTCTAAGAATTCACATCAAAGGTGTCATTAGTTGACGACGGTCCTCATAAAGCCCTTAATTGACTCGAAACCTCAAAAAAAATGTCAAGATCCTCGTCACCGAAATCCAAATAAGTTCTTACTGAATCTTAACAGGAGCAGTCTCTGCATTGATATGACTCTTGTCTGACTCAATCGGTCAGTAAAATAATAACAAAAACAATCATCAGATCTGTAAACCTTGATGACATTCACTCATAAAATATATCGTTGCTGTTTAAAAAAACCGGCATAACTCAAAAAAATCTTGATTTGTCGGGAGAGCTGTTTAAAGTTTCTGAGTTTCAGAATTTTTCACAATTGTAATTTTTTCAAATGACTTCCAATCTCTTTTTTTGAAATCTTCATTTGATAAGGCCAGCTCCATATTTAATTTAATGTAAACTAAAAATAGAAGTTGAAAAATATCTTAGTAGAGTCGCCTCCGGCCGTCCCCAGTCTGCGGCCGCCTTCAAAAAATATCTCTCTAATAGCGAAAGTATGGCGACACCTTTCTGTTTACAGTCTTAAAAGCATTCGTCTTTTTATTCTACGAGTACCATCTGTCAGTACGATCCTTCGCAAAAGGCGGCTGAAAGTTTTCAATTATGAGCTCATAAGTAGTTGCGAGATTTCGTGGGGAATAGATCGGCTGTAGTTTTGGTGACAAAACACTTAATGGAGGTTGTGACGGATTAGTGGTTTAAGGGAAATCTTTAGCGGTGAGTGTGCTTAAATGTTTTTTTAGAGTATGCAAAACCATAGTAATACTAAAATAGCTCATAGATGTGAACAAATATTGTATTTATGGTTGATTTAAAGTGTTGCCTTTATTCGGCCCCCCTGGCCGACGATAGGAAACAGAGTTTTTTTTCTCATTTTCAGTGAAGGGCATGTTCATATAAATCTTTACTACAATAGCGCTGTATGTGCAAACAAAATCATTAGAATTTAAAAATAACCAGTATTCGGCCGCATTTTTATAATAAAAGGCTATAACGGCCGAAAACTGGAAACATGCGTCCTTCGGCCCCTTTTAAGATTTTTGAGGATAGACTTTTTATCGCTCTATGTATAGGCACTTTCATAGTTTAAAGTTTAAAACTTTTTTTTTTTAATAGGTTGTTGTAAGCAACATGAGCCAGGTAACTAAAGAAAAATGTGTCTACAAAAGTCAGGATTTGGCTAGAGCCCTACTTGGAATCCACCAAAATAAAATGTCTATTAGTCCCCAGAACCTTTCTTCAGAATCGAGTACACGGAAGAGCCTTAGACGAACCTGGAAAAATGGGCCGAGTACTGTTCTTCCGACAGAAGAGCAGTCAACGATCGTGAACTGGGTTATAATGTTGGCCAAGTGGGGTTTCCCACAAAGTCCCGAAGACCTTCTCAGAACGGTGCAAAGTATATTAAAAGATGACTGCCGTAAAAATCATTTCAAGGAAAACAAGCCCGGAAGCTTCCTGAAACGTCATCTATGCTTGAGTCTACGCACCCCTGAAACAATATCGCTATCTCGAGCTTGTATTACTGAGGAGGGAATAAGGAAGTGGTTCCGGGAGCTATAAGAGTACTTAAGAGAACAAAATGCCGTAGATGTTCTTGAAGACCCAACAGGATTTTAAATGCGGACGAAATCGGGTTTAGCATGGCGCCTAAAACGGGAAACGTACTTGCACCAAATGGCTACAAAAATCTCTATAAAATCAAGACATCCAATGAAAAAGAAACACTGACGGTCCTTTTGACATTCACCGTCCGTGGGAAAATTCTTCCTCCCATGGTTGTTTTACCCTACAAAAGATCACCCGGTTGGTTGAAAATGATTGAAAACAGCAAGCCCGATCGGGTTTTTGGGAAAACCGAAAGCGGGAGGATGAGGAGTGAAATTTCTCTTCAATAAGTGAAGCAAGGACTGAACGTTTCGCTCGTATAAAACAATGTCAAACACCCAGTTCTATTTTTTGTGGATGGACATAAGTCGCATATGTTAATGGAATTTAGCGATTTCTGTAGCTCTAATGACATCATTTTATATGCGTTTCCGCCCAATACTACGCAAAATGTTGTCAGTGACAAGTCAACGCCGTTGACTATTCAAAGTGTGTGCAAAATACATTGGAAGCTGTAAATCAAGCCGGTAGTGGCGGGACTTCCAGTGATAATGATAGAGTTTCTGAAGTCATCTCAGAGGAAAACTTTTTCAAAGCAAAACGAGTGATCACATGCCTATTATGCCGGAGCGCATAACTGACAACATTTCACCTAGCTGGTAGGAAATATCGTTTATTTGTTTTTTTCTTGCCTTGCATCATATCCACTTAGGTACCTACCTATTTATTTTCGTTCAGAGCCACTAAGCGAAATTTCTCCAATTGATGGGAATTCCCCATTTTTTAATATTACGGACGATATAGTTTTGCAAGATATTTGCTCGCAAATTGCTGAAGAAAATAAAAATTCCAAATTGGTAGGATTTTATTTGTTAGTAGGTATGAAGTAGAAGATATTGTTCTTTAATTTTACTGTTAGGGCTTGTAACATCTTGTAAGGCTTGGAAGTCGTCTAAAATCAAAATCCGTTCACCTTTTGACAAGCGTTTAGTTTATCCAAAGCCGATTCCAAATTTTGAGAAAAGAACTCAAAATGTTGACAAGCCACCAATGTCCATATCATCTACTGCTTGGAAAGCTTTTTAAGTAAATTAAAAAAGACGGTTGACATTGAGGAAAGGAAATTTTATCGGCATGTAAGAAGAAGTCAATAGGTGCACGTAAGAAAACCATCCCTAAATGCCTGACTTGCGACGAAGACGTCCTTACTGATGTCGAAGAGGCGGGTTTGAAAACCATAAAAACCAAATAGAATACAAATTTGAATAAAAATGTTAAAGTTATCATTAAGAAAACAACAATAAATATTTTGTTTGCAAACATTCACAGATAGATTTAAAATTGCAGGTTTTATGAAGTATTTGGCATAAAAGTTCTGTTAAGATGCTGACCACTAACAACTCTTCCCTATAATACTCGTAGGGATTACAATTTTAGCGATTTTGCATCCCCTTCCAAATTAGGTTACTTTTCTCCAAAAATTAGGTATTTAGTGGCAGGAAAAAGGTTTAGAATCATACTTACGTTATCTTGAATAGCAATCTAGCAAAAAAAGGTCTATTTTTCTCTAAATTTTGAAGCATCGTGTGGCGCTCCCATTGTTGTTCCGATTTGAGTTTTTGTCAAGTTGGTACATCTGTTGTTGATATTCCTTCTAAGTCTTAGCGTCATAGCTTGACATTTGCAAGAGTTACGTAGTCAAGAGTGCATCTATCTCTGTGTGTGTTGGCAATCAAGGTAGATGTCACTTTTCAGCAAAAAACACTGAAACATCTGTCAGCTACTAAGTTACTCGTACGTCTTTGTTGCACATAAACCAACAGAGAAAAGTAGTCAACGACAAAATGACGCATTATCGATCTAGTGGGATTTTGAATAGTTACAGTTGTGCCGATTATGCCATTTCATTGGCATTAATAACTCAAAATTCGTGTTTTTTTAGTTATGCCGGTTTTCTTAAACAGGGACGATATGTTACCGTCCAAAGGAGACCAGAGTTGTGTCCTTAACCTTAAAGCTACATACAAATATAAAATAAATATTTATAAAATTTATGTCGTATTTACATGTGTTGATTTATAGAGTGCACTCTATAGAAAGGCGAGCACTTGTCTTGGACTTTTGTAGTTAGACTGACTTTAAACATAATCAATCAATAAAATGTGTAAAGAAAAAATACTTTCTGGTTTGTCATAAACTTTGATATATCCAAGAGGCAAAAGTTAACAAAATGTACAGACTGGCACAATCTGTAAAATATGGCCTAAAGTGCCTGCCTTATTGCCACACCAAAACTTTTGAGCCAAAGATCGAGAACCCTGTTAAAATCTGCATAAGTATCGAATAAATCAGCAAAGGCGTTGTGACTAGACCTTAAACTGTTAAAAATGTGAAGTGACGAACCGGACAGTACAAGAGTCCTTCGGCTCCACGGACAAATAAAACAAGGCCATTCTAAGTAAAGCCAAAACCATGGTTGATTTATTGTTGGCATTTTTTCGCGAATGATGCTCCAATGAAGTCTGTTATTAAAAAATTCAATTTCGTGAATCAGACTAAGCCTTCAAAGACACCTTCAAACACAATATCAGTGGTGGTTTTATCTGCACATGTTGTCTAGAAGAAATTCATCTTCATGTAGGGATGGTTGAATATATTTAAATAAATAAGTTTCTATCCATGATATATCTCCGATTTTTACCTAGATAAATCTTTTACACATCAAATCTGTTACTGTTTCCATTGGCGGTGCATTTTATCTCCATTTAGGTAACAAACGTGTAGAAAACTCGTGATTTTTTTTGTATTGTTAGTGAGCACCCAAGGGGTAAGTAGCACTATTAAAATGCTTTCACACAGAGTAGGCGATGGAAACCAAGGGAGCAAAGAAAGAAAAATAATGACTAGGAAGAAAGAATTCGCCAGGGTATTCTATGAGCGAATTGTTCAACTTAGGAAAGAACCACAATATTTCAGGAGAGTGGCTCTTAAAGAGTACTAATGAGCATTTATAGTGAGACGGGTGCTACGGTTGGTGGTTTAAAGGGGCAGAATGCTATAGGCAATTTCAGTGAAGCACTGGTAGTAAAGTAGCGAAGGAAAAAGTTGACACAGGATACATTACATCAGGTTGTTCGAGGGTGTCAATTGACTGTGTAATATTGTCATTACCTATAAGTTGTATTGAAGAGTTCTTATGCCCATCTTGGAAGTGTGAAGAATTCTTAGGCACACCTGTCCGTATGTAAGCATTGTACCTTAATTTTGAAGGAATTGATGCCTGATTTACTAAAGCCTGATAAGAGGGGGTGAAACATTTCTAACATCTTTAAAGGAAACCTAGACATTTCGCAGATTTTTATCCGACATCGAATATAAGGTCGTTCAGTTTATGCTTGCCGTTGACACTCATAGTGAGATATGGAGATTTTTTTGGTTTCGACTATGCAAGTGCCATTCATGGCTGGATGTTCAAGTGTTTTCTTAACGACAGCAGGCAGCATTGTGTTTTGGAAGCATTACATTACAATTGGTCATGGTGTTGACATCGGAACTAAGTGAGCTAAACATACGCTGCCGATCCCGTTCTACAGCCGAAGACCTGAGACCGGGAACGTATATAAAAAGCAGATAGCAAAAGAATATATTCGAGTAGAAATAGTAGATGAGAGATCATTAATGAATGTTAAGAATGTTAACGGAACTCTGGGGCACGCCAGAATATATTTTTTGATAATAACACCTGAAATCATCCAAGATAACTTGAATTTAATTGAAAGGTAATTTCTTATCTATTAAAAAAAAAAGAACACAGTCGACAAACTATGTCAAATCCATTGATCTTTCATAAGCAACTATATTTTGCTTTCGCCAGGTTGGTGTAGAGTGTAGACTTACAGATTTCGGCGAAACATGCACTGAAATCAACAGTGGACTTGTTTGTTTAAAAACCCTTCATTAAGAAGTTTTCGTGTTTCGAACTATTTCGTGAGCTGGATCTTGACCTTGGAAAGACAGAAGAACGTTCGCCTTCTAGGGACTGGCTTGATGTTTTTTTTAGGCTCAGAAAAAGTCCTAACGACTAGAATTAATGAAAGAACTTCTGCAGTGATTTTGCCAGAGTGGAAGAACATCTCTTTGAAAGAAACCGAAAAATACCATCTGGACCATCGGATTCTAAAATCTTGAAATATTCTTCCAAGTGAAGTGAAGAAAGATAAAGCATAATTTGGAAGCGTTATGTGAGCAGCAAGAAAATTGAGGTATTTGAGACCACATCATCGTAATTATTTACAAGTAAAAATTTCGCGCTGGATGAGAAAACGTAAATGTGAAGCGATTTGCCTAGTGAAAACTAGACTGAAAAAAACTTATTCACTCTTAGTCTCAAAAATGAAATTGAGTCGCATCTGAGAGGGGCAAGTATCGAAACTGACACATCACTTCTTCATTTAAAACTGATTTCTTTTTGTTTTGTGTTCTAATTTGCAGTGAGTCAATTTATTCCATACATTAATCACTAGTATAAAATGATCTGATGATCCATCTTGCTATTAAAGATACATATGTTCCATTGTAATTGTCAGGCTGCCTTACTTCAGATCTTTTCATATTTTCTTTATTCGGTTTTATACCCGATCAATTTCAGCTCGATCGCTTCTTAGTCATGCCATTTCTAAAGCAAGTATATCGAAAACTAGCGTGGATGATACGACGGTAAAAGCATAATGGAAAACAGTTCAAAACGCATTAATGACTCTTAGTGCGATAAGGCTGTATGGGGATTAAATACCCTGTGCATAAGAATCAACATTCCGCTGCGTCCATAAATTTTGGATGCGCAGATATTGCAAGAAGTCCCTTATTCTGTTAATAGCCCTTCAATATTGCTCAACAGCCTTATAAGTGCATTTTCACTTGTCGATGATTTCTTCCATATCTTCTTAAGATGATGTTAAAAACTTAGATGACTACGACTGAAGACTGATTAACCAGCGACGTTCAGTTACAGTTGTTTCGATTCTGTAGACTTTAACTTCTTATAGCGTTTTTGTTACAACCACGACATCAGAAAATTAGGTAATAGGCCCTTTACGTAGAATTCGCCAATTTATTACGTTCCACAGTAGGGGGAAAAGATCGAGTCTATTGGCAAAGCCGCATCAACTTCAAATGCATTAACTGCATCATCAGAGTCATTGAGGAGATTTCTAGCCGTGAAATGATGTATTTCTATCCGATAAATACAGTTCATTATTCTTCACGTAATGGTGCAATATTTCTTTATGCTTCGTTTCGCGCTCTAGGTATTTGCCCAATATTGATTGTGACTTACGAGAACCATTATAATGTTTCGATAGATTGGCATCCTTTTGTCTCAAATCCTGGCAAGATTTCTTTGTAAATGATCGGCTCAAAGGTTTCCCCTGCAGTGTCAAGCAAAATAACAGAGGGTGACACAGTGAAGAATCGTTTAAGTTTTTTTTTACTTATTGGCAAAAGAAGTAACTGATAGCACTTCCTAGGCTCGGGAGAACGACAGTTAAGGGCATACACTAACATTTCAACAAATATGTCAATGTGATGTTTTAATAGCGAACTTTTCTTGTTATTTTATGGGGAATTCTCGTGATGAATGCACATACTTTATGTTCTTTTTCAATTTATTGCAATAGTACAGGGCATGTCGGTAATCGCATGCGTGGGATCTTTCAGCCTCATTGATACAATTTAGAACTTACGCCATTGTAACTTCAGTTTTTCTGATTAGATTGATATCTTCTTCGGTTGCGGGTAATTTACCGGGCTCTTAAAAGACTATGTTTTTAGGAACGACTCAAATAAAAATGTAAAAGAGCGCGTAGCCTGATCTTATTTATAACATACCGCCACATGAACAGGTGGAGCTAGCGAAGTTTTTAGTTTTCATCATCAAATTTAATGGTACAGTATTTCCTACACCATGTGGTTACATGCGGCTATGGCATTTCTATATAGCACCACTCTGCATGATTCTTGTTTTAGTGTATGAACCGGAAGACTTTTATTCTGTGGTCAATAATAGCGAAATTTTCTCTATTTTGCCAATTTCGACTTAACAAAAGAGTGAAAAACCTTTCCATAGACAGAAAATTTCACTCACAATGGTTTGCTGTTGACTACCGAAACGGTAGTCAGAAAACAACGTTGTTACTTTCCATGACCTCCAGTGTTCGTCGAATTTTAATTACTGACATTCCTCCGTAGCAGTCGGCGAGATTGGCCTCTGCCCCACGCCTTTTATATATTTATATGGGAGAAATACTTTTGAACAAATTCTCACAATCGGCAGAATTGATGCCCTAAGTAGAATTTCTTTGTAATCAAAATTCAATCGATACTTTCCGCATAAAAACTTTCGTCAAACATTAATTTATTAGGAATTCAAAATAGCAAATTTAATTTCAGTCTCACTTGTTTTTGGAGCATTGTCTGAGCTGGAATATGCATGTGTTCTATATGTAACACGACATGCACCATTTAACTTTAACAATAAAATATGCCAGCGGTTATGGGAAACTTTTCCTATATAATTTCGTTTATTCAAACTCATTGTAAAATGCAAGGAAGGTATATCTGCATGCATTGGATGTAGAATTTTCATGCATAATTTCAACCTCAAACCCAAATCCATGCATTGTAGTGGTCTTACGTTTGCAATTATTTTGCCATTCCTACGGCGACTTCTGCAAAAGTTTTCTCTTTAACAAATCAAATAACATGACTTGCTCTGTAGACTTATATGGTCTATAGCAGTCTGAGGGCGGTAGCCTTGTTTAAATTTTTTGAGATTTATTAGAAAGCACATTCGCACGTAAACTTAAAATTACAATGCAATGCAGATGAATCCACCCGTAGAAAACCAACAACAAATACAAAAGCCTCATGGCCTTTCTTATAACTTAACATCGGATATACTCCCATTTTCTGGACAATGTATCTTTACACTAAAATTTAGAACCCATAATCGCTCAGGTTATGTTCAGTATTCCTCTGTAATCAAGCTTAGTTTTACTTCTTGAAAATAATAGCGAGACAAATAAATGATGACCAGATAGCATTGATAGTCAAAGTTACCAATGAAATACAGCTGCAAAAATATTCAGTAAGGTTTCGGTCGTCATCATGGCTTCAGTGTGCAGGCAATTCGTGAAAAGTTTGTGCGTGAGTACACTCTTTAGCCACGAACCAGACAGAGATTGGTGCGAAGTGAAGAAAGCATAACCGCCGCAGCGGGGAGTATCGAAGATGACCCAGAAATGTTGATTCGGCGCCGATGAGTTGAATAGAACATCGCCAGATTTTGGGGTTGGATTTGGGCCTACATTCGTATAAGATTGTGCTGAGGCAAATGTTAAAGCTGGACGACCATAGACTACGACGTGAGTTCGCTAATTGGGCGCTGAAAATGTTGGCCGGAGTTCCGGATTTTGGCAAGAAAATCATCTTTTCGGACTAGGCCCATTTTTAACCCAAGATATGGCGGCATCATCGGACTTTATTCTGCTTCTACACAGTAACCGCAAATAGTCTGAGACCATCTAAGTCTCAGCAATATTAACCGACCTTCTGTTATCAGAGCTCGAAAGCATCGATATATCCGAGCCACAAGACGGCGGTACATGCCATACAAGCGATGCAACGCTCGAAGTTGTGAAGGAGAAATTTGGCGGCGCAATCGTGCGATTATTTTCTCTCGTATTCAAGTTCTTAGTCTACGCTAAAAAGCCAGCTGTGGAAAGCCAACTACTACGCCGAACATATAAGACCGAGTCATCAAAAAACTGAACCGAACGCTTGTTCCACACACATGGGCATGAACACATCTTCGAAATAAAGCCAGAATTAAACCGTTGTTTATTTGTTTAAATTTCACCCATTACTTTTCTTTTATTTACCGTTAAAATATATAACATAATTCGCATAATATTATAACACGTAATGTTAAATTGTTACACTGTTGCTGCCCCGTTTGTGGGGTTTGGATAAATTAAGAACCATTTAACAATCCAATTCATTTTACAACACCTTCAGCTAAGGCCTGCGCCTCTATTACTCTATAGAACACGGCCTCCATTGGTGATAGAAAGGATTGATTTGGTCTACCTGATGTTTCTCTAACGTAGAGGGCTCATAAGTTTTCTTTTTCTTCTCCTTTCACATTCACTGATATTTATTGCTAAAATTGTAATTTCTGTCGCTGTTATTTTTTCTTTATTTGCTTCATATATCGTCCCACACTGTGATCTGTATACATATATTTTGAAGCTGGACAAACGACTGTCGCTTACACCAAACCATTAAGTTTAAGCGGCATTTTTCTGTGACAAAATACAGCGGCTAAGTACGAATGTTTTACAACTCAGTAAATTCTATCGCCTTTCTCAACTTCAAACGAAGAGAAATAGTTTCCGATTTGTTGACATGCTACATGCTACGTAGAAAAACTCTCACGGCATTAAAATGCAAAAGCAGGACTTTGTACACTGCGTTAGTGAACTTGAACTTTAATTTTAAATTCACCGGTTATTCTCGTGCATTTAATTTTCATTTTAACATCATCGAACACATTGGGTATCAATCGTGTATATTTTAAGATCCTCGGGAACCTTATCGAATACTTTTTTTAAGTGGATGAAGACGATAAGCAGGTCTACATATCGAAGCTTCGTTATATTTTTTCATAATTATTAACAAACTTTTAATCGCATCATACATCGAAGTGCCTCCCACAAAACCGCATGGACTGACATAGAGTTTAAAAATATTCCCTTGCAGACTAGCCTTCGCTTGTAAGTTTTCGTAGTATGCGATATTAGCTTCAACGATCGGTATTTGTTGCGATTTCTCATGTCGCCTTTACCTTTATTCAGTGGAATCAGGAACACTGGTTTGGTATTCGACTGCCTTTTATAATTTTATTAAATAAAATGAAAACTGGGCTTACCAAGGCTAACTTTGAAGAGAGAAGTAAAGACTAATTCTTAGTGTTATCTGTTCTTATAGATGGTGGGTTATTTAAATCCAAAATAACTTCAAAAAATAAAGTGAAAAAATAAGTTTAAACCAAAGAAGATATCGATGTATGTACATATGTCCTGAATGGCACTTAGAGCATATGGCTTGCTGACGAAGCGCGTCTTCTCAATCTTATTTAGGTCAGTCTTTTAAGAATTTGGTCCTATTGGCTTCTGAAATCTAAATAGTCTGCGGTTTGTCCATATACACTATCTTAGCCCAAGTAATTCAGTGACATCAAATCTATCTTGGTGGTAAATTAAAAGGTTTGCCTATAGTTTTATATGTAGTATGGCAAGGAACTTAATGCTTTTTGATTCACATATCGTCCGAATCAGTTTCGTCCATACTCTCAACAAAAAAATACTCACGGACAGAAATGTCCCGTAAAGTTGACCATTTAATATAGCGCCAGCTCCGGCCGAATTTTTAAAAACGTAAAGACCGTAAAGGCTACGATTAACGCGATTTTCGATAAAAATGGTGGTCGGCAAAGTTCTAAAGAGACCAATCTACTACCCGGTATCGAAAGTCATCTTTTACGGTAAAGGTTGAAATTTCCACAAACCTACCCAAAAATACTCGAATAAATGACCAATAAAAGATCGTTCCGGATTTTTTGCCAAACTTGCACTCACGATGGCGCGATAGTTAGCTCATTGGACTATCACGCAGAGAGTCTGGGTTCGATTCATGGCTTGGGTCACCAACAATTTTTTAAATCGCCATCCGTTCGAGTGCCGTTCGGACTCAGCGATAAACCGAAGGCCCCGCTCAGATGTGACAAAAAATGACAACATGAGCAACACAAATGAGTGTCAAGAATCTAGGCCATGGCCCATACCGGGCTGCCAGCACCACAGTGTTGTTTTGCACTCACGGTTGTTAATAAAAGTTAGAAAGAAAGTTCATAAGCCTAGTGTGTACATAGAAACATTCAATATAAAAGACTGCAGATTATAATTAGACTATTCCTCTTGAGAATAATTGATATGGACCGTAATATTGACCTATGCTTCAATTGAGTCTGCTGCATTTTTATGTATTTATATGACAGGCCCCTTTAAGTCGATATGGTAATTTCAATGCACAACCAATTTCTTATATCTCAGGTTAGAGGATCAAAATTGGGTAAAATCGCACTACTACTACTGTAAAAAATGAAATTTGTACATTGAGTTTCAGTCCTTTACTGCGTCCTTTGCTGGCTTCACGGAAACTGATATCGTTATCGTACATTCATCTAAGCCAGCTGATACTGCAGCGGAGATTTTTTAAATTTCGAATTTGAATATTTATTTTTATTATATCGCAGGATGTGCGTGATTTGCCGATTTGCCAAAAGCAGGCCATGCGTTCGCTGTAATGTGAGAGCAATGTTTAAAGTGCGATGATTCGTTAATTCATGCCCGTGGCGTATTTTGTGCTATCTTTAGTATTCAACGAGTAAGTGATAGGTCAAAGTCGCAACTTATCTGGTCGTGGGTTCAAAAGCTTTGACAATAAGGGACAATGCCTTACTGAAGTCCTCAGAGAGCATCAACATTAGCAGCGACTCCTGGACATGTGGCTTAAGTTCGACCGGGAATAAAGCGCAATTCGCGTAAAGATTGTGTGATTGTGGCCTACACAAGAATAAAAAATAATAATAATAAAATGACAGATTTTTAGGAGCAATCTTAGCGACAACGTTGTTGGGACGTTTTCGAAAAGCACGAATGGAAACGTTGTTTATCGACGAAGCCTCGACAATCCCAGGCCAGCGCATTACTTGCACTGTTCAGAAACGACAGTGGCGTGCAATTTCTTCCTGAATGATTATCTGCCTTTATTTTTTAAATCGGCGGGAGACGGTCTGACGTGTACTGCCGAATGATCAACGAGTTTTTGGTACCACAACACAACTGCAGCTTTTTCTTAAGCAACAGAACACAATTTCAGGAAGAATTTTAATCGAGAAGCTGAGTGTAAATTTTCTAAATAAATTAATCAGCAAGAACGTAGGCATAAGCTGGGTGGATGGTTTACAGCTACAGTCTCCGAACAATTCACTCCGTATATGAAAATATCCGCCATGAACCAACCATCTGCTCTTGTGTTTTCACAAATTGCTTTTGAAAATTGCTGATTGAAAATATAAAAATCGAATTCTGAGATTCCATTTTGTGTAGAGATGAGAATATCGATTAACGGTGTGGTTTTTTTTTACATGAAAATTTTCTGTTGGACATACTTTACAAACGCTGACGATCTTATGAGACGTTATGGAAAAGCAATGTTGTTGCAATGTTTAACTCAGACAGACAATATAAGCAGAGACGATGCGCCACAGCAGCGTCGCATATTTTGTTTAATACCGTCGTCAGCCTCAACACTTGTCCTCCTCAGGCACATGTTGATCACATACATAATTTTTATCTCTACAAACTTGGCACTCAAAACATTTCTCATTTCTAACCTCGAGACTGTGATTCCAAGGTCCTCTTTGCATTCCATTCGCTTGATGTGGTAGAGCCAAACTTGCTGATGTATCTTAACTTTCTTGATAAAATTTGATGCTGTGTCCCCTTTCTCAAAATATGTGACGATGAATTTTTCTCTCGAAAGTTTTCAGTATAAACTCCCTTTTGCTGCTTATCGTTCAGCCCTCTGAGTTTCGGAGAACATGCGTTTCACTTTCCGGGTGAGCAGTTTTTGGCCTATTTGTTTTGCCAAAACTAAGTCAACCATTATCAACAGAGACGATTTTTCCTTGTACTACCATTTGCCGTCATTAACTTGGAAGAACTGTTTACAAATTGCGCCGAAAGATTTTCAGCGCTACACGGAACAGTTGAATCGATATTTTCATTTCGTTGTAAAGACGATAAATTTTATTCATCTCAGTGGCAATTTGAAATTTATTGGACCACCTCGGCCTTTGTCATAATTTCATTTGATTAATAATCGATCTTCCAGGCCGAAAGCTGCACTGGTACGTGTAAACAATCTTTTTATTCTGTGAAATATGGAGATCAAATCAGTTCAGTGGGCTTTTTCTCGAATACATTTAGTAGAGCTCAGAGTATTAACTCTTAATGAATTGTGAACTTTTATAAATAAAATGCATTCTTTTTATCCTAGATGGCAACGATTAGTATAAGGCCTCGTAGAAGTAGCATCTTCCGGCAGGTGCTGGTTCTTTAAATGACGAGAATGAGCCTCTGCAGCCGAACATCTTGCAGCTTTGCTAATAAGCCCTACTTCACGCCTCCCCGTGGCGCCATCTGGGAATCTCACTACAGATTGCGAAGTGAAGGGGGCAAATGGCGAGTGTCCTGCGCCATAAATCAGGGTTAGTGTCGGAAAAACAAAATAAGACCATATCAAGACTACTCCGACATATTTGGAGCTCAGGCCGGTAAGGATTTCCAGGACTTAGTCAGGGTCTTAGAAAAGAGATGGTGGCGGACGAGCCCTATATGGGCCAACGGCAGCGCTCACATCCCGGAACGGGTTACTGGCTTCGGTGTAACCGACCCCTCGTCCTAGGGGCATTAAAAATGGAACTGGTCCTCCAGGTTGGGAGTTGTGCCGCCGGGGTAATTGCCCAGCCATTTAAAAAAAAACATAGTTACGAAGCATCAACAAGCCTCGGATACGGACGGATCTACTGTTGACAACCCACGCAAACGATTTAAGGACAATGAGCTTCGGATATGCACGTGGAATGTTAGATCCATTAATAGACCACGTGCAGCCGAGCAACTAGCGGAGGCCCTGCTGCAAGGCAGACATAACCGCCATTCAAGAAATGCGATGGGATGGGCCGGATAAAAAGAAGATGAAAAACTGCGACATCTACAACGGAAATTGCTATCGACGGCAAAAGCAGCGCTTATTTGGATGCGGATTTGTTGTCGGAGGCAGACTAAGACAAGAAGTCCTGAGCTTCCGCATGTGAGCGAGCGCCTCGTAAGCAATCCGCATCAAGGCTAAATTCGCCAACATAAGCCTTACATGCGCGCATGCCCCCACAAAGGAGAAAGATGACGACACCAAGGATGCCTTCTATGAGCTCCTTAACAAGACCTACGAGCAATGCCCTAGCTATGACATTAAAATTGTCCTCGGTGATTTCAATGCAAAGCTAGGAAGAGAGGGTATCTTTTGTGAAACAACCGGAAAATATAGCCTGCACAACACAACCTCCGATAAGGGATTTAGGCTAATCGACTTTGCGGCGGGGCGAAACATTGTCGAGGCTAGCACGCGGTTCCCACATCTCGACATACACAAGGGGACTTGGAGAACACCTGATCAATCAACAGACACCTGGTTCGATGATGAATGCCGGCAAGCACATGCAGCTAAGCCAAAAGCACGCAATGCGGCACTGCAAAAAAAAGACCAGAGCTGCTCATGAGCTCTATGAGCGGAAGAGGAGAGACGAACACCGGCTTCTCAGGAGGAAGAAGAAAGAGCATGAGAAGCAATCGATCGAGGAAATTGAGAGATGCAACTCCGGAATGAGGTTCGGAAGTTTTACCAAAAGGTAAAAACAACATGCCACGGAAACAAACCCCGAACCGAAGCCTGTAGAGAAGGGAACATCGTAGTAGAATCGCAGTCGATGTTGAGGATTTGGAAGAACCATTTCTGCAGACTGTATAACGGCGATGACGGACCAAATACCGCTGTCAGGCAGAATCAACCTTTCAACCTGGACGATGATGACCAACAATTCCGTCCACCCGACCTGGATGAAGTGAAGATAGCCATATCGAAGCTTAAGCCCAACAAAGCTGCTGGAGCGGATGGCCTGACTGCCGAGCTCTTCAAAGCGGCAGGCGATGACTTGGTAAGGAGCATACACCAACTCATCTGTAAAATATGGTCGGACGAAAGTATGCCCGATGAATGGAACCTCAGCATTGTTTATCCGATTCTCAAGAAAGGAGACCCTCTGAACTACGCCAACCACAGAGGCATCAGTCTCCTTAACATCGCAAATAAGTTCTAATCTGCCGTATTGTGTGAACGCCTGAAGCCGTTCGTCAACAACCTGATAGGTCCATATCACTGTGGCTTCAGGCCAGGAAAGTCCACCATCGACCAGATATTCACACTACGGCAGATCTTGGAGAAGACCCATGAGCTTCAGATCGATACACACCACCTATTCATCGATTTTAAGGCCGCGGATGGCAGCATAGAGACGAGCTATACAGAGCAATGTCTACTTTTGGCATCCCTGCCAAAGTCGTCCGTTTGTGCAGGATGACGATGGAGAATGTACGCTGCTCCATCAAGGTCGGTAAAGACCTCACCGAGACCTTTGATGTCCAGAAAGGATATAGACAAGGCGATGCGCTGTCATGCGATTTTTTCAACATCGTACTTGAGAGAATGGTGCAAAATTCATGAGCAAACACAAGAGGCACTATCATTCAAAAGTCCGTCCAACTACTCGATAAGCCGACGATATTGACATAATCGGGAGAAAGCAAGGGATAACTCTTGCCAACCGCTGTTTCTTTGGGTTAAGAAGGCAATTGAGTAGCAAAGCCCTCTCTCGGACAGCAAAAGTCACCCTTTATAAGACCTTAATAATCCCGGTCCTCCTCTATGATGCAGAGGCATGGACATTATCAAAAATGGATGAGGGTGTTCTTGGTTGCTTCGAGTGAAAAATTCTTCGGGCGATCTTCGGTCCCGTCTTCATTGACGGTGAGTGGAGGAGGAGATACAACGACGAACTGTATGGACTGTACAGCGACATGGATCTAGCCGGAAGAGTGGAGATCCAAAGGCACCAATGCTCCGGTCCGAAAAGTAATCGAATCCGCTTCCGAGGGACAGCGCAGTAGAGGAAGGCCAAGACTCAGGTCGCGCACGCATGTGGAAGAGGACCTCAGCCAACTTAGCGTGCGAAACTGGAGGCAGCTAGCCAGGGATCGAGCTGGCTGGAGAAGCTTGTTGACTAAGGCCCAGGTCCACCCCGGACTGTAGCGCCACTTAAAGAAGAAAGAAGATTCTTCTTATCCATCCCCTTCTTAACTTTCTCCTGGATGTTTGTAACATCAACTCTCAATTCATTGTCTGCGGATTTACCGGTTACGATGTTGGACGCAACTTATGTCTCTCTAATCATAAATTCTTTAATCATGTAGGTAATTAAGTTAGCCTGATGACTTAGTTATCAACTTGAGTTGTACGAGGTTGCACTTTCCACCAAGCTCGAAACAATGACTTACTTTGGTTATAGACTTTACTCTGGTTTATTAATTTTCCTCTTCTGGATGTTCATATCATAAGATGCGTTCTTAAGGCCATGTACTGAAGTTGTTATGATTCGCCTGCCATTTTTGGTCAGAATCTAGACGGAGAAAGTACGGTAAATAAATCCTAAAATCGCTTATAAGGTCATATCTCTCATTCCGCATGAAGACCTGAAACCACTTTTTAACAAATAACCGCCAACGTTCAACCTGAAACGACTCAACTAAGAATAATTTCATTCTTCGAGTACCTATATTGTTCTCTGAATTGCTCGTACTTATTCGTTTAAAAATGTATTACATTATTTTCAAGCAAAAAATATCTATACGTCAGGGAAAATGATTATCATAGAAGAATTGCAGATAAAAAAGAGTTTAGTTTGTTCCGCAGACAAAAATAAAAATATCCTGTTCCGGATGCGAAGTATGAAAATACATCAAATATGTGTACATCAAATTGGACTGCACTTAACATCCTATGTATAATTGATTATTCAATAAATTAACAAGTTAATTAACTAATTTAAGCAAATGAAAATACTTGTATCTTTTTAATTTAAACATGAGGACCATCAAAAAAAAATCAAGAAGAAATTAACTCACCTTTAATAAAGTCAACTGCCATCTCGAGTCCGTATGTATCCTTATCGCAGTCATCCAATATGTGAGCGCCCAATGTAATATTGGGCAGCAATTCGTTTTTATTTACCTGATCCAATGTATAAAGCATTGCCTCAAGGGCTTGTATACCACCTTGTGGCATTATTGGGCCACATGTTATGCTATCCTCTCTGGAATGTACCATCATTAGACCACCAAGAATGACGTCACCTTCAACAACGGAAGCATGCTTAACTGGCCAAAATGCTGTAACATTACCAATATTCACCGTTGAAGTTGAAACTGGTCCTGATGTTGCAATTTTCATTGTTGGTGACATAAAAAAGCTACTAATCGTGGGTGAAACGAATATACTTTTTGCATTCCTTCTAATGTTAGTATTTTGAGAAGTGGAAGAAATTGAACCAGTTCTTGGACTGGTGCCAGGAGTTTTTGTCATCGACGTCGTCGTGGTCATCGTCGTTGTTTTAACTGTAGTTGGACTTAAGTGGTCTGATGTAGACGAGTTTAATAATGACATTTGAATTTCCGATGTTGGCGATGTTACCGTATATAATGGATGAGCTGTTAAGATTCGCTCGGTCATCTTGTGATTTGACAATTCAATTTTAGTTGGCACCAGAACTTTACTGACACTTTGCGTAGATGAAATTTGTATTTCATCGTCATAATGTCGGTAACTGGTTTCAGTTCCTTCCTTGATTTCATTTTGATAAAACAAACGACTATCAAATCTTGTCGGTGAGTCAGTATGTTTTTTTGTCGTATATATTGTGCTGAATAAGCTTTGGTCTAGTTTGGCTATAATGGGAAATGACGTAAGCGATTGCGTTGACCAACTTACTGATGGTGTAGCTATTTTATCATCTTCGTTCCATTCACTAATGGTAGATGTGGCCGTACTTGGCCCAATTGAAATTGAATACGGTGATGTGGTTTCACTGCCAGTTAAGTGTAAAGTTAAGACAGCGACAATAATGTGAACAAACAATTTCAAACGATATCCCATTTCCACGTCCAATGGCTAATGAAAATGCGGCACTATAAAAGTAAAGCCAGGATGTTCTTTATGCCTCGTTGATGCGATTATAATAAAACTTTATAGGGTGCTTTCCATTATCCACTTTATCTTCTTTATTCACTTTGTTCACTCTACCATCGGAGTGTAGTGTTGTTGTCTATTTTTCAAAACTGTCGTTCCTTCACCTGAAAAACTAAGTATTTGAAAGCTAATAAGTATTTATTGAGCACCATTTGTATGGAGTATATTATTTTAAATACGTACACATGTATATTTAAATATGTTCTTTAAATACTTAAAATATTTCAACACTATGAAACTGTTAAAAAGGATTCGGTTTAGGTGTGTATTTAACCTTAACTGATCAGAAAACCCTCCCATACTTTATAGAAGGGTTTTATTAGTTTTCGAAAAGGTAAACAACGAAAACCAGGGCAAATGCAAAGGTTATATGAGGAAGCATATGTTGCTTGAACATTTGGATACGTATATAAATTCTTGTCTTAAGAGATACAACTACCCAAAAGGTCACATTTGAGGTGAACGAGCTTTATTTTATAGCGCGAAATTCAAACGCATGTAAGCCTCTGGTTAAAATTCAATATATTCGTATTCAGGACATTAAAACGACAACACGTGCAACTCCATTCCCATGAATTGGAAGTGGATTACACTTTCTCTGTTAGCGACTTCATATGCATAAATGTTCTGCAAAAACAACTGAAGTGAAAGCATGAGCTCATACTATAAGGAAGAAGGAATTTGCAAAGAAAAATATATAGTCTATCTCAATACATAGTATCATGTTGGACAACTTTGTTGTTTAAGGATACGGGTACACACATCATTGAATATTTTATGCATTCCAAAACATGAATGTACATATATTAATGTTTTATGCATATTTGAAATTTTCTTCGATTATCTGTTTCCTCGGGATGTTTGTTGAGAGCAGTAGGAATTTAATGGAATTAATTACTTATGCCGATTTGCAGGGAAAAAATGTTATCTCTTGGTTGGATCATCTTTCTATGATGAAGATGTAAGAGATGTTCTGAGTTAGGTAACTATACTTAATACTCGTAGAATTTAATTGGGTAGATATGTATGTAAGTAAAATGTCGATACTGTCTTCGTTTTACATATAATCTAACTTCATTGCGGTGTGATGCGGTTACATTGTTACAGTTTGATTAAAAAAACAATTTTTAATTTCCTAAAGTTTTTATTATTAAATTTTTTAAATCACAATTCTTACAACTCGTAACTGTACGGAAGATATCGAGAGAGAGCCTTACTTACTTACTTTAGGTGGCGCCTCAGTCAACAACCTTCTCCAGCCAACTCGATAGCGGCCTCCAGTTTCGCACGCTAAGTTGACTGAGGTCCTCTTCCACTTTATGCGCCACCTGAGTCTTCACATTCGTCTACTTCGCTGTCCCTCGGGGGCGGATTCGAAGACCTTTCGAGCCGGAGAATTGGTGTCCATGCGCTCTACATGACCCAGCCATCTCAGTCTTTGGATCTTCACTCTTCTGGCTAGGTCCATGTCGCTGAACAGTCCATACAGTTCGTCGTTGTATCTCCTCCTCCACTCAACGTCAATGCAGACGGGACCGAAGATCGCCCGAAGAATTTTTCTCTCAAAGCAACCAAGAACACCCTCATCCATTTTGATAATGTCGATGCCTCTGCGCCATAGTGCCGGACCGGGATCATTAAGGTCTGGTGACTTTTGCTGTCTGAGAAAGGGCTTTGCTACTCAGTTGCCTTCTTAACCCAAAGAAACAGTGGTTGGCAAGAGTTATTTTTCGCTTGATCTCAGCGCTGGTGTCGCAGTCTGTATTTATAGCAGAGCCCAGGTAGACAAAGTCCTTAACTACCTCAAAGTTATATCTGCCGAGGGTGACGTTCTGCCCGAGACGTCGGTGCTGGTTGTCCTTTTTGCTTGACAGCATATACTTGGTCTTGCCCTCATTGACCGCTAAACTCATTTTCGCCGCTTCCGTCTCAATACTCGCAAAAGCGCCACTGACATCACGCTGCTTTCTCCCGATTATGTCAATATCGTCGGCGTATGCGAGTAGTTGGACGGACTTTTGAAAGATAGTGCCTCTTGTATTTGCTCATGAATTTTGCACCATTCTCTCAAGTACGATGTTGAAAAAATCGCATGACAGCGTATCGCCTTGTCTAAATCCTTTCTTGACATCAAAGGTCTCGGTGAGACAATTACCGTCCTTGATGGAGCAGCGTACATTCTCCATTGTCATCCCGCACAGACGGATGAGTTTGGGAGGGATGCCAAAACTAGACCTGAAGCTCATGGGTCCTCTCCAAGATCTGCCGTAGTGTGAATATCTGGTCGAGGATGGACTTTCCTGGCCTGAAGCTACACTGATATGGACCAATCAGGTGGTTGACGAACGGCTTCAGGCGTTCACACAAAAGGCAGATTAGATCTTATATGCGATGTTAAGGAGACTGATGCCTCTGTAGAGTTCAGAGGGTCTAATGTCTTGAGAATCGGACAAACAATGCTGAGATTCCATTCATCGGGCATACTTTCGTCCGACCATATTTTACAGATGAGTTGGTGTATGCTCCTTACCAAGTCATCGCCTGCCGCTTTGAAGAGCTTGGCAGTCAGGCCATCTGCTCCAGCAGCTTTGTTAGACTTAAGCTTCGATATAGCTATCTTCACTTCATCCAGGTCGGGTGGACGGAATTGTTGGTCATCATCGTCCAAATTGAAAGGTTGATTTTGCCTGACAGCGGTATTTGGTCCGTCATCGCCGTTATACAGTCTGCAGAAATGGTCTTTCCAAATTCTCAGCATCGACTGCGATTCTACTACGATGTTCCCTTGTTCATCTCTACAGGCTTCGGTTCGGGGTTTGTTTCCGTGGCAAGTTATTTTTACCTTATGGTAAAACTTCCGAACCTCATACCCTCTCCGATACCCTCTCTTCCAACTTTGTATTAAAATCACCGAGGATAATTTTACTGTCACAGCTGAGGCATTGCCCATAGGTCTTGTTAAGGAGCTCATAGAAAGCATCCTTGGTGTCGTCATCTTTCTCCTCTGTGGGGCATGCGCGCATATAAGGCTAATGAATGCGGATTGCTACGAGGCGTTCGCTCACATGCCGGAAGCTGAGGAGAGAGAGAGAGAGAGAGAGCCAACTTAGTAAAATTGTTGAGGAAGGAAGTTGATCCAAGTTATGAGACGTTGTGGATGGAAACTCATGGTCTCAATCTTGCACCGGAAAAGACCGAGATTGTCCTACTGACCAGGAAATATATCCCGCCGCAAGTTAGACAAGAAGTGGTAGGCAAGAGATCGTTGATGAATATTAAAAAGAGTGTCGGAGACAGAACGGAGCCCTGGGAACACCAGCATTTATTTTGTGACTATCAGACTTGAAACCATCCAAGACAACTTGAATTGAACGTTCCGAAAGGTAATTTTTAATCCACTGAAGAAGAGAGTCATCGATCCCAAATGCTCGCATTTTCGACAATAGAGCCTGATGCCAAACTCTGTCAAATGCCTTAGAAATATCAAGTGCAACTATCTTGCTTTCGCCAGAATGATGTAAACTTTGGTTCAACTTTTCGATAAGACATTCCATCAAACCACCAGTGGACCTGTTGCTACGAAAACCGTACTGCCAGTCATTAAGAAGTTTCAGTGTTTCGATATATTTCATGAGCTGACGATTTATCAGTGGTTCCATATCCTCTTCTTCTCAATCTTCCACTTGCACACTAATAGTCTTTAGGAGTAGATGTTTCTTGCCTTAGGGCTTTGCTGATACTGTAGACATCTCTGATCACACCCAGCGAACTTATCAGCTGTTTAACTTGAAGGGATAATTAGATGTCCGACAGTAACCTACCTTAGCTAACCATTGCATTTTCTAATGTTTTGAAATCGAAATGATAAATTGAAGACCGAGTGCCTAACAACTCTACTTTACAGCGTCCAATGCTTGGTTGAGAAAACCTATAAAGAATTAGTTCGTTTCTTACTCAGACTGTGTGTGAGTCATACGCAAGATTAATGGAAGAGAAGAAGCAACAGAAAGGAGATGGTCCAAGCTTCAGAAAAGGCAATAGACGGTAGAGAATAAATCTTAGGAGAAAAGTTAATGAATCAAAATTTCATTTCCCTAATCTGCTTATCCCAAGAACGGTATTTATGTCCATGTACGTTCAGATTATTACTCTACATCACCATTAAAATTTTGGATTTTAGTTCTAACTTGGCAAGTCTCCCTGAGTGGGAATTTTTCCAATAATTTGTCTGACAAATCATAGAATTCCAGTAATTTCCTATGTAACAACCTTTAATCTTTGTACGAGTATATGTAGATATCACAAACACAACACATTTCCAACCAAGTGTCGTCAAAATCACTAAATGATTGGAACTCACAAATTTTCTTTCTCTTATATAGTATCTCGTTCCATACAGTCAAAAGAATGCATTCAGTTTTATTTTAGAGAATAGTTGCTTGCCAAACCGTACCATTCTTTTATTGTTGTCTGAAACGAAATGGATCTTCAAAGTTCCTACAGAAATCAAGTCAAGTCCCTCTATATTGTCAATTTCCGATGTCCTCTATTCTGTTTCCTTTTAATTGCGTATATGGAGTACCATGAGTGATGTGGATTTCATGGACTAATCCAACGAATATTGACTTCATTCTGTTTCCTTCAAACAAAACATCTAAAAGAATGTATCGAACATCAGTTTCAATTCAATAGACACCGACAAAACATCCGAAAGTCAATTTATCTGCCTACGAGATTGCTTCTGCTGTTCCATCGTCGATTCGGAGTGGCACAAACAAAAAAGCTCTTGAGTATACAACTTGAAAACACAAGCACGGAAACAAAGTACGGGAAACTAGGTCCTGACATTAGATGCGACTCACTTTTGCCATGTGCAATTTTATGGAGAATTAGTTTGCTATACCATATGTGATTGGTTTTTCAAGTTTTCACACAACTCAGACAAACATACGTATGTATGACAAACAGTGTATTATACCACTTTCTCATCACACAATTTTAAGATCTTAAAAAAATTAAATGTCGCAGCTAAAATTTATCTCAAGAATTACGTATGCAAGCAAACATACAAAGGCATTACTTGATAAAATTTTAGTAATAATAAATAGATACTCGTACTAAGAGCGCAATAAATTCAGCAGATGAATGTTATAAATTAGTTTAGAATGTTTTACAATTTTGGATACCCTGGCTGTAAAAGCTTTTGGTCGAGTCATCGATAAATTAACAAAAAATCAAACTAATTAGCTTTTGGGAGCACGAGACCAGCTTTCACTGTGTTTAGGAATAGCTTTAGTCAAATACTGAGTCGTAAAAGGAATGTACTCGTAGTTAGGACCTTACAGATGGCTCCAAAACGGAACTAGAATGGAATGGTGGTATCTTCCTGAACGTCGACATCGTTTAATTTCACTCTTTGTTAAGAAAACGTAAGTCAATCTTCCAACCCTCATGCCAGTTCGAGAATATAGGGCTTATCCGAACAAGCTCGAAGAGCTAAACTTACAAACTTTTGTTTGGGTGCCAAGTTACAATAAAATCACGGAAGTTAAATCGCCTATGCACTTGCGTGGAGTAGAGTTTCTTAGGACCTGGACCTATGGAGAGCTGCCCGTGTTCGTTGAAAGGGCTTATATTGCCAGCTGCTTGTCATATGAGCATAGCTTCAGGTGGTGTGACCATTCTACTTCCCTGTAGACCAAACGAGTTTCTTAGATCTTAACAACTTTTCTCATTAGAAAAGACTGTCCTAGCCAGGCTATAGTTTTTTCTACGACCCTGAGTATGATATGTATAAGTGACACAGCGACAGTTGTTGTGATAGTGATGACGAAACTACGAAGCGCTTTGTCCTGCCTACGCCCGCATCGCTCGCGAAAACAATTAGATTTCTTCTTGAGATGGACCTCTCTTCTCTTCGACTTGGTTACCGGATTTCATACGAGTAGCATGGCATGCAGCAGAATTATCCTAGACTATAACTTCCTTCACATAGACATCTTCTTACGAGTTTAGCAGATGGTAAATTGGCTGACTTAGGACAGCATATCGAACACATAGTTCCTAGATAAATGAAACTGTCAGCCTTTTCGAGTCCCTATTTATGAATTCAACTTTTAAGTTTTGGATCATCTGGCAAACTGCTCTACTTTCGCTATCTTAAAATTAAAAAGCATCGGATTTGTAAGGTATTGGCAAAGTAGGCCGCTTTTATTGCTAGAGCTCTAATGGTACAGTACTGTCTCGTCTAGATATCAACCAACAAGCCTTTCCCTACAGCACGATCGTAAGTTAACTACCTTAGACTTTTCTCATTGCACCATTCCTCGCGGAATGGATTGCTCAGAGATTTTCTTTTACTTTAAAGCACCAAAAGGGGTCAAGTTAGTTCTTGACAAAACCATTTCTTGCATCCTCAAAAGCGATATAGAGTGATTGAAAGGTATTAGGTATCGATTCTTAATTAATAGAATTCCTCAAGAATCTGCTAAAGAGTGAAGATTTTGTTCAAAGTAGTCACGGTTCCAACACGGTTCCATCGCCCGGGAAAGTCATGGCCACCGGTTTTTGAGATTCGCAAAGCATCATCTTAACCGACTATTTGGAGAAAGGACGGACAATCACTGGGCAGTACTATGCTGATTTATTAGACCGATTCAATGCCGAATTAAAAAAAAAAAACGGTTCCAACCGCAAAAAAAGTCCGCCACAGCAAAACTGGTCGAATTACGCTAAGAATTGCTGCCTCACCCATCCTATTCACAGATTTGGCCCCATTTGATTTCTTTTTGTTTCCAAACATGCGCCACCTGAGTCTTGACTTTCCTGTACTGCGCTGTCCCTCGGCCATCTCAGTCTTTGGATCTTCACTCTTCTGGATAGGTCCATGTCGCTATACTGTCCGTTGAGTTCATTTTTGTAACCCCTCCTCCATTCTCCTTCAATGCAGATGGGACCGAAGATCGCCCGAAGAATTTTTCTCTCGAAGCAACAAGCAAAGAACACCCTCATCCATTTTCGATAATGTCCATGCCTCTGCGCCATAGAGCAGGACCGGGAATATTAAGGTCTGGTGACTTTTGCTGTCCGAGAGAGGGCTTTGCTACTCAATTGCCTTCTTAGCCCAAAGACACAGCGGTTGGCAAGAGTTATTCTTCGCTTGACCTCAGCGCTGGTGTCGTTGTCTGTATTTATAGGGGAGACTAGGTAGACAAAGTCCGTAACTACCTCAAAGTCATATCTGTCGAGGGTGACGTTCTGCCCGAGACGTCGGTGTTGATTGTCCTTTTTCTTGACAGCATAACTTCGTCTTTCCCTCTTTGACCGCTAAACCCATTTTCGCCGCTTCCGTCTCAAAACTCGCGAAAGCGCCACTGACATTACGCTGTTTTCTCCCGATTATCGTTGGCGTATGCGAGTAGTTGGACGGACTTTTGAAAGATAGTGCCTCTTGTGTTTGTTCGTGACTTTTGCACTATTCTTTCAAGTACTCGTACGATGTTGAAAAAATCGCATGACAGCGCATCGCCTTGTCTGAATCCTTTCTGGACATCAAAGGTCCTGGGGGGATCTTTACCGACCTTGATGGAGCAACGTGTATTCTCCATCGTCATTCTCCACAGAGGCAGGAATGCCAAAACTAGACATTGCTCTGTATAGCTCGTCTCTATAAATGCTGTCATACGCGACCTTAAAATCGATGAATAGGTGGTGGGTATCGATCTGAAGCTCATGGGTCTTCTCCAAGATCTGCAGTAGTGTGAATATTTGGTCGATGGTGGACTTTCCTGGCCTAATGCCACACTGATATGGACCTATCAGGTTGTTGACGAACGGCCTTAGGCGTTCACACAAAACGGCAGATAAGATCTTGTATGCGATGTTAAGGAGAGTGATGCTTCTGTAGTTGGCGCAGTTCAAGGGGTCTCCTTTCTTGAGAATTGGATAAACAATGCTGAGGTTCCATTCATCGGGCATACTTTCGTCCGACCATATTTTACAGATGAGTTGGTGTATATTCCTTACCAAGTCATCGCCTGCCGCTTTGAAGAGCTCGGCAGTTTGGCCATCCGCTCCAGCAGCTTTGTTGGACTTAAGCTTCGATATAGCTATCTTCACTTCATCCAGGTCGGGTGGACGGAATTGTTGGTCATCATCGTCCAAATTGAAAGGTTGATTTTGCCTGACAGCGGTATTTGGTCCGTCATCGCCGTTATACAGTCTGCAGAAATGTTCTTTCCAAATTCTCAGCATCGACTGCGATTCTACTACGATGTTCCCTTGTTCATCTCTACAGGCCTCGGTTCGGGGTTTGTTTCCGCGGCATGTTATTTTTACCTTTTTGTTAAAACTTCCGAACCTCATTCCTGGAGTAGCATCTCTCAGTTTCCTCGATCGCGCGCTTCTTATGCTCTTTCTTCTTCCTCCTGAGAAGCCGGTGCTCGTCTCTCCTCTTCCGCTCATAGAGCTCATGAGCAGCTCTGGTCCTTCTAAGCAGCGCCGCGTTATATGCATCTTGCTAAGCTGCATGTGCTTGCTGGCATTCATCATCGAACCAGGGGTTTCGTTGTGGTGGACGAGTGAAACCCAGCACATCAGAAGCGGCATCTCTAATGGCGTTTTGGCAGTGTTTCCAATGGTCTTTGAAGCTTGATGCTGGCGGCATTGGACCTCTTAAGAGATTAAGAGACACTCGATCGGAAAATTATTTGGCGATCTCTTGCGATTGTAGCCGTCTGACGTCGAACTTTCTCACCACATTAGTTTGTCTTGGCGTAGTTTGGGATATCCGCAACCGTACCTTGGCTACAACAAGGTAATGGTCCGAGTCGATGTTGGCTCCTCGGAACGTACGGACATCCATAATGCTGGAGGAGTGTCTTGCGTCGATCGCAATGTGATCAATCTGGTTGACTGTTGATTGATCAGGAGTTCTCCAGGTCCCATTGTGTATGTCGAGATGTGGGAATCGCGTGCTAGCCACGACAATGTTTCGCCCCGCCGCAAAGTCGATTAGGCTGAATCCGTTATCGGAGGTGGTGTTGTGCAGGCTATATTTTGCGATTGTTCCACCAAAGATACCCTCTCTTCCTAGCTTTGCATTAAAATCACCGAGGACAATTTTAATGTCATACCTAGGGCATTGCTCGTAGGTCTTGTTAAGGAGCTCGTAGAAGGCATCCTTGGTGTCGTCATCTTTCTCCTATGTGGGGGCATGCGCGCATATAAGGCTTATGTTGGCGAATTTAGCCTTGATGCGGATTGCTACGCGGCGCTCGCTCACATGCCGGAAGCTTAGGACTTCTTGTCTTAGTCTGCCTCCGACAATAAATCCGCAACCAAATAAGCGCTGCTTGTGCCGTCGATAGCAATTGCCGTAGTAGATGTCGCAGTTTTTCAGCTTCTTTTTGTCCGGCTCATCCCATCGCATTTCTTGGATGGCGGTTATGTCTGCTTTGCAGCAGTCTAGGGCCTCCGCTAGTTGCTCGGCTGCACGTGGTCTATTAAGGGATCTAACATTCCACGTGCATATCCGAAGCTCATTGTCCTTAAATCGTTTGCGTGGGTTGTCAACAGTAGATCCGTCCATATCCGAGGCTTGTTGATGCTTCGTAGCTTAATTCTTTTTAAATGGCCGGGCAGTTTCCCCGGCGGGTAAAGGCAGGAATTATGGAATCGAAATTGTAACTGAACTTAAAATTCAAATAAATGTTTACCCAAAAGATTAAAATGATTATATTCATTGCGAGTGACGTTCATACAATTCATTTGTAGTCAAGATGGGAAAGAAAGATTCATATGTAAAGATGAAGACATATGACATCTTAAAATGTTTGAGACATTTTAATTTAAATACAATTTTCAAACATTTTTAAATTACAAAACAAGAGTTAAGAAGATTTGTCAGGCTTGTTAGAATTTTTTTTGCAAATTTTTGTTCGGTTTCCATACATCTTTTAGTATCTTGGCAACAAGTCGTCGTTCTGATTTGTTTAGCATTTTTTTGATCCAGTTATGGAAGTAATTTAGCTTTTTTATTTCTGATGCGTTGCCCCAGACCAGTACGCAATATTTCAGATGGGGTTCCACCAAGAGCGAGTAGCATTGCCGAAAAACTACTTCTGAGTTGCTGTGGTGAAACCAGGTAGCTCCATTTAGGTTTCTTCACAATTAGAACTATCAATTTGAGGAGATAAAATACTATTCTGCTGTCAAATAGAAGCACTCTAGCCAATTCTTAGGAATTTGATACACATGACAGGTTTTCCGCTGGAGTCTTCGAATTAACAGCGGAGAAGACCATGGAAAAGCACCTCAACCAACCGAAAGTGCGCAGGTTTAGATAAATAGTACAAGATGCTGATGGAAATATCTGCTAATTAAAGCCCAGGTCCACTCTGGCCTATCAGAGATACTTTAAGTGCAGTTATAAGCTTCATAAGTGTCGATATGGTATTAAAGACATAAAAGAAACTAGAACATCGATTGCCTTTGTTTCACATAGACCACCATTCATTTTATGAATTAGAATTAACATTTCTTTTTCCAACATTAAGCAAAGCACATAGTTTCTTCGGTGTACACTCAGAGCGTTTTCCAGACCACTGTTCCCCTTAGTAGCAATTTTGTAGGAAAAATTTTCTTAAATGAGAAACTTCCGACGACTCTGTTCGCCTGCAGTGTTCACATTTAAAACAATTAAATTAAGTATTGTTTACATCGACTTGTCATACACATTCGTACTCCATAAGGGTACAATGTGTAAGACATCTACGGAGGTCTTCTTTGCTCATTGTAAGACAAAGTGAACTAAACGACAAATATGGAAGTACACTTCGACTAGATATTAGTTTTGGACATCACAAACTGCAAGTTTTCAAATCGACGTGGATGCTTGCCTTTGGAGTTGGTGCATCCGAGTACATATAATAATAATATGTCAATCTAATTGATGCCTTCAAAAATCATGAACAAATCCTAAGATAACAAAGTTGTTCAGAATGGAACCCACATAAAGTGTTTGGGACTGGCGTATCCAGCATTGCCCGATTGTTAGTGAATTACAGAATACAGATCTGTAGTGCTTTCTTAAAGAAACCAACAAACTTCTTAAAGAGTCACTTGGAACTAATTTCTAGGAAGAATTGGAGTCCTTACAGATCGGATCAAAAAGAACATAATAAGCTATTTCGGATTTCAAGAAGTGCCCGCTTTAAATACTTTTGCGAAAATATCGAAACTGTCGGTGATATCCGCAGATTCGACAAAATCCTCAAAAGGAGTAGTAAAAAATCTGAAAATATTAGTCGAGTAGAAAGTACGAGGGCGGGTCAATAAGTCCGTGACTTTTGGATTAAAACACAGATTTTTTGATAAAAAAATAATTTTATTTTTCAACGTAGTCTCCCTTGAGCTCTATACACTTTGTCCAACGCTTCTCCAATTTTTTTATCCCTTCCAAAAAAAATGATTTGTCGAGGTCCTCAAAATAGGCCTTTGTTTGCGAGATGACTTCATCATTGGAGTCAAATCTTTTTCCACCAAGCCATTTCTTCAGGTTTGGGAACAAGAAGTAGTCGCTCGGAGCCAAATCTGGAGAATAGGGTGGACGAGGGAGCAATTCATAGCCCAATTCATGGATTTTTGCCATGGCAACTGCACATGTGTTTGTGGTCGACTGTGAGCAAACGCGGCACCCATCTTGCGGAAAGCTTTCTCATGCCCAAGTGATCATTCAAAATTGAAACCACTGAGCCATGCGAGATCCCTACGGCTTCCACAATCCCTCGCACTTTCAATCTTCGGTCGGCCAACACCATATCGTGAATTTTTTCGATTGTTTCGGGTGTAGAGACCTCAACTGGGCGTCCAGGACGTTCGGCATCTTCAGTGCTTGTACGGCCACAACGAAATTCAGTAAACCACTTTTTTACCATTGAAATCGATGGTGCAGAGTCCCCATAGTATTTATCAAGCTTAGCCTTGGTCTCGGTAATGGTTTTTTTTCGCAAGAAATAATGCTTAATAAGCACACGAAATTCACTTTTTTCCATTTTCTCCTCAAATTAGTGAGTAGTCTGATAAAAATAGCTGTCAAACACAAACTTAAATTTTAAGTTTAAATTTTGACAGGAGTCAACTGACAGATGCCTGTTGACAGGAGCAGTGTTGCTGCTTCAGTAAAGAGGTCAGAAATTCAAAAAGTCACGGACTTATTGACCCGCCCTCGTAGAAACCCATCATGTCACGCTTGAGGCTCACTTCCCAGGTAATAAGAACCAGCTAATAACAAAGCTGCTAGAGAGCTGATTAAGACAACCTGTTGTAGCTAGTGTATTCTGTCGGTTGTGGTGACAGGTGAGAACATTTAACATGATCATACTTCATTTGATGGCTTCAAGTCACCTAGCACCGCTGGCACATACACTGGTATATGTAGATACGCGACTGCTAACTCTAAATATAATATTCTCTGCTATCGTGGCGCTGTCATACATACCGAAACCCTGGCGAACAGTTAGCGTAGCTTTTATACCGAAAATCGAAAAAGAGGGAAACGCTCGCCAAGACTTTCAAACCTATAAGTCTGACGGTATAAGACGTCTGAGATCCGCATCCGCAAAGCTGCTTTGCAAATGCAATCGTATCTCTGAGAGAATGTGCATTTCAAAATCTTGTAGGTATTCGTGAAGGTTGGAAGGTAGTCTCGTAACAAGAATGAACGCACTCTGGAACAGGAGAGCTGCCACTTCTGACAATGCAATTTTTGGCGGCATGAAACTCGTTCAGAAAACACTGCGTAAAAGAATCATTAGTTTTATTGATAAAAGCAAAACTGGTTAATAAGACGTTCATAGCAGATGCTGATTGCGGCCAATATTTGATGGCGAAACCAAACAGGGGTTGCCCGCAAGGTGAAATTTTGTTTCCGCTGCTATCGTGCATGGTCGTATCACTGCTTAGAGTGCTCAATAGTACTTACTACTGTGCAGAGGTATACGCGGATTATGAAAATGTACTTTCTATGGGATCATGTCGTGAATGAAGATTGGTGTACTAGAAATGGGCTTTCAACATCAAACTTCTCTTTACCAGAAGGAAGAAGCTGACTTATACTTAGAAGCATCACCATGCAATATTCTCAAGAAGCTCAGTACCTGGGTGTAATTCCGGATAACAATCTTCTATGGATTAAACGTGTTACGTCGAAAGATTCTAAGGTCCTTCAGGGCTTCTGATAGTGCAATTTCAAGACATGGGGCCTCTCACTGACAAGTGTCATTTGGAACTACTCGATCATGATAATGCCAATTGGACTCTACGTGTCGGTTGTCTTCTGGAATAACCTTTCACGAAAACATGTCACTGTTGCTATTATCATATATCAAGAACATCCCATTTCGGTCGCATGAGGACTTTCCGTAGCACGCGTGGCTGGACTCAATACGTACTGATGAATCTCACTCGCTTTGATGTTCACATCATCGGTTGCAGTCTCAAAGCCGTTATTTGTTTTAAGATGGAGTTTTGCTAATCATGTGATCTGATTGCCTTTCGACTCTAGTTTTATGGCTATGCCATCTGATGCAAAGACACCAGAACTAGTGTTGCAGGAAAATAATTTAATTAAAATAAAATTAAGGAGAATGTAGTCGAGTCTTCACAGATGGCTCAAAAATGGATAAAGAATGTGGCATAGGTAACGTTCGGGAGGTCGACATCATTTCGCTTTCACTTCTCGTTAGGAAAACTTGCGTCTGCCTTTGAAGCGAGGATATTCGCATCTGTTTCCAAAGCCAAGCTGCGCAGAACTTTGCTGAATCCTTTTACCTCTGTCTTGATGGTTCGAAAATGTTAGACATCACTGAACGTAGTTGAAAGGTTAAATTAACAAAGCCTTGGCTGGGTAGACCGACAGAACAAATGATTGCTACCCGCATTTATCTTGAGTACAATTGTACATAGCACAAGGAGATAAAGCCAATAAAGTCAATTCTCAACCTTTTAAATAAGTTTTACGTCAAGTAAGACATTAAGTAAAAATTAAGTAGATAAACATACATACGAGCATGTGCACTAAAATATTTTTCATGATTGAGTCTCAAGGCTATGTGCAACCAAATGTAATACATGACATGTATGTATGTTCACAGGATTGCATACATATAATGGTTGTAATGCGGGACCATTCAATATTTTTCTTCTGTGTATTCACTATTAAAATTGTTCACTTGTGTATTTAGCACAGACTGTTAATATAAAAATGTTTTCCTTTGTTGCAAGTTAAGGATGCAAACAGAGCACTTAATACTCGTACTAGTGAATATCATATTGTCATGTTGTAGAGTACAAAGTGGAAGATTATCTGTACACTTTCATGTATTCCCTGTTTATTAATAAAAGTACTACAATCTCCCCCATACATACATATTAGGTGTATGGACTTGCATATAAATACGAGTATATCTTCGTGTAGATGACACCAATGAATGGAGAAAAATAAATTAAGATATTTCGTGAGGCAATCTCGATGGAATTTTCTTGGAATTTCCATAAGAATACGACCAGGGAGCACATGGATTGTAAGAATTGGATTCCAATGCTTGTGCCGAGGAATCCGAAAGGCATTGATATAGTAGTCACACGTACGTACAGATACTTGTGATGCAGGAGTCTCGTTTTGATTTATTTTTTAGCCATGGTTACGTATGACTTTATCTGTTGCTGACAGTGTACACTCTTCTGAATCAATGCACTCAGATTTAAAAATTAATTGGAAATTAAGTTCCCTTCAACTTGAAGAACGATCATAATGTTTAAGTCATAGGAATTAGGTTAAGTCATTGTAATTTATATGGTAAATTCATGCTCGGATATTCATAGGTACTGCAATTTAAAAATTTTAAAGTCATTGGAAAAGTAGAAGAAGCTCTTGAGCTTTAAAAATTTAATGACCAGGTTCTTTCCAATATACAGAAGTTGATGCTGCGATGTCTCCATTCACACTTACAACTCTCTAAGTTGTCTTTACAAATTAAGGTAGGTCCTTAACCCGAAATCGCAATTAGATATATTTTTGAAAACTACTCGTATTCACGATGTGAAATAAATTTTGTGAGCATCTAAGCTGATGAAATGATCCTTTTTCAAGCTGGTGATCATGATCATGAGATCATGAGTCAGTTTCATGATTGATATCAGTCTTCTGTTTCATTTGCCGGTAAATGAGGCGCGAAACGTTTAATAAATTTAACGCTACATATGCATCTATTTGTTCCAAGGGGAATTATGAAAGCACCATTTTCAGCAAGAATGTCATTCATAAGTCTCTAAAGCAACTTAATATTAGCTACATGGCTCTATTCAATGTATATTGATCGGACTGACTGCTGACTGTCTTATAACCTGGGGGTAATTAAGCTTCCTTTATCTCCAACAGTATCTCCAGTCTCTGACAGTGCGTACTCGACCAGAGAGAGCTCACAGCTCTATATGGAAGAGGTAAAGTTGTGATGAAACAACTAATAGCTCCGGATAGTGACGGAATAACTGTTCCGGAAAATAGGTTCTCAGTTTTTCCGAACGTTCAAACCCCATAATAAATAAAGACTTGGACTTTTATTTTGTCGTAGCCAAAATACGTATGCAGATGGCAGTTCATAGCCTATTGTTAGAAAGACTAAAGGTACTTAGGTCCTTATTTAATGCTTCATTTAATATGCATTCAAAATAGTCATCATCGTTATCAGAGAGGTCTGCATCACTGTCGTTCAAAACTTTTTCCAGCTCTGCATCAGTGAGCTGTTTTGTAGGATCTTCGAATTCAGATTGCAATTCTTAAGTAACAAATTGAGTTGAAGATATAAAAGAATCGAGTAATTACATTTTTATGTGTCGAAACATCCGAAATACGCACAGGTGGACTTGGAAATACTCAAAGTACACGTATGTATACCCACTGTTTCGATGAAAATAACTCTTAAAAACTGAAGTTAACTTGATAAGTTTTGCAATTCACCGACTCAACAGTACGTCCACTTCACATTTTAATAAATTTTGAATAACAAATCGAGTTATAAACTGTAGTTTTTAACTTACCAAGGATAGAAGCCTTCCGACGCGACATCGTTGTATTGCACTTTCGAAATAATGCGCCAAAATAATAAGAGACGATTTAAGGGTTTATGTTTTAAAGACAACTAATACGTTTACTTTGGACTCCAATAATAAAACAATAAAAAAAGTGCTTCAAAACATTTAGAAGAGAACGAAAATGTGAGTCCACATATGTGTACTCTTTCAGCGAAGAGGTTATCACGAGAAAAAAAGGAAGATCTTAAACTTATTTAAGCCCAGGATTTCATGCATTTTATGACAATCTTTCAACCAACATGAATTATCCAAATACTCATCCCAAGGATAGAAGAAGAGGATGAAAACGAAGGTTCAGATTAAAAGATTTTTGATATAAAAATAATTTCGTATTTATGTAGTAACTTCCTGTGTTTGTTTTTTTTTTTTTTTTTAATAAAATGGAACCACCTTACTGGTAGAACAAAAATGGGTCTTATTGCAATTAGCTAAAAGTGGAACATTAACCAATAAATGAGTTATTGGTATTAAATAAGAACCTACTTTAACATAGGAAATGCAATCTAAAAATCTTATGCACGGAATAGGTTGACTTAGGAAGAATTGAACGTTGTTTTTTTTGTGTTATGGAATAACAGCCTAACTCAACTTGCGCCTTTTTTGAATTTTTAACGTTCGACAAGTCATAATAGATTAAATGTCTCTTTCTCCATTTTTTTTTTAATTAATTAAAGCAATTTAATATATTTTTGAGAAGTATGAAAAGGAATAAATATCCTTAAGTTCTGTGATGATGATGTGATATCGATGAGATGCTCTTCGTTGGCGGAGATTTAAATGGCCACGTCGGAGAAACAAATGTTGACTATGAGGACTGCCACGGCGGTAAAGGCTTTGGAACCAGAAATTCAGCTGGCGAAGACATCCTTGTAGCGTGTAGGGCTTACGGCTTAACCGTCTTAAATACAATGTTTATTAAACATCAACGACATCTTATCACCTATAGCAGCGAAACGCAAATAGATTATCACCTCTGCAAAATGTCGATGAGAAACCGTGTTAAGGACTGTAGAGTAATACTTGTAGAATCGCTAGTAAGCCAACACCGTCTGCTCATTACAGAACTTTTCACGGCAGGACCACCGAAAACACGGGCATCGTTTGGATAGCCAAAAATCCGGTGGTATAATCTATCGAAGGAACGAAGCGCAAGATTTATCGCACTGGCTAAAGAAGTACTTCACAATATAAACGGTATCGCAGACTCACTTAGCCCGCAAGAAATGTGGAACAGCATGCACGAGGAATGCATAACACTCACAAAGTTCCATCTGGGGACTATATCGAAATACCATCACGTCGGCAAAGAAACATGGTCTTGGAATGACGAAACCAAACGAGCTGTGGCCGACAAGAAGAGTGCATTCCAAGCGTGGACAAAATGCGATCGGAGCGACGATATCGAAAAAGCTCGACTTGCTCTTGAATACGAGCGTCTTAAAAAGATTGCAAAGAAAGTCGAACTCGAGCGGCAGAAGCGGAACACCTGTACCAGGAGTTGGAACAAATATCCTCACCATCGGCGGATAGAAGACAAGCTATCCAAGAAGTTCAAACGTCGTACAACACTAAAATGCCAAATATTTTTAAGCTCGCTGCACAGAGGAGAAAAAATTCAATGGAAATAACTTCGCCGAAATACATCAAAAACGCAGACGGTCGCTTACTAACAAATGAAAAGGAAATTTGTGACCGGTGGCTTGAATACTGCAAGGAGATGCTTAACAAACAGTTTCCACGTGATATAGAGCCGACAGCTGGTCTATTCGAGGAGGAAGTTTCGGACTTTTCAATCGAAGAAATAACTATAGCAATTGGAAAAATGAAGCGGGGGAGAGCGGCGGGACCAGATAGCATTCCATCAGAGTTTTGGTCGAAGATGGAGGGGATCGGCAGCGTTTGGGTATCGAAACTTTTAAATAAATTAAAATGTGGACAACCTATGCCGAATCAATGGAGAAGTAGCTTCTTGGTTCCATTATACAAAGGAAAAGGCGACACTCGAGAATGCAACAACTACCGTTCAATCAAGCTTATGTCACACACAATGAAAATCGTCGAAAGAGTCTTAAACGAACGTCTTCGGCAAATAATAAAGCTCGATAATAGCCAGTGTGGATTTGTTAAAGGAAGATCGACGGTGGACGCTATCCAGAGCCTACGAATAATAATGGAAAAGCACCGAGATTCGTCTAAGGATTTACACATGGTATTTATCGACCTCGAGAAAGCATTCGATCGAGTTCCTAAGGATCTCATATGGGCCGCGCTGAGGTCTCAAAACGTACCGGAAACATATGTTAGAATAATACAAGACATGTACGGAAACGTGAAAACTGCGGTTAAAAGCTCTGCTGGACTAACGAGAGAATTTCCAGTTAATGTCGGAGTGCATCAAGGAAGCGTACTAAGCCCTTTCCTCTTTAACGTAGTATTCGACTATCTTTTAAAAGACTGCATGCGCGAACCAAATGTAACGCCGATTCTCTTCGCTGACGACGCAGTTATACTTAGCGATAACGTCGAAGATTTACAGAACGCCTTAGATTCATGGAGAAATGCGCTAGAGAGGAACGGGTTTAAAATAAGTCGTTCAAAGACGGAGCATTTGACGTGACCATTTGCGCATCCGTTGCGACCTGTTCCGGATATAATGTTAGACGGAATAGTTCTTCCAAAAAGCACTATCTTTAAGTACTTAGGATCAATCGTTAACATGGAAGCGAAATGTGACGGCATCGTAAACCACAGAGTGAGTTTCTGCGGTGGATGAAATGGTGGGAAAATTAGAGAATCCTTTGCGACCGAAAATTTCCACCTAAATTGAAGCGGAAACTCTACACCACGGTTGTTAGACCAGCTCTTATATACGGTTCACAGTGCTGGACAATGTACGAAGCGTTTAAAAACAAAATGACGGCAGCGGAAATGAAAATGTTAAGGATGTCTAGTGGAGTCACTAAACGCGATTGCATTAGATCTACGCGTATAAGAGGAAGTCTACATATAAAGAATTCGGTAACCGAACAGCTTGAGGCGAATAGAATAAGCTGGTATTGCCACGTTCAAAGAAGATCTGCGGAAAATCCGGTTAAAGAGGCACTATCAACTCCGGTCACTCCAACTGTAAGAAAACGAGGTCGGAAAAAGAGTTCCTGGATTTCTCAGATGGCAAATGCTCAACAACGCCTGGGGCTTACCACTGAAGCGATCCAAGACCGAGCATTATGTAGACGCGTTCTGCGGTCTGCGACATTAGCCAACCCCATAAGCGGAGCAGCAGCGATGCAGTAAAAATGGGAAACTCGTTACGCATAAGTTCGTATTAAGAGGAAAGGGTTAATAAAAGGATAAGAAGAAGGAGAAGAAGTTCTGTGAAAAAAAAAATTGAAAAACGGACATTCCTGCTTTGTAGTGCTGATTTAAAACTTTGAACTCCCTTCTGTTAGGCTGTTATTACTTGTAGCTACAGATATAATTTCTTTTACAAATCCAAAATTGCAGAAGAAGGATTTAATCACACCTGACCTGATACATCTAAAGTATTGGCTGGTATTCATAAAACTCATTAGGTACGTTTGAAGTGCACTCGAAAGTCAGGGGTCATTAAAAACAACGAATAAACCAGGATACGAACAGTTTACCAAGTTGATTGGTTATTTAAGCAAAATTATGGTTCTCTTGTTATAAGTTCAATCAAAGTCAAGTTCTTCAGGTGTACATCCCGGCCGCCCCCTCGTTTGCTTGTTGTGTGATGAAACAGCAGACTGATTTTGTAAAATGGTGTGCTACCACAATCCTTCTGCCCATACATATCGTCAAAATTTGTATCGACCATCACGTTCAAATCACTTCTCTACGAATTTGGATATTCTCCAAATACTCTACACGATAGATTCACTCTTGTTTTAGCCTGGCTGTCTAAACTAAAATGCACAAACTATTTTCTGTGGTAAAGCATTCAGGAATGCAATTTGGTTGAATACTTGGAAACCCAGTTCATAATTTTCTTAATCAAATCATTTTATTGCTCAATATTGTATATTGGACTTTATGGTATTTGGTGAATGTTTATACTATGACCGGGTATAGCTTTCGGTCAAGGTCTTCATTGACCATTCACAATTTTTCTGGACAACCACTAAAGCAAACAAATTTACGAGGATTTCTTCATGGTGAGGTCATTATGAAGAATGAAGTTGGCGCTCGAACTCCAGACATTTGAGTGAGGGCTATGAGGTCACAGCCTTTAAGAAAAGAAATAAGAACAAACCATTTGTAAAAAGTGTACTATCTCTGGCTTATAGTTGTTTTAAAAAATAAAAGCATGGTCAGAGGGTATTAAATTGTTATTTATTTATCATTTCCGTGAACATAATAAATTTCGACAACTCTTTACAAATTCAGAAACACCAACACTTGCCGGATAAGTGGAGATTAATAACATAAATTTATTTAACGAGAGAACGAGTGGCTTTAAGATTAGACAACACCCCTAATCCTTCCCAACTTAATCATTTTTTTCTTTACTTTTTTGCGGGCCTTTGTGAAGGACAATTTCGCCTGAACTGTGATAAACCAGTAATACTTTTATACATTAAGTGTCTCATTGTCAAGGCTTTTTGCTTTCAGCACATCCCCACAATATCCTAATTCCAGGGAATCACCTCTTTAGAAGTGCTGTGTGAAGACATTCGTGTTCGTATCTATGTGCGAGTTGGTATGTAGAAATAGGAATATAACATATATAGGTTTAATCTCCCCGCACTCCCCTACTGGATCCCAGTCACATCAAGTTAACACAATGATTTATAAACCAACAAGGAAATTACCTTAATAACAATAAGTATGTATTCCATGACAATATAGCAAGTGCCGGCTGGATATAAAATCTGACAATGTCACCTGCTAGTCAACCAGTCCATAAGTCGTATTAGACTGGGGATGTAATCTTAGAAGTTTACGTTTGAATATCCAATAAGGATTCGCTTCAGTATGATCACCTGCAATAACAGGCAAACTGGAGGATGTCGTCTGTCGTCTGTCGTCTGTCGTCTGTCGTCTGTCGTGTCGTCTGTAGTCTATCGTCTATTGTCGGTCGGGTGTCATCTTTGCTCGTTCGTCGTGCTCGTAGTGCTTCAATTCCATCATCATCATCATCATCATCAGCATACTTATTATTTGTAATGTATTCCGGGACATAGCATAACTTCCACCAATTGGAAAAATGGGTGCTTAGGATGAAGGCTTATTATTCCTCTACCCTTGTGCTTAATTCAAATTCAGCCTGTGACAGATATGGTACCTACGGGTATAAAATATTATATTTTTTTATCTTTTACGGATAGGGAAAGCCTGTACAATTTTTTAAACGAATGTATTTTTACATTTTTTTTTCATTGTTTGCATACGAAGAGATTGTGATTATCTCGTTCCGGGTTTTAGATTGTTGAATACATTATATAGGTAGACCACGAGGACACATGTTGCGTGTAATTGAAATGTTACAAATTTAATTTTTCGGGATTTTGAATATGCATGAGATGGTTTTTATTTTGGGTTTTAATTTAAAAATTCTAATTTTCACAAATCACGTTGGTGTGGACCTTAAAGTAAAAAAACACTTCGACGTTGAATGGATTGAAAATGGAAACGTCTATTTGTTCTATTTCAGCCTTTCTGGTTTGACTGGTCAAATGATAATATATTCAGTGCAGTGCATGTGTCGTAGTGATTGTTACATAAATACGTACATGAAAGTGGGATATGTACCTTTATAGTAAAAAATGGTATGCATATATAAATATAAGAATATATGCTGATTTTGACTGTATGCATGATATGTATGAAATGTACTTAACTCCCTCTGTTTGACTCGTGATATTCAATAGTCCGTCACAAGAACGATGCACCATGATATCAATTGTGACATCCACTGTTAGGACAGTGATTGATTTATTAACCGTCCCCAGAGAGATGTGTTTTACATAGATTTCCAGATCTACATATGTACATATATGAGTATAACAGTGCAATGAAATGTATGTTACTGACTCCGTTCAGGACTGTTTAAAGAGCGAAATTGAAATTTGTAACCAGTGTTATGGGTAATTTATAAAAGCCTTCAAGGTTTATATATGTACTTAAAGAACTACTTCCAGAAAGTATCACCTTAGCTTAACTTAGCTTAGCGGTCAACGAGGGCAAAACCACGTATATGCGGTCAAGCAAAAAGGACACTCAACACCGATGTCTCGGCCAGAACGTCACCTTTGACAGATATAACTTTGAGATAGTAAAGGAGCTTGTCTACCTAGGCTGCGCTATTAATTCAGACAACGACACCAGCGCTGAGATAACACGAATAATAACTCTTGCCAATCGCTGTAATTGACTAACAAAGCCCTCTCTCGAACAACAAAAGTTACCCCATATAAGACTAATCCCAGTCCTGGTATACAGCGTAGAGGCATGATCCTTATCAAAAATGGATGAGGGTGCTTTTGGCTACTTTTGGATGAAAATTCTTTGAATGATTTTTGGCCCCGTCTGCATTAAACAATTGACCGCTTTTTAGGAGAAAAAGAATGGGACTAATTGCAAACAAAATAGAAGTTGCCTGAAAAGGGACAATACGATGAGTGGACAAGGGCTGAGAAGTTATGTAACGGTTGAGCCTTTTTCCGTTTTTTGTGCTTAATTAAGAGGTAATTATTCATTGTATAAAAGACAAGCACATTCATATGAAAATCTCCTGTGTTGGAAAAATTGTGATTAATAAATTACCCATTCTGACAGCAACATGAAAGGAGTCATCGTTTTCAGTTTTAAATTTTAAATTGTGTGGCTTGTTGTTGCCTTTATCGACTTTGACATTTCTAGAGTCAAGTGACAACTTCCTGCGGGAGGTTCATGATGTTTGCTATAACATTTGCTGCTTGGATTCTCTTTCGTTGACTGGTTGACGGTTTTGTTAAATTTTCCTTTAGTGTCAATCAATATTCCATTTTTGTAAGTTTTGACATAGACGAAGCTACGCATTGTGAATGTTATTTACACACATTGGTGTCTGGTTAAAGCTTTTAATTATGTAGAAAAAAATCTATATTTTCGATCAAACTTCCATACACGTAAATTGTTCTAATGATATCTCAATTCTTTTAAGCACTGTTCTTATTGAAATTTCGCAAGCAGCTTTCCTGCATCGACTAGAACTTAATGATAATGAAAAAGTGTTTTGTCCTGAATATTCTGTTGGGCTTTGGTGCTTAAACTCCATCGAAGTGCAGAGCTTATGCAAGATTAGTTCCAAACTTATATTTGAGAAATACAGTTTCTCTGGTGAAGCCAATCATAATTCCATCAATGGCAGTATTATTGTGGTGCAGCAGTACATTTATTCTTTTGAAAATTTCTCAGAGAAGAATTTTATTTCAGGCAGGCTGCGATTCGATTTTGAATAATGAAATTCAAATCATCGATATCCTTATTCTTAGCATTAGCTCAGCCATGGTTCAAGTAATTCCGACCGATGTTCGTGAGCACTGTGCTGATAAGTTCTTCTTTTGATGATGTGATACATGAACAGCATAAGCCGGATTTAGGCCATTTAGTTTTTTTTTTTAATCATCCGCTAATGGATCGTTATGCATCGCAACTCGCATGGTCGTCGGTAACTGCAGCTTCCTTACGTATCGCCATGATAATTCAAGCTTTGATTTAACCTGAACGAGTTGATCGCAGGATGACCATTAAAGTTTGAAGGAAATCGTCTGCCAGCAGTATCATTGCGTCTCTAAAGTATTTTGCTCAAGCTCTTCCAATGCTCGGTTGTAACGAGTTTTCAATACCTGTGCCATCACAGAGTTTCTTGAAATATTGCATACTGGTTCGTTACTCATCTAATGAGTAAATGGCAATTTAAACGCCGAATGAGCCGCCCGACTGCCTTCCAACAATGTGGACTCTTCCAGAAGAGTCGACCGCAGGCGTGATTTCGGATTCTGCCCGAATTGGCGACAAAATCCACGAAATATGGAACCTTTTGCCAGTTCCATCAGATTTACCGATAAAAAGAATATACTGCAGTGTCCGTCGCCAACCGCCTTCATCAATGTGCCGTAGACGTTCTTTAGCAGTGGGACATTTGTGCGTACTGTATCTGTTAAAGCGTCTTGATCGAAATCTTTCTCGCGCTGCAATTATCGATTAAATGCATCGTACATCGCGCGATTGGGGGCTGGCATTCCAAATGTGCGAGTACTCAACAGACTGCCATACATGTCTCCGATCAATATCAGCGCCTCGTTGCAGATCTCATCGTTCGTTTGAAGTTTGAGATTCGATGTCATTTTTTGAACTCGATGCTAAATATTGGCAGCCTGGTTGTCCTTTTATTTGCTCCACAATTTGAGTGAGTTCAATGGAAAACATGTCGAAATGACAATGGCCAACAATGTACGAATTTGAGTCACAAGTGTTCTATCCGAATGAGAAAATTTATCAGCTGAGTGGCTTTTCGAAATGTGACTCACATCAAACCATCATCAATCCGAAGGTTCTCAGACGTAGTTGGACCACGTACATTGACCAAACGCTCTCTACATAAATAATGGATCATTTAAATTATCAAATCGCATAAGAACAGTGGATGAATAAAGAAAATTTGTGTTGATGCAACACCAGATTCGATGTGCCGATAACCATACTTTGGATTCATAATATTTAGGAAAAAAGCACAAAATTAATTTTACTTAGTCACTAAGTAAATATCTTTATTCACTTCGTTGATAGGCGCACAAAACACTTTTGCCGATTTTAAAGTGAAAAAATCAGCAACAATTTGCGGACTATATTGAGACACAACCGCTACGTATCAACAATCGTCAATGTGGAAAGATCGAGTATACTATAATAATTAGCTGCTACACGTGTGTCTGATTTTTTTTATACACAGATGCATTCAAGATGGGCAAAAGTTGTTGTCCGATGTTCTCTTGCTGTTGTTGGCTCTGCTTTTGGTAGCCGGCAGATTTGATGACCATTCGGTCACATTTTATGGCATTTTTAATCACTCTTGCCAGAACATCTGGCGATAAGTACACGCATTCTTGACAGATATTGTCTTTGAAAGTTTCAAAAGTTTAAAGCTGGCAGACATAGACTTGTGGATTTAAAAAAAAACAAAACAGTTAAAACAGACCTACAAGTTAGGCCCGGACCGAAGTCTGGGGGGCTCCTAACTCCCACGGTACCATGTTTTTATGTCTGGTATGGACTACCTGTGGTCTAGGCACTCAACAAGACCTATGACTGGTAGCTTGTAACTGGACAAATCCTAACAACCATTAGTCGCGTAAAGGTCATATGAAAAGTCCAGTTTTGTTCTACACCCTCTTTTTATCAGACAACGTCGTTGATGGAGAAGCCTCGATAATTGGGCGGGGGAGTCCACATGTTCGAAAGTCTCAAGGCATCCAATTGAGGAAGGAGAAAGTCATTGAGCATGGCTCTGTAGCACTCGTCGTCGACAGTGGTCATTTGGGCCGCGGCGTTTTCCAAAAAAATTAAGCCCGATGACGCTTTCGGCGTAAACCGCACACGTTTGAGCAGGTGTAATGGCTCTTCATGAGTTATACGCGGATTTTCCGTGCCTTAAAAGCGATAATTTTGCTCATTCACATGTGTACAGAGTTGGATATGGAGCTCGTCCCTCATGATGATTTTCGATTAAAAGTGTTTTCCTCGTGGTCGAGATTCGAAATGGCTTGAGTGTAGGTTACACGCGCTTGGTGGTCAGCAGCGAACAGCTTATGCATTGTCTGCACTCTGTTAGGGAACATCTTCCATTTTTTCACCAAAATTCTCTTAAAAGACCGCAGATTGATGCCCAAATGCATGGCACTTCGTCTGGTCGATACTCCCCGGTCCTCTGCTACATCTTCAACCACAGCTGCGATATTCTAAACAGAATAACCGCTCCGGAACCGGACAGACCTGGCGGCATCTCTTATTATCCCACACTCTTCTAGGCGAGCAGCTAGACGTTGTAATGGTTTTCCAGTTGATGTCGGACGACCGGGAAATCTGCGCCGAAATTCACACTGCACCAACACCACCGACGAATTATTCCGAAAAAAAAAATCGTAAGAAATATTTTCGCGCTTTGTTTTGGAAGTACGTGATTCATGTTCGGTTGACGTGTATTTTGTATCTGTTTTTATCGGAAATATCAAAGTTGACATTTGCCGTCATTTGCAAAAATTATAGCATAGGGTGATGACTTTTGCGACAATGAATTCTCAAATTCAAATACAATTTATTTCTTATCTAGTTTTCATCAGCATTGATTAAAAATAAGACTTGTTAGATTACTTTGTCGTTTCAACTTGAACACATATTTTTCACCTTTCAACATTTTACAGGAATTTCAAAATAGTTGCAGTGTTTGCTTTTAATATTCAATCTGATAACATACATTATTAACAGCATTGTATGTCCATGCAAAATATGGTCAACAATATACTGTGTGTTTTATGCCGTAATAAAAGTATCCCAAAGTTTCTATTGACCATTTTCATTGTAAACATAAAAAGCCGATTATATCGACAACATGAGCTACGAAAGAGCAAAAATAAATAAAACATATAACCGTATAAGGTACGATTATGTATTAACACAAATAAGGTTATCCAAAGGATTAACTATTGTCGCGCATCCATAAAAATATATGATACGATATCCGCCAGAATGTATTCAATGAGAAGGACCATTTTCGCCATCCCCCACAAATCCATTAACTAACATAAAATATGATAATTTGCCCATATTGCAAAAATGCCTATTTTCTGTGTCACGTCCCCTCTAATATGTACTCATCTTTATACGAATATAAATATAATCAATGACCTGCAAGAAGCAACCGACATGGGCTCCGAAATTATCACTGCTCAGTTCGTCCTTTGGGACAAACATACCAACATTTGGATGGGCACATTTGTACAAATATTTCATAAAAAATAAAGTATACAAATCTGACGGCTTACGACCCAAGTGTCTTGAAAAATGAGCAAAAAAGTAACGTTTGCTACAATCATAATCGTAGTTAGGAAATGTACTGCTTTTGGATTTCACAAAAGAGCAAAGGGATTAGGGGACAAATCCCATTGCTCATTTTTCAAAATTGGGTAGAGACGAATGTTGACGTTTGGAAACTAAAGGAGAATAATACTCGTAGATAGCGTACATATTGGAGCTATGCAAGCAAGGGCACTTTCAAAAGAAGTATCGAATTGTATTTTGTGTACTGTTATGATTGGCAGATTTTTTTAAGAAAAATTTAATTCGTCAACGAATATTTCCAAACGAGTGTATTTGGCAAGAAAATATCAAGGCACTTTTTTTTAATCATTTTAAAGTTTGGCAGGGGGACTTTAAAATAATTTATGAGATGTCCAAGATTTTTATAACAAACATACTCGTAGGATTCGATATAACTAATCGCTTATATTTAATCCAAAAAAATAATCTGAAATATGTTATTTCTTAGACGTTTATTCAAGGATTTATGATTTGCAGTATTCAGCTCTTTTTGATAGCACGATCTGCTGATAGTTACCTGCATTAGCGCACATGAAGTTGACTCAGCTAACTTTGCACTTGTGAGCTGGCCATTGCGAGTGTTGCATCTATTTTCTACACATCAATTGTGCCTATAATACCTCCATGTGTCATCCATCGAGAACTGGTCAATATCCATCCGGACTGGACTTGCTAAGCTTAAAAGAGCGAGTCAAGAAGTCCTGAGTTTGAGGTATGTGAACTGGAGTTTCGTTGCAATCCGCATTAAAGCTTAAAACGCTAGAAAGAGAGGGCATCTTTGGTAGTACTGTCGGAAGATATAGCCTGCACGACACCAACTCCGATAACGGATTCAGGCTATTCGAATTTGAGCCTGAAGAAACATTGTCGTAGCTAGCACGCGGTTCCCACAGCTTTATATTCACAAAAGGACTTGAAGAACTCCTGATCAATCAACCGTCAACTAGATAAACCACATTGCGATCGACGCAAGACACTCCTCCAGTATTAACCCTTCTTTGCATGATAATATAAATTTCCATCATACTGTTTTTTACTTATTTTATACTCGGATTTTTCAAAATATTTTCCCTTTAATCTGGAGCACGGATTACAGCAGCGAAATTTATTTCACAAAAAAGCAAAAATCATGCAAAGGAGGGTTAAAGATGCCCGAACGTTTCGAGGAGCCAACATAGACTTGGACTTGGAGGATATCCCGAACAACGCCAAGACAAGCTTACATTATTGGGAATTTCGACGTCAGACGACTACAATTGCAAAAGATCGCCAAATCCTTTTCAGATCAAGTCTCTCTTAATCTCTTAAAGAGCCTTTGTGGCCAGCGTAAGGCATCGAAGACCAATAGCAACACTTCCAAAAGCCGTCCGAGATGCAGATTCTGATGTACTGCGTTTCACTCGCCCACTAAAACTGACAAATGCCGGAAAGCACATGCAGCTAAGTAAAACACACGAAATACGGAGCTGCTCACGAGCTCTATGAGCAGAAGAGGAGAGACGAACACCGGCCACGGACACAACCCCTGAACCGAAGCCTGTAGAGACGAACAAGGGAACATCGTAGTAGAATCGAAGTCGATGCTGAAGATATGGAAAGATAATTTTTTAGATTGTATTATGGCGATGACGAACCAAATACCGCTGTAAGGCAGAATCCAACTTTCAACCTGGACGATAATGACCAACAATTCCGTCCACCTGACCTGAATGAAGTGAAGATAGCAATATCTAAGCTGAAGTCCAACAAAGCTGCTGCAGTGGACAACCTGACCGCCGAGTTCTTCAAAGCGTTAGGTTAGGAGCAACCAACTCATCTCTAAACCATGGTTGGAGACAAGTATGCCTCATGAATGGAACCTCAGCAATGTTTGTCCGATTCTCAAATAAGGAGACCCACTGTACTGCGCCAACTACAGAGTTGTTGTACATCTCGTACAAGATGCCGTGTTGTGTGAACACCTGTAGCCGTTCGTCAACAACCTGATAGATCCATATCAGTGTGGTTTCAGGCCAGGAAAGTCCCCCATCGAACAAATATTTACACTACGGCGGATTTTGGAGAAGACCAATGAACTTAAGATCGATACACACCACCATTCATCGATTTTAAGGCCGCGTATGACAGCATCTATAGGTATACAGAGCAATGTCTAGTTTTGTCATCCCTGCCAAATTCGTCCGTCTGTGCAAGATTACGATGGAGAATGCATGCTGCTCCATCAAGGTCGGTAAAGATCTCACCGAGACCTTTGATGTCCAGAAAAGATTTAGACAAGATGATGTGCTGTCGTGCGATTTTTTCAACATCGTACTTGAAAGAATAGTGCAAAACTCACGAGCAAACACAAGAGGCACTATCTTTCAAAAGTCCGTCCAACTGATCGCACTCGCCGACGAAAATGGTTTTAGCGGTCAATGAGGGCAAGATCAAGTATATGATGTTAAGCAAAAAGGACAACCAACATCAACGTCTCGGGCAGAACGTCACCCTCGGGATAAACATAACTTTGAGTAGGACTTTGTCTACCTTGGTTCTGCTATAAATATAGACAACGACACCAGCGCTAAGGTCAAACGAAGAATAACTCTTGCCAACCGCTGTTTCTTTGGGCTAAGAAGGCATTTGAGTAGCAAAGCCCTCTCTCGGACAACAAACGTCACCCTTTATAGGACCTTAAGACTTCCGGTCCTGCCCTATGGCGACGAGCCATGAACATTATCAAAAATGGATGGGGGGATTTTGGTTGCTTCGAGAAAAAAATTCTTCGGACAATCTTCGGTCCCATCTGCATTGACGGTGAGTGGAGGAGGAGGTACAACAATGAATTGGATGCCAGACGCATCCTATTCTGATAAGACGATCAATTGAACGTGAGCTTTTAATAGTGGTTAAGACCAGAATATATGCTTCTGGAAAATGCCGAAATTGAGGTGAAGCTGAGGAACAAAAAATCTATAATTTCATATAACCTCCTTGAGACAGACTTAAGGAAATATAGTATGTTTAACATAAACGTTGCATTGCAAATGCGAGGCTATCTTTATTGAAGACGCAGAGCGTATAAGCAAATTCTTGGAAAAATATAACGTCTTATCTTTCTTAAAAGGTTCCCTTTTCTGTGCTGGATTCAACCACTTCAACCAATTTACCAGCCAATTCCCGTAACTATGCTTCTCTCATTGATTTGTTATGTTTCTTGTCTCGTATCAAAACGTTTTCCCTAAGGCAACGAAGTTTCGACCGCAACCCTGTTATATATCAACTACTTGTGTCCCTTGAATATTTTCAGAATATTAGAAATGGGAATTGGAAAAGTTTTCAGAATTAAAGGGAAAACTCAAAAACCTTACTAGTTACACGTATCAAAACTATCTGTAGTTATTGATTTTACCTATATTATTCAACAGTTGTCGGAACATGTCCTTTAAGGAAATCCCCAGTTAATTCGCGCGAAAGACAATCGAAATCGGTAGCAATTGCATTGTATCGCCTGTATAGGGTGCGAGTGCAAAGAAAATCTTTTTTCAGAAATTACAAAATAGTATTTTCTCTATATATTCTTTTCTGAGCTCAAGAAGTCTTTTATTCATTATTTATTTCATTATTGGTTGAATAACGGTGCCCAGCCAGGAAAATTTTGCGTTTTGGGAACAGATAAAAGGAGTTCGAGGGCGCCAAATTTGTCAAATTCGGTGGGTGTTGGATGAGTCGGAACTTGAGCTGGTCCTATTTCGGTTTTCGTTCAGAATTGAGCAAACGCGGCTCCCATCTTGCGGAGAGTTTCCTCATATCCAATTTTTTATACAAAAGTTTGCGTACCTGTTCAGTTAAAATGACTATGGCTTCAGGTATCTCCGACACTTTCAATCAGCAATCTTCTATTACCACATCCTTGACTTTATCGATAATTTATGGAACAACTGTCATTTTACGCCGTCCTAAAAAGGGGTCATCTTTCACGCTTATTCTGCCACGTTTGAATACTGCAGCCTTTCCAAATATTGTGGATCGCAAAGATCGCTAGGCAACAGATCGACTCGAAAATTCGAGTGTGTTTATGAAAGATGTCCTTTATAAGACCTTAATGATCCCAGTCCTGGTCTATAGCATAGACTAAACCAAAAACGGATGAGGGTGCACTTGGCTGCTTTGAGAGAAAAATTCTTCAAGTGATGGGGAGGAGATATAACGACGAACTGTATGGACTGAACAGCGACATCGACTTCTCTTCTTAGAAGAGTGAAGACGCAACGTCTTAGATTGCTGAATCATGTAAAACAGAGGGACACTAATGCTCCTGTTCATAAAGTCTTCGAAATCACCCCCAAGTGACGGCGCAGTAGAGGAAGGCTGCTACTTCGGAGGCGCCCGTGAGGGGAACTTACGTCACCTTAGCGTACGGAAGAAAATGAGCTGACTGGAGACGCTTGTTAACCGATCCCCAGGCTCACTCTGGATTGTAGCACATTTGATGTAAGCAAGTACTTTTTTTTATTATTTAGGGACAACGTGCTCTACATTTGGATTACACTTTAGGTCTACAGTCATTGTAGCTGTGTAGTTGAAAGCTCTGACACAAATTTTGAACCAAATGTCTGTCTGATTAACATTTTTTCTGCTTATAAAAAATTATGACGAAAGTAAAAAACTCTTTTAAAAATTAATGAATTTAAATATACGATTACATTAAACACCCAAGCTCGTTACATCTTTCGAATGTGGAAAATGAACTGCTTATTCATTCCAATGGGTCAAGAGCTCCAGGTATTTACCAACATCGTAAATGAGTGTTGCTCGCACACACATTTGCATGTGCTGTGGTGCCTGATAATTATGGTGGAAAATTTTCCCCGATTCGAAAGAACAGCCCTTAGTATTAATCAAGAGACGACTTTTTTTAAACTTATTTCAAGGGTTACACACGCGTATGTATTTATTAATACGTTAATGACTTGAGCTCCGGAGAGGTATAGATGCAATTTCAAGGACGTGTGATAAAGTGCGAATACAAAATTTTACAAAACCTAATCCTTATCCTGGGAATTTTTTTAATGTGACTAGTAAAGCATCAAATCGCCCCTTTTCTGGCTTTTGGTAAGCAGTTTTTTCTTGTTAGTTTGCTACGTGCACAACTGTGAAAAAAATCTTCTCTCCCAGGGAGTATTCTTTATTTCATTTACTTGCCAGGGGATACAAGCAATTTCAGAAAACTAACTAAACAGAAAATCTGAAATCCCTTCGGACATAAGATTCAGAAATTTCTTTTACTGGAAATACATGGTAAGTACTTACAGTTCTACAGTTGATGTTTGTAGCTTGTGTAGCAATTCTAAAACTTTTGAATGTTTGTAGTTCAAGAATCATTCGAGCACGATTCAACTAAATTGCTTTTTAAAGCAAAAAAAAAAACAAATTAAAATTAAGTTTCACGTTAAGTTCTTAGAACTTTGAATTCAAAAATATATCCACAGGTAAGTGCTAGTTAATTGTGTTTTTTTTTTGTTACCGCCATGGAGCAGTATGATTTGATAGTCTTCTAAAAAACGAATCTGGACGGCTTAAATTCTTAAGACGAAATTGGACTGCAGCTGGTATTATGCATGGCTTAAATGAAAATGGAAAAGTACAAGCACTTTGAAGTTACTATATGTAGTCCAGATATTCTCACAAATACAGGGCTATTCAGATTGAAATAAAATTGATACCCTTTATATACTTTATACGAGTATACTCGTATGACAGCATTCAAATATTCTTCAATGAACGGCATGTTGTAATGGCCGAACCGGACAGATGTCATATGTGTTTAACGTAGGTGCCTGCCGTGAAGGCTTAAGCCTACGGTGCGTCTTCGCACAAGATATCAAAACAAAGCGTTGATCAGCGCCCTTCGGGTGATAAAGATACCACCACCAGTACCAGATTTGAAGTCATGTGTAAGGCACGAACTTCCCCTTTGGTGAAGGGTCGAGGCCTATCTAACACCTCAGCCATTCTGTGGATCATGGCATCCGGTTGCAGTGCAACTCCACATCGAGTAGACCAATGATTCCGTAGCAATCAAACAGATGAGCACATGTCGTAGCAGGCTACGACTTACGCTCAACCATGAGATGTCCAAGCACCATTTGTTCTACTCTCCCCGCGACTTTGGGTGTAAACCACAGCCACCACGATACTCCCACAAGGGGGCCAACTCCTAGGTCAGGCTGGAAACAATAGTTCCAGGGGCCCCTGACCTCCCGTGGTACCAGAATATAGCTTCCGGTCGAGCTTCGCAACCTTGCGGTCACTTCCAGTTGGGCACCTCACTGCCCAGGACTGGCAGCCTTCACCTCAATTATCCTACTCAATCAACCCGCTAGCTCTCTACTGCGTCTTCTGAGAAATACTTCCCTTGCAAAGCTACAGGTTCTTTCGAACCATACGGTGTCAGTTAGAATTCCACTGACATCGTAGGTCTCACCATTGAAGGTGATGCCCATAGCATGCAAGTCCCTAACCTCCGAATAATTTGGGCACTCGCAAAGAACGTGCAGCCAGTCTTCATGGGAAGCTCCACATGAGCAATTTGCCGAGCCGCTTAGCCCCCTTTTATGCAAAAATGCATTAAGGGAGCCATGCCCGGTCAACAAAAAGCCCAGGCTGAGGTTAAAGTTCCGTTCAGGAAACCTCTGCATGGTCAGCACATCCCTAAGAAAGCTGTAAGTGACCCTGCCATTATCGCTAGCGTCCCATCTAGATTGCCATCTAGATATCACGCATGCGTTAAGCAAGGCTTTACGCTCCCTCCGGGATAGGCCTTCCACTTCCCTCTGGAGACCCAATTTTGCTCGTTTAGCGGGAGACCTTTTCTGATCTTGAAGGCAATACCACGACGTATCGCCTCCAGATCGAGAGGTGGCACTCCCAACAAGACCTGCATTGCCTCTGTGGAGACAGTGCGGCACACAGGTAGGAAACCAATCAATGCCACTCTTTGGCAAGCCAAAATCTGACGGCAGCAATCATCATTCGCTACCGCATCGTACCACACCGACGCTCCATAAGTTGCACAGGCAACTAGAAGACCGTCGTATATGACACGAACGGAACGCCTGTTCAGCCCCCAGTCAGATCGCAGAATGCGCCCCACCTGGCCTACAGCACACAACATGCGTTTCCGCATTTGCTTGAAATGAGGCATGAATTTCATGCGCTCACCCACCGTTATGCCCAAGTACTTGACCTCAGCCACACACTTAATGCTAACGGCATTCATGCGGATCAAAGGGTTCCGACGTCTCGTTTTCAATTTGCCCTTCAGCAACATTGAAACAGTCTTCTCCGTTGAGACCTTGACGCCAACGCTTTCTCCCCATGCAGAGACTATTGAAAGAGCTCTTACTCCTACTTGTTCCGCAAGAGCCCTGGACGGACCCTCCAGGATAAGGAGCAGGTCGTCTGCATAAGCGCAGCAACCAGAGAGCTCATTCAAACGCCACAGAAGCGGATCCATCATCAAGTTCCAAATAAATGGACCGCAGATGGACCCCTGGGGGCAGCCCTTCTCCACGTCAACGCAAACGCTGTCATGTGCATTGACCACACTCGCTCTTCTACCAGAAAAATAGCTTCCCCAAAGCCCAATTTCCTGGCAGCCCAATTCTCTCAACCTGGTGAGTATACTCTGCCAGTTCAAGTTGTCAAAGGCACCTTTAAAGTCAATAAAGATGCCAATAATAACACTGGCTCTGCTGCTCTGGACCTCTTTGAGGAAAGACCAAGCATCCTCTACACACTTGCCTTTTGTAAAGCCGAATTGGAATGGGGACATTGGTTCCGTCATACTTTCCGAAATCCTTTCCACCATAACCCTTCCCAGCACTTTTCCAAGTACCGGAAGAAGGCTGATGCCCCGATATGATCCAGGATCAGACCTAATCTTATCGGGGGACTTCAGAAGCACAACCACCCTTGCCTCCCTCCAATCCTGAGGGAAGTAGCCACAGGCAATGCACTTGCTATAAAGGCAAAGCAGGTATTCAGGAATAGCTTTCCAGATGGCTTTCGCCATCTCTCCAGTAATTCCATCTGCTCCAGGAGACCTCCTGGAACGAAGAAGTGAAACACACTGCTCAACCTCTTCAGCCCTTAATTCCGGAGGGACCGGAGGCTCCTCCATAAAAGGGTCCTCAACGCGCTCCTCTCTTGGAAAGAACTGACCAAGCAGTGCAGTCAGGCATTCTCTCCATGTGGTTAAAACGCTATTACCCACACGGATGCCTTCAATGTCAGCAGTCTTCTTGACACTCCTGCAAATTTTATACAATTTGCCCCAGGGATCGTCCCTATTTCCAGACACAAAGTTCCGCCAGTGAGCTTCTTTTGTGCTGACTATGAGTCGTTTGTACTCTGCGAGACCTCGCCGAAAGGCAATGCCCAATTGAGCCAGGTTCTCAGCGTTGGCCGCACGAGCCCTTTGGAATCGCTTCCTTAGGTTTCGAACTAACCTTCGCTTTTCAGTCAATAGACGGGTCCACCAATTTACCCTCTTTTGATTGGCCCTGCGGCTCCTCTCAAAGAGTTCATCGTTAACCCGCCATACACATTCGATGATGTGTCCGATTTGCTGGTCGATGTCCAAGCTGCCGTACACCTGAGGTGATACCGAAGTTACCTCCACAAGTACACGAGCACCATAGGCATTCCAGTCAGCGCCTCGCACACACCATCTCCTTTCGGGAACCGTGTCTCTACCAATTGCTATTTGAGTGAATTCAAACTGGATCCAGTTGTGATCACTCATCCCTGCACTAACCGGCCGAACCGGACAAGTGAGCGAAGAAGAAGATAAGCCAAAGACAAACAACTCTCTGCTTGTGTGTCGTTTATTAACAGAAGAGCCAGAATGTATGTCCGCTGAGACATTTATACTCTCGTTAGACATGCTAATTACAGTACATTGAACATTATTAAGATCTTTGGAGACATTTCGGGTGAATCATACGATCAGATGGCCAAATATAGTGTTATGCAAAAAGAGAATAAATACAGTCTCGCAACAAGTATGCAACCAAAATATTTAAATTAAATTTTTCGACTACAATTCGGCCATCTTGATAGTATAATCGACCTGATTACAAAGCTCCTTAAGTAAATTCAAACAATTAATGAAAATAGTTCTTGAAAAAATTAGTTAAATAAAAAAATTTAAAATGTAAATACGTAGGTACATTTTAGAATAGAATCCAATATGAAAATAATTAAACACATTTAATTCAATTAATACAAAAGCAAAATTAAATTCAAAAGAGAAAACGTATTGGAATGCCGGGCTTGAAACGCTTTCATTGCGGTGTTAAACGTTATCTTCTTTATCAGCAAAATCATCCAAACGACCTTCGGCCACACCACCATCATGCTAAGTGTCAACTCGTACAACATTATATGGTCTTATATTGTCCGGGGACCAAATACCCTTTTATGGAAGAAGTGTTACCTGTAAGCCTTCAATATCGCCGACCACATAACGATCATTAGGTAAAACTTCCTTTATTTCGTATGGGCCTCGATATTGAGCGTGAAGTTTCTTGTTGACACCTGGAATGGTTACGAAGTTCTTAATCAAAACATATTCACCTTGTTTATATGATCTTGGACGTTTGCGGTGTTTATCATAAAAGTTCTTATTCCTTGACTGACTTTTTCCTATATTTTCACTTTGCCATTTGCCCAACCTCGTTAACACAGGAGATATTCTTCCCTACAGTATCTTGCAGATACTCGCGCACACGATCCTAGAACTCACCTTTTTGATTTCTTCCAAATAAGAGCACACTAGGTGCAAAACCTGTACTCCTATTTAGGGTGTTGTTAATTGCAAATTCGACTTTAGTTAAATATTTATCCCAATCCATGGTTGTATTCGCTTCGCATTCTTTTGCTATCATCGGGACTATTATCCGATTAATGCGTTCAATTTGGCCATTTGACTGTGGCGAATGAGTAGCTATTTTAATGTGTTTCACATTTTGGTCCTCCAAAAAGTCAGCAAATTCTTTGGATGTGAAGCAACTTCCACGATCCGAAACAAGACGATTTGGTCTGGAGTAGTTCTCAAAAAATGCCTTCAAACAAGTAATGGCTTCCTTGCTCTGGGTTGTCTTCACAGGATAAAGTTTTATAAACTTCGTAAAGCCATCAATCACGAGAAATACGTGTCTTCTTTTTGAATGGGAATAAGGTAAGGGACCGAGATGATCAACATGAAACGTGTCGAACGGGACGTCACCTTTGAGGATAGAGTGTAGTATACCTTCTTTCTTCCCGGATCGAGGCGAAAAATAAATACACTTTAGACAGGACTTTATATATTCTTTTATTTTCGTCTTCATGTTGGGAAACCAATAGCTTGTGGAAATGTATTCGAAACACTTATCTCGTTATCAGCCAAACCTTGAACTGCCTCCTGAGCACGAAGTTTTAACTCAACTTTTGTGCCCGTTGTCTGGAGTTTCAAGAATCTTAGCACATTTTTTAATCGGTATACTGTCGCCGATTCCAAAAATTCTGTCCATTCTTCAGACATACTCATATAATGCACTGCACTATCAGAAAAACCGTTCGCACAAGATAGCGAAAACTTAACTTTGGCCCAAACAAGTAGGTAGTACCGTCGACGCGTTGTTTACTTAATCCCACTTCTGAATTGTAATGGCCGAACCGGACAAGTGAGCGAAGAAGAAGATAAGCCAAAGACAAACAACTCTCTGCTTGTGTGTCGTTTATTAACAGAAGAGCCAGAATGTATGTCCGCTGAGACATTTATACTCTCGTTAGACATGCTAATTGCAGTACATTGAACATTGTTAAAATCTTTGGAGACATTTCGGGTGAATCATACGATCAGATGGCCAAATATAGTGTGATGCAAAAAGAGGACAAATACAGTCTCGCAACAAGTATGCAACCAAAATATTTAAATTAAATTTTTCGACTACAATGTATGAGTGGACGCTCTTGGCTCAATATTCCATGACTTTTTTTTAAGTTGATAGTTAACCTTCATCTTGCCTAAAATACTGGCTCGTTGGCCATTTAACCAAAAATGGGCCTCAACACTTTGAATGATTTTTTAGTGAAAATTCAGTAGAGCCCAAGCAGCGAAAGTTCGACCTACATACATGTCGATAGTCATGTGGTTTTAGCTCCTGAATCAATATGAACTCAAGCGGACGTATAGCCAAGTCATTTCGCAAAACATACTACGTAAACGTTAAAGGAGAGCCTAGCTCTTTTGAATGGCGGGTAGTTGACTGATTGCAATCTTAACTAACCGACTTGTATACAGTTGCAATAACTTTTTTCTGTTTACTTTCTTACCGGCATAGCGACATTAAGGAGTGGATGAATTAATTCAATTTTTTCAACTAAACTTCTGCATTTCTATTTATTAAGGATCTTGTAAGGCCTGAAGATTGGAGTTAACAGACATTACCTAGTAATATATATGTATATGTATTATAAATCTTGTTTATAACTTTTATAACTTTATTTTAACACCAAGTGAGCAGCAGAAATGACTAAAACAAGATGTAAGCATTCTATTTTAGAAACTAGTCACAGAATTTATGACAAACTTGTAAATGAAGCTCAGAGCAAGATGAATCATTTTCTGCAGGAAAAGTACGTATTTTTTGAACAGCTACTCGGTGGATAAGTAAGTACCATCTTCAAACTAAGAGGCGAATTTTTAAATCTTAATTTTATACAAAACCCTGAGCCTCAAATTTTATGCGAGCTGTGAAATCTCAGGGAACGCAAGGATGCGTTGCGCTTCATTGCGAAGTGCCCCATACCTAAAAAGTTTCGCAGAAACTTCTTCGGTGCACAAGCCCTTGGGATAGAGGAAGCAATCCATATCTTAAATGGTGGCAGGGGTTGGGACTTACTCTATAACCACGTAGTGAACGCTTTGCACTAGAGGAACTGCATAATCGAAGAAAGTTTTTAAGGTTTTACAAATGCTATCTTTGTTTTTTAGATTTATGTATACATATTGAGTATAAGTTGCACCAAATTCTTATTTTTAATGTCAATCTGGTAGACGGCTTAAAAAAGGCCAAACCATATATATATTTTTTTTAAATAAATAGTAATCGTTCGACTAACTAACTCACTATATAGTAAATCTTGTTGAAGCCAATTACTTTTCGTGATTTAGTGGTATATAACCAGAAATATTATGATACCTGTCGAAGGGTGGTATGCTTGGGTTTTAATAGTCTTTATTGGATTATTTAAGCCTTTAAAACTTGATCTTTTTGAAAGGTAGAACTTATTCCGGTAATACATGAATAATATATAAAATACTCGTCCTACTTGTATGGCTATGTTATTTCTTTTAAGATAATGAGCGCATGCATTGCAAGACTTCAATCCACAAGCACACATTTTGGCATAAGCGTAGGACAGCAGGAAATAAAGATTGTTGTACAATTAGAATTTATTTTTCAGAAATACAGGAGGACATTGATTAGTAGTCGATCGTCATGCTATTGCTTAGAATAAGGTAAATCACAGCTCTGGTCAGGCAATTTAAGAAAAGTTGTCTTGAGGAAGAAGTTGGCCATGATAGTTTTTAACAATTAATTTTAAGGGCGTTGCGAAGCCCAACACATAGTTGCTGAACATCAGTTTTATTAACATTTCAACAAACAGTATGTCAACAATGAGTTTACACATCGAACAAAAAATCAGTTTTTCAACCTATTTAGCAAAAACATGTTTTATTTATTAATGCGAATAATTTTTCTATGGTAGTTTTTGTTGAGCTAGAGTATTTGCAAAGAAAAAATAAAAAGAAAAAGCTAGTTCAAGGCAAGAATAATGAAAAATATAACAAAAAATAATTTAACTCAATTTTTTAAGTGTCAAACCACTCTTTACACAAGGTATCTGTATATCACTTTTATTTAAAATTTATAAACTTAAATTATTAAAAACTTAAACTTTAGTATTTGGTGTGCCCCCCTTGGCGTCTATAGCGTATTGCAGACGTTTATTAATTCAACTTTTTAATATCATAAGATTTCAGTAAGTTCTACCACTCTTCCATTATGGCAGTTTTAGGTGCGGATTGATTTGTAGGCTTTTAGCGACTTTTTTCTTGAAAAGAGCCCACAAAATTTTGGATGGGGCTTAAGTCCGGACTTTGGGCTAGAGAATCTAATACTTTGCCGCAAATATACAACAGCCACAAACGCACATTTAAGGCCTTGTGCTTAGGATTATTATCCTGATAAAATTTAAAGTGCGGTTTGTTGCCCGTTATTAAACCAAATTTGTCTGCACTGTTTCTTAAATGAATTTTCAATATATTTAAATATTGTTAAGCGTTCATCGTTGTTTCTTTAAATGCTAAGTATCCTACTCCTCTGCTAGAGATACAGCCCCAAACCATTACAGACAGTTTTCCAAATTTGACAGTCGGAATGATGTTCCGATTTTCCAACGAAGTCAATGCCTCTAGTTGGTCCATCGTTGTAATATAGCATAATAATCAACAGGCTCAGAAATTAACTTTGTAGCGAAGGAGAAACGTTTTTCGATATTTTCCTTAGAAAGCAGTGGCTTTAATCGTGCAGCTCTTGATGAGTATTTATTCTTCGTTATCGTATTTCGAACCGTTTCGTACGAAACAACAACACCACACTCTTTCTTGAGTTGCCTTGCAATCGCCCTTTGTGGGTTTACGTACAGTTTTCTCATTAATAAGCGCTCTGATCTTTCATTAATTTGAGGCTGAGGACCACCTCCGTACTTTGGCTCTAATCTGCCCTCATTTTCAGCGCGATTTAAGATGTTGTAGTATATCAACTGAGCAATCTCAAACGTTAACCTTTTGCCTGGGGTTTTAAAGTACTCGTAGCAGTATTTAGCCTTTATGATGTACACACAGCAAATATTTCTCACAATTTGACCACAAAATCAAAGGAAAACATCAACATTAAGCAGCGATGCAAATTGATAAGGGTAACCGTACCCGTTATCAGTGAGTTGATGCAAAAAGAAATGAAAACAACCCTTGTGCAAAGAGTTGTTTGACACTCAAAAAACTGAGTGCAATTATTTTTTCTTGTGTTTTTCATTATTCTTTTTTTAAACTTGTCATTTCTTTTTATTTATTCTTTGCAAATACGAGTACTCTAGCCTAATAAAAATTACAAAAAAACTTATTCGTATTAATAAAAAAAACAAAACAGTTTTTTGCTTATTAAATTGAAAGATTGATTTTTTTTCGATGTGTAAACTCTTTCTTGGCATACTGTATATGATTATAAAAAGTGAATCTAGTCTTGGTGCTTGCCTGGGTGCTCTTGGCTTTTTAAAAATAAAATTTTTGGGGTTGTTTTCGGTCATCGGAAAAGAGGAAGACTGCGAGTCAGGGGCACACTCAAGTGTAACAAAGTTGGAGGAAACCAGCTAATGGTCGAGCTGGCTGGAGACGCTTGTTGGTTGAGTTCCTTTTTCACCACGGACTGGAGCATCACCTTAAGTAAGTGAGTAAAAGCCAATCATTTTACGAATTTTAAGCTTTAAGATTTAAGAAATTCTAATCCAGAACGCAGAGTTATACTTGCTTTCTTATTTGCCAACTTTACTCAATTCGTAATATCATAAGTCCTTTAAGAAACATTTATGACTGATTATTATAAATTGATGTAATTAGATATCCAATTTCCCGTGTTATAAAAAAGCAATTGTTTTACTAAAAACATGTGTAAAAAATATATTATACCACTTTACATTTATATTTTAAAGAAATCAATTACATGAAATTCAAGACCCAAACTATGAATTTTATTATTTTATGTTGTTTATAACATAGCACCCACATCATCTTTGGACGCAACATTAAACGGCACTGTAAATATTTTTGGCACTAAATTCTATTGGTGTTCTAAATATCATAAGTTATATAATCATTGAGCGTTTAACCGTGAAACTAGCCTTGCAAAAGTGTTGCTACCAGTTTTATTTCTTTTTCAGCTCAATTATGAAGAAGCCAGAAACGGCTTGTAATCCATTTATATCTGCAATAAATTGTCCAATTTTCAAAAACTCTTTGCAGTAAATTAGGCTGTATTTCGGCAAGAACGAGTTAAATGTTCCAAGTGGTTAATTGTTTCTGATTTATCAGTGTAGACATGCTGCTCTACATATACCCAGTGAAAATAATTCAATAAATTGTATTGCGCTTTATGTAGCATATGACACCGTCTTGCTGAAACCACATGTCTGCGAAATTTATGCATTCAAATTAAAGCACAAAAGAGTTAGTAATAATGTCTCTGTATCGCTCACCTTTGACTGTAACGTTATAAAGCCGATGGACCAATGATTCTACCGGCAGCGACCGGTGACTTTTACTAGATGTAATGGTGTTTTGACAATAAGTTGTTGATTATCATCGCTCTAAATGTAAAAATTTTGTTTAGTGACATGACCGACAAGAAGAATGCATTTCAAGCGTGGAAAAATGCAATCGGATATCGCAAAGTACTCGAGCGGAAAACCTTTACCAGAAGTTGCAACAAATATCCTCACGGTCGGCAGATAGAAAACAAGCTATACAAGATATTCAAACATGGTACAACTCTAAAGTGCCAAATATTTTTAAGCTCGCTGTACAGAGGCGAAAAAATTAGATGGAAATAACGTCGCCGAAATACATGAAAAATGCAGACAGTCGCTTACTAACAAATGAAAAGGAAATTTGTGACCGGTGGCTTGAATACTGTAAAGAGTTGCTTAAAAAACAGTTTCCACGTGATATCGGCCGACAGCTGATCGATTCGAGGAGGAAGTTAAAAGCTCGGCTGGACTAACGACAGAATTTCCAGTTAATGTCGGAGTGCACCAAGTAAGCGTCCTTAGCCCTTTCCTCTTTCACGTAGTATAGGACTATTTTTTAAACGACTGCATGCGCAAGGCAAATGTAACGCCAATTCTCTTCGCTGCTGACGCAGTTATACTGAGCGATAACGTCGAAGTTTTGCAGAACGCCTTAGATTCATGGAAAAATGCGCTAGAGAGAAACGGGTTTAAAATAAGTCGTCCAAAGACGGAGCATTTGACGTGCCCATTTGCGCATCCATTGCGACCTGTTCCGGATATAATGTTAGACGGAATACTATAGTTCTTCCGAAAAGCACTATCTTTAAGTACTTAGGATTAATCGTTAACATGGAAGCGAAATGTGACGGCATCGTAAACCACAGAGTGAGTTTCTGCGGTGGATGCAATGGTGAGAAAATTAGAGAATCCTTTGTGGCCGAAAATTTCCACCTAAATTGAAGGGGAAACTCTACCCCACGGTTGTTTGACCAGCTCTTATGTACGGTTCACAGTGCTGGACAATGAACGAGGCGTTTCAAAACAAGACAGCAGCGGAAATGAAAATGTTAAGGATGTCTAGTGTAGTCACTAAACGCGATTGCATTAGATCTACGCGTATAAAAGGAAGTCTACATATAAAGAATTCGGTAACCGAACAGCTTGAGGCGAATAGAACAAGCTGGTATTGCCACGTTCAAAGAAGATCTGCGGAAAATCCGGTTAAAAAGGCACTATCAACTACAGTCACTCCAACTGTAAGAAAACGAGATCGGAAAAATAATTCCTTGATTTCTCTGATGGCAAATACGCAAGAACGCCTGGGGCTAACCACTGAAGCGATCCAGGACCGAGCATTATGTAGACGCGTTCTGCGGTCTGCGACATTAGCCAACCCCATAAGCGAAGCAGCAGCGATGCAGTAAAAATGGGAAACTCGTAACGCATAATTTCGAATAACGAGGAAAGGGTTAATAAAAGGATAAGAAGACATAGCCATTTAACTAAAAGTGCTATATCACTAATCAAAGTCCCAAGCACCGTAGTTGGATTCACTAAAAGGGACGAGGAGGAAGAATCAGAAATGCCACACTCTTCGGTGAAACACCGAATTCAAATGTCTAGAAATCACACTAGATGGACAATTTACTTGGCAAACTTACCTTTCCAAGACTATCGACAAAACCAGGACCTCATAATGAGGTCTAAGTCTATTGGAAAAAATTGGGGACTTAACCCCGAAACGATACAGTGGATGTAAACGGCAATAACGAGACCTATCATCACCTATGCAGAAGCCGTTTGGTGGCATAAAGCAACGCAGAGGTCAACGCAGGCCAAACTCAACTGTTTGTGGAGCTGGACAAACGGGTGCAATGAAAGTCATGGCAACAGCTGCACTTGAAGTTGTCCTACACATCCCACCACTTCATCAAGATCTCATAAAAGAAGGTATAGTAAATGCCTATATGCTTATCACAGAAGATCCTTAATGAATTCAGAAAAAATGAACTACCTAGAATACTCGTATACTTAAGAGACAAATGTCTACTACGATATAATTTTCAGCACAACTTTATGGTTATATTTCAAGATGGTTTAAACTGACAACAGAAGAAACCAGGATCTGCTGAGGATTCACATGTATGGTACACAGACGCATCCAAAACGAATATAGGGTTTGGAGGAAAGCCCCTAACTCTAAAACATTTCTATACGACAGTATGGATACAAGCAACTCCGTACTACAGGCTCAAGTCCGTGCAACAGAGATTTGTAGTCGAAAAAAAAGCTAAACAAATACATACATAACAAGCACAAACATTTACATTTTCTCCGACAGCAGAGCAGCTCTCTTTGCAATAAACGCTGTTGAAATGATATCAAAACATGGCTAGAGGAAAAGAAGCTACATTTCAGGAGAGAATCTGAGGAAACAGACAAAGTAAAAACTTTATGCCACAAAAAAATTAAGTTACTGCTACAATTAAGTACAGGTCAGATTCAGGCCACTGCCGTGTAAAAAAACGCCCATGACAAGTCGATAAATGCAGATTGTGCAACGAGGACGTGGAGACAGCAGAACACATACTATGTGACTTCTTCAGTTTGATCAAACACTTCAACGTTACCTAGGCAAATTTTATCTCGAAGCAGCAGATATAGCTGCCAGCTCACATAAAAAGTTAGCCGCCTTTCCTACAAATTACTGCATCATAGATAAGCTTTCTATAGAGAACATCACGAATGGCCTTTTTCTGTCCGCAGTGATCTGGGATTCAATAAAACACCTCCCCCTTCAATCTAAACCAATCTAATCTAAACAGAATTTTCGAATGAAATTGTGGATCAATATCAATATTCCCTTCAGCCCATTCACCAAATGAACGGCGGGAACGATGATTGTGTGGCTTCAATTTCTATACATATTGAATCTTGGTTACGTACGTACTTACGCGGATTACGTATTATCGTTTAGAGTTAATGTTTTGCGAATATTATCCATAGTTTTTCGAATTTATCGCTTTGGTGGACAATTATGAGTACTATAAAATGCACGTAATGCTAGGCCAAATAAAGTTTTGTTTTTTTGGATAAATCACAAAAAAGGACCCCAATCCGCTTAAGAGTTCATCATTGAAACTTATTAGCACTGACATGTCTATGACGTTTTGTGGCAGATTATCTGTCGATTTTTGAACAAATTTAATTTGTTTTGAAAAGATACGCGAGCAATTGATATTTCTGAAAAAAAACCATAAAGTAGAATAAATTAATCGCAGATAAAGTATTTATTTTGGTAATTAACATGCAAAAACACGGCTTATGATGATGTGTGCTATTTGATCCAAACGAATTTGCATTATATTTATAATGTCATTGATTGGTTCTACAACTGCCTTTAACAATCTTTTACTACATGCTTGCCTTCCATAGAATTGAATAATCACATTGATTTGGTGTCCTTACATTTCATATTGAGTACCTTGTTGCTAAGGCAAACTGCAATGTTGGTTTCGTTAAACGCATTGCTAAGGACTTAAAGAATTCATTTTTTCCATTATCCCTTGACGTGGTAATAGTTTCATCAGCCTTAAATCATGCAGACATGGTTTGGAACAATGAAGGATGATACTTTAAAGTGCTTCATGTAATAGAATTATATCCTGAATATAGAGCCATTAAAACCACACTAACAGACGATGAGCAAAATGTTATAGCTGCAAAGATGCGCACAATAGGCAGTTCCCACCCTGAATATCGTGGTTTCTATGCTAAAAGTCATCTACATGAAACTGCGATAATAAACAGAGGAAAATCATTGTCGAAATGTTTCTACAACGCACAAAACCTTTTGTTCATTTGGTATAGGAATGATAGTCACAGTATCCACCCTAAAAATAAATACAATCATTGCCTTAACTGAGGGAAACAAGTGAATGAAGCTGAAAAAGCCCACAGTTCTTGTTGAATAAGTCAAGTCGACGATGTAAATGTACTTGAGATAGTTAACTCACAAAATATGTGAACAAAGCTGAAATCTCACTCTTGTCATGTAAAACTGAATACTCAACTCCTGTTTCGTTGGATGCTTACAACTACAGCATGATAATGCACGACGAAACAGGAAGGAGGAAGCGCTGATTAGAAAACGAAACACATTTCTGCTTGATTCATGCACACCTACAAATGATAGGAATACCAAAATTTGCGTTACGCCAAAATTTCAAGGGAACAAAATGAAAGACCACAACAATGAAACCACCTTCGGTTGTAATTTCTCTGTACAGCATAAAGATGCATGAACAACGATTAAGGTTGTAGTATATGGCCCAAATAATAAATTGAATACAATATTTTGCCACGAACCAGACCCAGATACAAGAAATCGATTTTTACGTCTAGGCTACCACCCACAAAACTTTACGAATTTCTCCCTATGACCATCGGTGGTTGCAGTAATAATTTACACTCAACATCTGGAACAAGTAATCTTGAGTCCTTAATTAAGCATCAATATATAAAAACAATCTTCTTGGACAGTTGCTGTTCTCTACTTTAATAACTCGCACAGACGACAAGGTATTACAGAATTTCACGAACCGATGTGCTGCGGATGCTCTACTTTTTGAGTAGTACTTATGTAGGTGTCTGAACATACATTTTGTCAAAATAATATATTACCAGTACTGAGTCAGTTAAAGCAACGCAAATCTTTTTTATCTTACTATTTATTTTATTAAGTTGAATAACGACTGACTTAAGGTTTAAAGTAAAAACAATCTTTTAGCAGTTTTTGCATGCAAGTCGCACATCGAGTACTTTGAATTAGAATTTATTTTGTTTCCTTTGAAATACGCTCCATTTGAAGCGGAAATTTCTTTCAACGAAGAGTCCAGTCATCCATACTAGGGATGCCACGAATATAGGTTTAGCTGAATACCGAATATTCGGCGACGCTCTAGGCTGAAGCGCCGAAGATTCGGTGGCCGAATCGTGGCCGACAAATCTACAGTCTTTTTTTTGATTTCCGATTGGATTCCGTCGCGATAAGCATTATTTGCTCATTGTTCATTGATTGCATCACATTGTATTTCCAAAGTGGTAAGTTAGCACTACCAAGCAAGGAGTTTTAGTTTAGTTATACATTTATCAGTGACAATTTTTATGAATATTATGGATATAGTTTTGAGTTACACATGCGCTTTTTTGTTCATGAATCGATATTCGGTATTCGGCCGAAATGCCGGAATTAGGAATCTCCGGCAAAGAAAGTAAAAGCCTTTTTTGCGAAAGTGTTTGTGTTGCTTATAAGTTTAGTACTGAGGGGAAGTTGGTTCCAAAGTAGTTAGCTCATTGGACTATCACGCAGACAGTCTGGGTTCGATTCCTGGCTGGGTTACCAACAATTTTTCAAATCACCATCACCCTGGCAGTGGCAAACTCTCGAAAGCAAAATTGCCTGCGAAAAAGCTTCTAAGGAGTGCCGTTTGGACTCGGCGATAAACCGTAGGCCCTGCTCAGATGTGACAAAAATGACAACATGAGCAACACAAATGAGTGTCAAGAAGCTAGGCCATGGGCCCATACCGGGCTGCCAGCGCCACAGTGTTTTTTTTTTTTGTCGGATTACTTCTCACAAAGTTGATATGGTCAAAAAGATATTTTGGTTCTTTAGATTGTATTACTTTTTGTAATAATAACAAAGTTTGATATTTCAAAAGACTTGGCAAACAGCAGCCTGCTATTTTTTTGTAGTAGTCGGAAATGTGGTCATATCTTTTCAGATCAAATACTATATATATCTTATATGCGACAGTAAGTTATCTCTTGGACTCAAAGTCCATGTTAGCAAATAACTCGCAGCTTTACCGAAAAATGTGTAAAATAAAGTAAACCCCAAGATTTTTCATATTTTCCGCATATGCGATTGGGTTCTGCTGGAGGAAGAGAGTAAAGAAATCTGCTTCTGCTTAAAATCATGGCTACGGACTTTGCTGGATTGAGCTTGAGCTCATTTTTTATCATACAAGATGAGATTTTACACAATTCCTGATTCATTCGGCTGGAGGCTGGCATTATATCCAGTTTTGGAAACATTTTATAAATTTGAACATCGTCTGCATAGATGTGATATTCGGAATCTGAGAAACATTCTATTATAGCGTTAATGAAACAGTAAAATAAAAGGGGTCCTAGCACAGAGGCTTGTGGGACGCCCATTAGAACCTTTAATCTGCTAGAGCACTTATTTTTGTGAAACACATACTGTGACCTATTAAAAAGGTATGATTTAATCATGTTGCATAAGGAGTTTTCAAAGGAAAACCTAGTTTGAAGTTTTTCAATAAAATGTTATGATTGACGCCTTTAAAAAATCCAAGAATACAATTAATCCCACCATGTGCTAGTCGAACCCAGCACGAATATCTCCACAAATTTTGATCAGAGACGTAGTGCAATTGTGTTTGGCTCGGAAAGCGGATTGGTGGTTAGTTTTTTAGTTTCTTATTATTGAGAAAAACCTTTATCTAATTTCTCATAATTGTTTACATAAATTTGCTCAAAAATGGCAAAATGCAGATTGGGCTGTATTCGGTATTGTTTGCCAGGTATGGCTTAGGTAATGGCAAAACTTTAGAAACTTTCCAGATATCAGGGAAAACAGAAGTGGTCAAAAGAATGTGGCTTGAATGTTCTCAAAAATCATTCACTAGTATAGATTTTTGAAGTAGCACATTAACGAGGTATAAATTGTTTTGCCACACTTTGGGCTTTTTCGGAAGAAGCTCTCCTTTAAATGCTATAAAATATTGTTTATTCACGGTTTGACCCACTTGAAGAATTTTTGAGCAAACAACACCATGAATATCGAAGAAAAAACATTGAGCAAAGTCTCGGATGACAGGCCATTTTTCAACAGCTTCAAGGTCCTCTTTGAACTTTTCTATAGTAAAAGTCGCCAATAGCACTTGAGGTTTACAAATGTCTTGTGTAGATTTCTAGAAATATGGATAATTAGTGCATCTCATATAAAATTTAATTTGCATTCAGTCTTTTCGCAAGTGAACATCGTGCGTATACACGAGTATGTGCATTTAATAATAAGCAAAACTATGTCGAGACTAAGATATCTTTTTGGAGTGATATTTCTGGAGAAAACAATGACGAACTTGTGCAAGAAGAAAACGTTGTTGATGACGATGATTTATACTCAGATGATAGCGATTCTGGCACTGAAAAGGAAGCGAGCGAAACAAGCAAATCAGTTGTTGAAAGTGAAACAACGGATCCATTGTTTGCTTCAAAATATGGTATTGTGTAGCAACCACAACCATTTCAGCATCAAAGTGGCAGATTTCGAAATGAAAATGTGATTTGCTTTCGTCCGGGAACAAGATATGCAAAAGTTTTTTCCTTTTTTCTTTTCATCGCACCACAAATTGAAACCATTGTTTTGAAATATTCTAATGTGTATTAACAAGCTAAATACGGAAAAGACTTTAAACAAATCGATTCAAATATGTTGCAGGCATATATTGGTATTTAGGTAGAGCGTTATATAGCTTTCTATTTAATTTGAAAAGATTTTTAACATACAACGAAACTACAAGCTATTTATTTGATGATGAAAGAGGGCATCCAGTGTTTAAAGCAATAATGTCGAGGAGAACGTTTGAATATAGGAACCAAGTTATTCGTTTTGATGATACCGTAGATAAATTTGTACCAATTCGAGAAATATTCGATAAATGATCTTATTATTTATCTTTAAATTACTTTTCGTGAACGATGTTAATTTCGTCAATGCCGTGGAAATTCAATCATATTTGCGAAAAGCAATTGGTGCCAGTTCGAGTGAAAAAAGGCAAGACGAACTTGTTGAAAGGTTGAAACATAACAATGGATAACTTCTTTTCTTCCCATGTTCTTGGGCAAAAACTGTTGTCAACTGACATTAAAATGGTTGGCACTACGAGAAAAAATAATAGAATCATTCCACCAATGCTTCTTGAATGTAAAAACAGACCGTCGTATGAATACACATAAGCATTTATCGACAACACAGCACTTGCTTCGTACATTGGAAGAAAAAATATGTGTACTGTATTGCAAAGTTAAAGGTGGGGCAAAGTTAATCATCCTATCAGAAGATGTTATAATTTCTGCAAATGGCGTCGTATGTCAATCATATTTGACATTTGTGAACAAGACAGCTGCAGTATACAAACAGACAAGCAATAGAGCGCTATACTCCGCTGTCAAGGCATCCTCAATCTCAACAACAAAGGGGACGATTTTGTATCGAAAATCATCATGAACGACGAGCGAGCGTATTTCCACTTAAGCGGTCACGACAATAGGCAACATCTTCGTTTCTGGGGCACCGAAAATTCGGGTAAGATGCACAAAAAGCCATTACATCCACTCGAAGTCGTAGTTTTTGGAGGACGGCCAGCAAGATCGCCCGATTGAACCATCCCTGATTTCTTTCTTTGGGGCTACTTGAAGTCGCGGTTTTATTTCAACAAGTCTCAGATAATCGCAGTCCTTAAGGAGCATATTCGACAGGAATGCGAACAGTTATCACTGGAAGTCTTGCGGAAAGTCATGAAAAATGCAATAAAACGGGCACAAATGTGTATCAACACTGGCGGCAGCCACTTGGCGGATATCATTTTTTAAATTATAGAGTATTGCAATATAACAAAAGGTTTGTTCATATACCTATATTAATTATTATTTAATCATTATCAAGTTATCTAATGATTTTTATTTTTAATCGATAGTGGCGGTGTAGTTGACACAATGCTTTCCCGCTACAGAAACGAATACTACCAATATATGTGGCCAATGGCTGTTTCCCAGATATGATCGATACTTCTGCGGTGGATGCATTAACTATTTTGAATTAGAATTGACAAGCAACACAAAAACCAACAATACGAAGGAATTTTCTACTGAACTACTTTCTAGCTGCTAGAAGAGATAAACCAAGATCGCATCATCAGTATCCCTGCTTTCAACTGTTTCAGGAGAAAGTTAACCAGCACAATCCTTAGAAAATATTTCTGGATCATCTTCATCAAATCCACCAAAATGATCAAGAAGCGTCCCAACACAAACAAAAAGGCAGAGCAAGATGTCATGTTTGCTATGAAGAAAAGTTCGCCACCAAAAATAAAATATGTCCATGCGACAACTTGTTTTTGCACAAAAGCCGCTTGTAAAAATCAACATAATCGAAATGTTTGTGTAAAATGTATTCAAGAAAAATTAATTTGAATTTATTTTTACTTGCTCCCTTAAAATAAAGTTATAAAAGCAATATTTCTGTTTATATTAATTAATAAAAAAATAAATTCATGAAAAGTACACTAAATTCCCATATGTCTAGAAATCTGCACATAAGGGTAGACAAGGTAATTTTTGTTTGAGGATAAGATGAAGGTTAAGTGTTGTCTGGCATAAGATGATAACGTTAAGAAACTTATAGCTAAAAACATGACACCAACAAGGCCTAGCAGATTTCGAGGTTATTTGGATAAACCCCAATTTAAGAGGTGCGTAGACATTGATGGAAGTGATTAAATTGTTACAACCTTCGCAAAGTACTCGTACATCGTAGGAGTCGTTGTGACCTATCATCACCAAAGTGAAGTAACTTTAGCCGTCAGACCAAAACATATTGCGACATCATTTTGTTTTCTCTGAACAAGGTTATCCATGCAGAATTTTCGCAGAACTCAACGGGTAATAATATTTTAATTAAGACTGAACTTCGCTGATGACTTTCACGTTTTGCTTTTTCATGTACGAGTAGCATTATGAAATTTAATACCGAGTTCGCTATCCCTTCAAGCTATTCCATTTTATTTAACAGTTTTTGCTGCTGTAAACAGAAACTATCTACTTAGCTCCAGCCTCAATCCCTATTTGTAAGTTTATGCCTTCAAAAGTGCATAACAAATAAATGGATATTTACACATCATCACAAGGAGTTTCTGTAAAAACCTTATCTCAAATTAGTCAGAAGCATCGCAACTTTATAGTATTGAGAGTTTTTTTTTAAAGATAATCGAATACACAAATCCTTATGGACAATATTGTATAACCCTAATTTTTTGTTAAAGGTGTTTTTTGTGCCCTGGCCGAAACACTTTTTTAAACTTTTCCATGAATCCCACTTTTTCTTTTCTCTTTTGGGGAAGATAAAAAACACAATTTTTACAGCCCGTCCTATTAAAATTAAAATCTCCAACTGGCCTTCCCTAGATACCCATTTAACTCCATTATATCAACACCAACTGATGAACGAAGTATTAATAAAATGTGGAAAAACCAAAGGTCGTCGAGTAACGTTTGGGGAAATATGCAGTGCTACATTAGCAACATTTTCTGTATCGAACAACTTCATCCTCATGTGTCCCTGACTCTTGTACTACTTAATGGAAAAGCGCACACTACGACTTGTTCCACAAGTTCAAAGAAAGTTGATAAATGAGCCAGTAGGTGAGTTCTTAAAGGCTCTCTCTGATGCCGTAACCTAGCGCATTTGTCAGCTACGTATTGTAGGAGTGATGTGCTGGCGGGCACATTATAATTTCTAATGACTTCATTAATGGACTGTAATAAAATACTGCATAGAACAATTTTTAATTGTACCTTATAATCCAGGGAATTATGTCTGGAGACCTCGGGTTGAAACTACGCGTATAATGGGTAAGTTTGATGTACTTGCATAGAAGGTGAAAAAAAATCTGTGATCATGTCCTTATAATTTCCTCTGTTCACATTGATCACTTCCTCTCTGAATCCTTTCATGTCTTACAAGTCTTTTTGTACAATTTCATGAACGATAGTTGTTGGATGCCCCAAAGTTATTTTCCCAACTTAGTGTTTGGATTTTCACACAAATTTCGGTCCAATTGACGAATATTTTCGGTGAAAATGTTTCACGGAGCCTTCGCACCTACAAACATGTTTATGGAATGTCCCCCTAAACTTAAGCCCTTGTAACCTACAAACTTTAAAGAGTTACGTTCATATGCGTCCCTTTTCATTGTGGTATGTAAGAACAAACATTTTGAGGATGTTCATAGACCCTTCAGGGTGAGCTGATAATGAATATAAAACGGGCTACTTAATGCAGTGCTTTGTTCATATATACTGTGCATGGCACGCCTTGCCAAAGTAGGCCAAGAACGAATTGAGAACGAATCGATAACAGTTATTGTAATATATGTATGGCCCTATCGGCAATCCACATTTCACATAATTCGTCAAATGTCAATTTGCTTTAGGCATTTGTGAAGCAAAAAGAATTACAATTTTTGTGAATAAGAATTGGAGAACTATGTTCCTGAAGTACGCGCTGACAGCAGAATATCAGCAGAACTTCTATACCCTGACATCAGAAAGACATGGGAAAGAAAAAGACTACCCTCATCTTGAAAGAAAGGCATAATCGTGAAGTTCTCAAAGAAGGGCGACCTGAAAGAATGCAACAACTGGAGAGGAATAACTCTACTTAACTCCATATACAAGATACTAGCAACAATCATTCAAAGGAGACTTCAAAACGAAATCGATGGAAATCTACGAGATCAACTACGAGGCTGGCTTCCGCCCACATAGAGGCTGCGTAGACCAAGCCAACAATCTGCGCATAATAGTTGAGCAGTCTATAGAATGCCGTAAACCTCTACACCGGCTGTTCATCGATTTCCAGAAAGCCTTTGATATCATCAAAAGACTTGCAATATGGAGAGCACCTAACAAAAAAGGAGTACCCGAAGAAATAATTAACATCATCAGAGCAATGTAAGAAGATTCGGATCTCGCGATACTACATAATGGAATCAATCATCAGTGTCTCTTCACTACAAATACAGGAGTAAAGCAAGGATGCCCACTCTCACCTCAACTGTTCACAATTCAACTTCGAGTTTCACATGACAACTCGAGGACTTATATTATGCGGACGATGTTTGTGTTCCATCAAACAAGCTCAGTGACACTCAACAGTGAAAACCTGGTTGATTTCAAACAATATCATACAGAAACTTCATCAACAAATGTCTCCGATCCAGATGCCGTCCCAATAATACCTGGAGACGATCGATACTCCTGGAATTAGGAAAACTCAACCTCATTTGGAATAATGTAAAGATAACTGCAACCAACCGAGTGAGATGGAGATGCCAAGTAGAAGCCCTATGCTCCCAAATGGAGTGGTAAAAGGAAAAAAAAAGAATAAAAAATGTTCTTGAAGAGCGCTGAATAATCGTCGCGACGTTTTTAATGAACAATTCGTCTTAGTATTATATCTTACGTGCATTTCTCGTTCCTGTTTTTCGGGACACCCAGCTAACAAGCCCTGACTTGCATGTTGACCGTGAATCGTATCTAACCTAAGGTCAGAACACCCTAATGAAGGGAATTTTGCGTCAAAATTCATCATGACTGTTGGTCGCATTTTCACATAGGAGAATACGTGACCATTTCTGCAGACTGTATAACGGCGATGACGGACCAAATACCGCTGTCAGGCAGAATCAGCCTTTCAACTTGGATGATGATGACCAACAATTCCGTCCACCCGACCTGGATGAAGTGAAGATAGCTATATCGAAGCTTAAGTCCAATAAAGCTGCGGGAGCGGATGGCCTGACTGTCGAGCTCTTCTAAGCGGCAGGCGATGACTTGGTAAGGAGCATACACCAACTCATCTGTAAAGTATGGTCGGACGAAAGTATGCCCGATGACTGGAACCTCAGCATTGTTTGTCCGATTCTCAAGAATCAGATCGATACACACCACCTATTCATCGATTTTAAGGCCGCGTATGACAGCATTTATAGAGACGAGCTATACAGAGCAATGTCTAGTTTTGGCTTCCCTGCCAAACTCGTCCGTCTGTGCAGGATGACGATGGAGAATGCACGCTGCTCCATCAAGGTCGGTAAAGATCTCACCGAGACCTTTGATGTCCAGAAAGGATTTAGACAAGGCGATGTGTTGTCGTGCGATTTTTTCAACATCGTACTTGAAAGAATAGTGCAAAACTCACGAGCAAACACAAGAGGCACTATCTTTCAAAAGTCCGTCCAACGACTCGCATACGCCGACGATATTGACATAATCGGGAGAAAGCAGCGTGATGTCAGTGGCGCTTTCGCGAGTATTGAGATGGAAGCAGCGAAAATGGGTTTAGCGGGCAATGAGAGCAAGACCAAGTATATGCTGTCAAGCAAAAAGGACAACCAACACCGACGTCTCGGGCAGAACATCACCTTAGACAGATATAACTTTGAGGTAGTTAAGGACTTTGTCTACCTAAGCTCCGCTATAAATACAGACAACGACACCAGCGCTGAGATCAAGCGAAGAATAACTCTTGCCAACCACTGTTTCTTTGGGCTAAGAAGGCAATTGACTAGCAAAGACCTCTCTCGGATAACAAGAGCCACCCTTTATAAGACCTTAATAATCCCGGTCCTGCTCTATGGCGCAGAGGCATGGAGATTATCAAAAATGGATGAAGGTGTTCTTGGTTGCTTCGAGAGAAGAATCCTTCGGGCGATCTTCGGTCCCGTCTGCATTGACGGTGAGTGGAGGAGAAGATACAACGACGAACTGTATGGACCTACCCAGAAGAGTGAAGATCCAAAGACTGAGATGGCTGGGTCATGTAGAGCGCATGGATACCAATGCTCCGGTCCGAAAAGTCTTCGAATCCGCTTCCGAGGGACAGCGCAGTAGAGGAAGGAAGACTCGGGTGGCGCACGCAAGTTGAAGAGGACCTCAGCCAACTTAGCGTGCGAAACTGGAGGCAGCTTACCAGGGATCGAGCTGGCAGGAGAAGCTTGTTGACTAAGACCCAGGTCCACCCCGGACTGTAGCGTCACCTAAAGTAAGTAAGGATACGTGACCAAAAAAATTGCGGCTTTAGGACACTGAAAATCTGCGAGCAATGCACGAAGAGCTATTATATCACATAAATGTCACTGCATGATGTGCTGTTGATGCCGGGGGAATCATAGGGCATTTTTTTTTCAAACGGTGCCAAATGGTCGCTGTGGATATTGGGCGCCACAGAGCCATCATCAATGAATTTTAATTCCTCAATTAGATGAATTGGGACTGGAGGACATGCGCTTCTAACTGAATGCTGCAACAGCCATATAACACGAGTTACAGCCAAAATTCTAAAGCAGGTCGTCTGATATTACCATTTAGGCTATTTCCACTGACCCGCAAGATCGACCAATTTTACCCCTCTTGAGTTTTTTCTTTGGGGTATAAAAAGTCATGGCTAAAAGAGATACGATCTGGAAACCCATCAAGAAGTGGAGAACCCATCTCCGGAAGTTCTAAAGAAAACAATCAAAAATGGCATAAAATATACCAATTACCAATGACCACGTTCAATGGCGGCGGCCACTTTAGCGATATCATTTTCAAAACATGACGGATAAAAAACTTGAATGACCAAATAAACACTCAAGATATATATATATATTTTATTATTTTCCAAAGACAAAGCCTACCGTGTTTAAGTTGGGTGTAAGTAGGTAATCGAATATTTTCAACCAAGATTTACATCAATCAAATAGTAGTAGTATCAGAGGCACGCATAATTTAGCCATACTTTGAAAGTAATAAGATATTAGATATTCCAAACACTACCGCTTTATACTTTCTTTATTTGTCGCCTTGGAACTTATCTAATGCCCAATAGAGCGCCACATAAATTTATTATATTACCAAACAAGTTAAAGGAATTCCACTACAGTCAAAAACACAAAAGATCCATTTCGTTCTACATGCCTCATTTACTATATGCTTATTAAATGCGTGGCCATTAAAATAAGGCATTTATTATTTCTCAAACCTTTTAAGATGATTTACTTTCTCATATCATTGTAACTAGGCTTTCATCAACTGCTTTTTAAATTTAATTTACTTTATTCTAGAAAAAATACCAATATAATATGGTACACACATTCATCTTCCTATATGTAGGTGACTACACGTACAAATGTGTGTTGGATGAGGTTGTTCCACTTTATAGTATTCTGCAATTTATTGACCACTTATGTCTTGTGATTTATGGCTTATCAGAGACGGTCAGACTATATGTGGGGTGCTCATTCGTGTTTCCATGCTCTTGCTCTAGTTCCAGCTTTAGCTTTAGCAATTCTCATAAATCGAAAGAAAGTCATTTACTAAAGAAAGGACAAAGTAAAAGAATGAGAAAGTTTAAATTCTAAGCTGGTATAGGAGAAAAAAATTAGAAACAGAATCGTTGCCTTACAATTTCTTTATATGGCACTTCGTTGACCTTTACCAAAACGATCAAAAGCAAAGCCCCTAATGCAGTAAAAATTATGACTTTTATTTGGTTTGGCCGGGTTATACTTGATGGTATTCTGAAATTATCGTATGCAATTTGTAAAACCAATAACAATGGTAAGTTCAGTGGAAAAACTTGAGAATATAATATGATATGGTGACACGTACTCTATTTGACTGGAAGTAAAAAAAGGGCATAATTTTTGGTCGAACCCAAGCTATAAATATCAAGATAGGAATTGTAGGAAATTCCATGCAATATGGCTTTGCGATGAAGATTGACCTTCAGCTTTGTCTTCGAGATTGTAATTTACCGTGAATGCAAAATTTAACCCTTGTGAGAGATTTCATATCAATAGTTTTCAGAGAGCCCCTAGTAGAAATCCGCATCAAGGCTTAATTTGCCAACATTAGCCTGATATGTGCGCACTCGCCCATAGAGGAGAAAGATGACGACACCAAAGATGCCTTCTATGAGCTCTTGAACGAGACCTACGACCAATGCTCTAGCCATGACATTGAAATTGTCCTCGAAGATTTTAATGCAATTCTAGAAAGAGAGGGTATCTTTGGTAGCCTGCCCGACAACACCTCCGATAACGGATTTAGGCCAATTGACTCTGTGGCGGGTCGAAGCTAGCACGCGGTTCCCTTATCTCGATATTTATAAGTTCACCCGGTTATAATCAATCACCCGTCAACCAGATTTAAAACATTGCGATCGACGCAATACACTCCTCCAGTATTATGGATGTCCGAACGTTTCCGATATACCGAATAACCCCAAGACAAGCTTATATTGTTGGGAATTTCGAAGTTAGACGGATACAATTGCAGAACATCGCCAAATCATCTTCCGACCAAGTCTCTCTTAATCTCTTAAAATTTTTGCTGTAAATTTTCCCGCAACAAGGTTTACCCTCTTCCTTGTTCATATCCCTTCGTTTCCTCTTTTCATTGAGTGGGAAGACCGAGCTCTGGCGGAGGTGGAGGGCAGCCATGGTACCATCAGCCGGTGGCCCACCGACCACAGACCTCGGAAAGGACCCACATTTTTCTCCTCAGAGGAGGACGAGGTGGTATCGGTCGGTGAAGCCCTAAGGACGGTAGGGAGACTCACGACGTACCAGGCGCCCAGGATGCGACAGGAGGTCCACCAAGATCACCGTTATCGGACAGGGCGTCTGAAAGTCTTCGAGGGGTGGGGACGGACGGACCTTTCTAACCAGACACCCCATCGTGTTGGGGTGGGGGAGGACGATCCTCGGAGCTTACGACCCAACGAAAGCCAAGTTTTACAAAGGCTTGAGGAGACAAGAAGCATCACATCTCGTAATCGATTTGGATGCTAACTTTTAAATGGAAGAGATGACGATCTCTGTTATAAATACACCCCCAACGAGGGAGCAACGGAGGAGCGACTGTGGTGAGCAGGCGGAGGGCCAAGATAATGAGACACATCACAACGTCGTATCAACTTTCAAAGTTCGGTTCGATGGGTGAAGGGACGACGACCCCTTTGAAGCCAGCATCCCACCGATGGAGCACCAAGGGAGCAGCAGAGTCGTTAGGCGGACAGCCAAGTTACGAGACAGCCTCCAACGAGGGAATATCAGATACATAAAGCAAGAACAACAATAACACCAATATAACGAATGACAACAATCAGTAACGATAAACAACAACAATAAATAGTATGAACAACAATAATAAAATAACATAAACTATAAAAATAACAACAAAATAACAATAAATGCCAGGCGGGCAGAATGGCCCACAACATAAACAAACAAAAGAAAACCAAATAAATAATTGTAAGGAGTGACACGCTATTGGTCAGGCCCCCCATTTCCCCCAAATCTGAAAGCCGATCCACCGGAGTAAGTAGGGACCCGGGGTAAATTAGCACAAAGGCACATATACTTAGCTTTGTTTGAGGCGGCGATTTAGAGAATGATCGGGGTATAATTAGATTAGGACTATACCCACACAACTTTCCTCCTCCGTTCCAACACTCCATCGACTGTCGATCAGACTTTCTTTCTACTTCGCGTTTGTTGGTGTTTTGCAATTTTGAGTAGTTAGTTGGGGGAAAAATACCCGGGGATTAGCAATGAGAGAAACATTGCTTCTCGCAATTTTTCATTTACTTCCAATGTCTAGGGCAATAGCTAGGCTAGGCAACTCTCATAAACTCGCTCAGTGGAGTTCCCAGTTATCACTGGAAGCGGGAGAGAACTCAGTGACTGGGGAGTTAAGTGTGAGTGGGTACAACTGGAATGCATGAGAGGCCTAGTTGGACACGGGAGCACACACTAGCAAAGTCTGCTAGTCGTGTAGCTAGAAACCCCGTTGGTGGGTCCGCTAGAGCTAAATGAATCGGTGTGAGAATGTGTGTGAGAGTCTGGCGGGAGTTTGTGGAATGAAAAAGATCTGGAAGTATTTTGTGACGACCAGCATTTAGAGAGGGTGCAGAAAGTTTTCTTCCAGTGCGTTTAATTGGAATTGCGAAAAGCAATTTTTCTTTTTTCTTAAAAAAAAAAGTAGAGTAGTTTTTTTCCAGCGAGTGTTCTTGGTGAACAAAAAAAAGGGGAAAGGGGAAAGGAGAAAGAAGAAAGAAGAACACGAAGAACAGTCAGGAGTAGCCGGACAAAAGGATTTTCAAAGGAAAACGGTGCCAGAAGGGGAATAAAACCGCCAGGAACAAAAAAAATAAATAAAAGCTAACTATAGTACAGTTTACAGTGCAGTGCAGGAACTTGTTTTTTTTGCAAAGTGAAAAGTGAGACCATGGTACGTCGCGGTAACAATCTCGAGATAAGACGAGACACGCGACCCGTTAGATTTCTTTTTGTGCTTCGGGACTGTGAAAATAGCAGGTCACTCTACCTACGAGTGTTCCACTAAATACAGCTAAGCAAATCGTCGTGCTCAAACGGAGCATTTTTAACGTTGTTGAAAATCCCGCTCATTTATTTCTTTTCGTTATTTTCGGGGAAGCATTTTCCGTTTCTTTGGCGATATTTGTTTTCCGTTCTTTGTACTAGATACAGGTTTTGTGATTCCTCGTGAAAAATCACGTGGCCCTCAACACTTCGTTTTTAGCTAGCACATGCAGTTAAGCAAAACGCACGTTATGCGGTGCTGGAAAGAAAGACTATAGCTGCTCACGAGCTCTATGAACAGAAGAGGATAGACGAACACCGGCTTCTTATGAGGAAAAAGAAAGAGCTTGAGAAGCACGCGGTCGAGGAAATTGAGAGACGCTACTCCAGGAATGAGATTCGGAAGTTTAACCAATAGGTAAAAAAAACATGCCACGAACACAAGCCTCGAACCGAAGCCTGAGGAGACGAACAAGGAAACATCGTGGTTAAGTCGTAGTCGATGCCAAGAGATCATTCCTGTAGACTGAATAACGACGACGACGAACCAAATACCACTGTCAGGCAGCATGAACCTTTCATCTTGGACGTCGTAGACCAACAATTCCATCCACCCAACCTGGATGAAGTGAAGATAGCAGTATCTAAGCTGATGTCCAACAAAGCTGCGGGACGAAAGTTTGCCCAATGAATGGAACCTCAGCATTGTTTGTCTGATCCTCAAAAAAGGAGACCCTCTAAATAGTGCCAACAACAGAGGCATCGGTCTTCTTTACATCGCATACAAGATCTTATCTGCCGTATTGTGTGAACGCCTGAAGCCGTTCGTCAACAACCTGATAGGTCCATATCAGTGTGGCTTCAGGCCAGAAAAGATCTTGAAGAAATCTCATGAGCTTCAGAAATCATTTTGAACGACGAAACCCATTTTCATCTCTGAAGATATGTGAACAACCAAAACTATCGCTTCTGGGGCACTGAAAATCCGAGTATAACCCACGAAGAGCCATTACAGCCGCTCAAAGTTACCCCATGGTGCGCTGTTTACGCTCGAGGCGTCGTCGGTCCTTATTATGGTTCCAACAGGGCTGAGGGTTGAATTTCCGGGCCGCCTTATCTCTCGTTTTGGTGATTTGGACTGGCTAGCAAGCTCTCCTGATTTAGCCGTTCCAGACATCTTTTTGTCGGGTTTTTTTGAAGTCACAAGTCTATGTGAACAAGCCTCAGACTCTTGAAGACGTCTAAAAGAATATCCGAAGTTCTGGCAAGAGTGATGGAAAATGCCATAAATCGGGCCCAAAGGGACTTCAATTCTGGCAGGTGGTCAGTTAGCCGATATCATTTTCTTGACTTAATGGAAAAAAAAGTAAGACATTAAGTATTTAAACATAACCCAGAAGCAGAACCACAGTTATTTATGCATAAATAAAATTACAGCCACCTTGTACATGTGGCTTCTAAATGTTGACAATTCTTAAAGTATGTTACATGTTGACCTACTACCTATTTAAGTGAATTATACTTGCGGATGATAATTTCTAGTAATTTTATTTTATCAAAAAAAGACTTAAAATATGATCTAAAGTCAATCGAAGTTCAGCTCTGGTTATTAATTATTTTAACGTGCGGTACATTTTTCAAATTTATTTCAAGTTAATATCCAACTGTTTCTTCTTCTCGACGGTAAGGGAGAATAGACCCACCTATATCCAGCCCTTGGTCCCGATTTGCATTCATATACAGTGATCAGCAAAAGTATGGGCAAAGACGAACAATTTTGGATAGTAGTTTTGTTTTCGGATGAAACGAAATTTAATATAACAAATTTGGAGGGACAGCTTCATGTGTGGAGGAAGATAAGTAAAGAACTTGTCCTAAAAACACGACTGGAACAGTTAAACATAGGGGTGGTTCGGTGTCATTACGGCGATGTATAGGTATGCCTGCGTCCCTAGCTGGAGCAATGCGCGTTTTTGATGGCACTATGGTTCAATATCTTTATACAAACCTTTTAACAGAATATTTGTCAGAAAGCGTCAGAAAATTGGAACTCCCAAGTGCTTATTGGTTTCAGCAAGATAACAACCCTAAACGTACTGCTCTTAACACAAGACTTTGGTTGTACTACAATGTGCCAAATCAATTAAAAATACCTTCACAATCGAAAAACCTGAACCCCGTTGAGCATCTGTGGACTAAAATGAAGCGAGAAATTAGAAAAAAGAATATAAAAACAAAATAGTGAGCTTAAGATTGCATTAAAGGAAGTATGGGGTAATATTTAATATTGCCGGAAAGTAATATCAACTTGGTTTCTTCAATGCCAAAAAGACTATAGGCAGTTTTAAAACAACAAGGTTATCCGGTGAAATGTTATTAGTATGCAAATATTACCCTTAAATCAACTTATTGACAATTTCACGATTATTAGGGTAGGGGTTAGAATATACCCGCGGTAGGAATTCCTGTCGTAAGAGGCGACTAAAATCCATCTGGGCCGGATTCCCAGATCCGTGAGGGGGCGCTGCCACTCAAATAAGTATCCCATCCTCAAGGCAAGGTGTTATGCGACCCGTGCCAAGGCCTGAATGGTGCTCGGGATGTAAAATCAATAGAGCACCGCGAACGGAGCCCTCTGGATACCTGGCGTCCTCTGGTTGTAACGTAGCCTTACCGCATTACAGGGGTCTCTGATGCGGTGGACCTCCCTTCCCCCATACTCGTGGGATCTAAATATGAACCTAGACAAAAACAAAACAAATAAAACAAATAATACAAACAACGCAAATAACGCAGTTAATTAAACGAATTTACCGCAGTCGTTTGATCCCTTCTCTAAAAGTTCAAGGGTATCACGATCTCCACCACCAAGATCGAATTTCTACGGGAAAAGAAGTCCGCCCGAAGCGCCTACGCGCGAAAAAACGGACTCAGTGACAAATAAAAGCTTGGAGGACGAAAACAACGCACTCCGTACGAAGCTTAAGCAAATGGAGCTACTTTTTCAAGAGCTTAAAAAAGAAGTAGACATACTCCGAGAGGAAAACAAGGCTCTGAAAACAAAGCATATAAACGAAGCCCAAGAAAGCAGTCCACTCCGCTCAACTAGTCGCGAATACCATATGGACGAAGAAGAGCTTACGCGCGAAACAAATTGGACCCTAAAGAAAAGACCGTCTAAGAAACGTAAAGCTGGTTCCTCACCCGAAGTCGTTCCAGAAAAGAGCCAGGAGTCACAAAAAAAGGAAACCCCCACAAAATTACGTCTTCCACCTCCAATCAACATTGTTGGGGTCTCAGACTATAGCAAGTTGCATTGCTTTCTCAAAGATACGCTTAAATGTAAGTATAAGGTTACATCTGTATGTGTGGAAAGTTAACGTCGACAACTCCGATGAATACCGAGAATTGTCCGAAAAATTAAACACCGAGAAGATCCAATGGTATACTTTCGACAACAAGTCAGAAAGACCATTACGTGTAGTAGCGAGAGGACTTCACCCTTCGTGTACGAAAAACGATATTGTAAGCGACCTCCATGCAAAGGGCTTTAAAGTTCTAGACGTCGTAAATATTATTACAAAAGAAAAGAGAAAAACAGAGGAAAACGAGGAAATCCTGGTTAAGCGGGGACTTCCACTGTTTACGCTTAGTTTCGATAAGTCCGAAAATAAAGAAGATATCTATGGTATCAAAACTATTTTAAATATCGTAGTCAAAATCGAACCTGTGCGAAGGAGCACAAGATCGATCCCGCAATGTAAGCGTTGCCAAGGCTTCAATCATACGCAGACTTACTGCCAAAAAGAAACGCGTTGCGTAAAATGTGCCGGTAAACATCTCTCAGAAGAGTGCAACTTAAATAAAGAACTCCCATCGTCTTGCATAAATTGCCAAGGAAATCACCCAGCAAACTATCGCGGATGTGAAGTGGCGAAAGAACTCCAAAAAAGGCGCGATACGCTTAAAAAAACCTTACGTCCAAACCCAAACGCAACCACAAATAAACCTTATATTGCTAAAGAACAGGCAGTGAAAGAAAGAAAATCCGTCGCGGTAAAGTCGAAGATCGAAAAAGATCGCAAAGGAAAATCCGCCACCGATTGACGCGCTAACGTATGCACAAGCTGCGTTGCAAGGATCCAGATCCAGTGGCTCGCGTTTTCTCCCTAATTCTCACGACTCTTGAGGAGCAAGGCAGAACAAATAAATTTCTAGTTGAAAAATTGTGCAATCTCGAGAAAGAAATACGTAAAACTCAATTCCAAGCATGAATATGAAACAAGTGCTTAAAATATTGACGTGGAACGCAAACGGCCTTATTAAAAAACTCGACGAACTGGAAGTGTTCTTACAAAAAGCGAATATTGACATTTGCTTGATTTCTGAAACTCACTTGAGGAAAGGACCTCGTGTGAAACTAAAGGGATACTGTGCTTATCATGCATACCACCCATCAAAAAATGCCAGAGGCGGATCCTCATTGTTCATTAAGGATTGTATTGAACACTCTATAAATATGAAGATTGAATGCGATGCAATGCAGTTAAGTTCGGTTCGCGTAAAATATAACCACCTGCACTACAACATTTCATCCATTTATTGTCCCCCGCGATGCAAGCTAGAAAAGAATGACTTTAAAGGTATCTTTGATTCCCTCGGACCGAATTTTATAATTGGTGGTGACTTTAATTCGAAACATACCTTCTGGGGCTCAAGATGTAATTCAACGAAAGGCAGACAACTCTATGAAGCCGGAATGCAATGTAAAGTGGACTTTTTCTCGACAGGAAAACCAACATATTGGCCTTCGGATATAACAAAGACCCCTGATCTTGCAGACTTCTTTGTCACAAAGGGAGCAGCCAAAATTTCTACAAACATCGAGGAAAGTTATGATCTCTCCTTAGATCACTCACCAGTCATTTTGACACTAAGCATACTCTTAATTAAGAAAGAAGTGACGCCTAGATTAACTAACAACAAAACTAACTGGGACGGTTTTAGAAATTACTGCAATGAACATATTGTTCTAAACGTGTCGCTAAAAACACAAAACGAAATAGAAGACGAAGTCGACAGATTCATCAAAGTCCTGTATCCAGTATCCCTACGAGAACTTAACCAAGCAATTAAAAAATTGAAAAATAACAAAGCCCCTGGTTATGATTTGATAACAGGTCAAATTCTCAAGGAGTTGCCAAAGAAAGCCCTGATCAAACTGCTCCAACTTATAAATGCCGCACTAAGATTATTAAACGTTCCAAGCCAATGGAAAGTTGCCGAAGTTATAATGGTCCCGAAACCAGGCAAATCTCTAAATGAAAAAAAGTCCTACAGACCGATATCGCTTCTGCCATATTATCGGCATATTTGAAAAATGAAAAATATTTGAAAAACTCCTATTGAAGCGCTTGCAACCGATCATTGAAGAAAGGCGTCTAATTCCTGATCATCAATTCGGTTTTAGAACTAAGCACTCCACAATTGACCAGGTCTTTAGAATTACGAATGAAATTGAGAAAGCCCTAGAGGGGAAAAAGATATGTTCTAGCGTGTTTCTTGACGTGTCTCAAGCCTTCGATAAGGTGAAGGCTTAAATTTTAAGCAAAGTCAGATTCTTCCGAGAGAGCTGCATACGATTCTGAAATCGTACCTGGAAAACAGAATTTTTCGTGTTAAACATGGCACCGAATACTCGGAATTTAAAGAGATCGCTGCTGGAGTTCCGCAAGGAAATGTATTTGGTCCGGTATTGTTTTTACTCTATACTCAAGACATACCGGAAGAATCAGGTACCATAGAAGCCACGTTCGCGGACGACACGGCGATACTAGCTATTGATACTTCAGTCGAGTTAGCTACTGGAAAGCTACAAACGGCTTTGGATAAAATCTATGAATGGACAAAGATATGGCGAATTGTTCTCAACGAGACCAAATCTACTCATGTTAATTTTATTTACCGGAAAATAAACAACCTTCCCATTTTCATTAACTCGTACAAATACCATATGCAAATGAAGCAAAGTATCTAGGAATGACACTAGATGTAAAACTGAAATGGAAGCCGCATGTTAAGAAGAAACGTGATGAACTTGAAAATAAATTCAGACAAATGTACTGGCTACTAGGAAGACATTCCAAGTTAAGCATACATAACAAACTGCTCATCTATAAGCAAGTGCTTAAACCCGTTTGGACGTACGGTATACAACTTTGAGGTTGTACTAAACCAAGCAACCGAAATATTCTCCAAGGCTATCAAAACAAAGTTCTAAGACAAATCGAGAACGCCCCATGGTATATCAGAAACAGTGATATCCACAGAGACTTAGGAATAGTTACCGTCGAGGACGAAATAATGAACTTTGCTCGCAAACTCCATATTCGTCTTCATGGTCATTGTAATAATAAAATACTCCAAATTCTGGACGAGACAAACTTAGTGCGCCGATTACAAAGAATGAGACCATTCGATCTGGCGCGATAAGGACTATCCGCATATAATAGCGTCACTAACAGGTGTTTTTGCTGGAAAGCTACCTGCCCCACGCGTACGTTATTTGAAGCGGAAACTACTTGATAAGGTAACTTAGTTGTAGTCGTTAAGAAGAGAGGCGTGTTTTTAGTGAGTAAGAATCTCACACTACTATGAGCAACGGGTTCATAGTGTCTACGAAGATTTTCACACCTACCCACCAAAAAAAAAAAAAACGATTGCTTTTGCGGTCCGATCACTGTATATCAAACACTTAAGGTAAATTTCGACTTATATGACTGCTATTTTATTTGTTAATTAAAATCATTATGAAATATTCTTCTAAGGATTTTCAAATAACAACAAAATTCATTAATTTACTGAGAGTTTAAATTCCAAACAACACTCAAAGCCAAGTAATTTCCATTCAATAATCCTAAAATATCAATATCGATTGGGCATATAGCCAATCGCAAATTGTAAAATATTTAAAAAAAAAAATGCGCCTGAAGTGTTGTAGCGACTTCACCTGCCTTCCCAAGGTTATGCCAAGGTGTACGCCCAAAAATGGAATAAATGTTGTGTCCCCTGTCATTTTTTTTATTAAAATTTCATAAAATGCTCTCCAGGCAGTCATCCAGGATTTTGTTTCATTGTGGCGATGAGTGAAATCATGCATACCATGAGAGCAATTTTGATTATTTTGGCTTTTTTTCATTGTTGACGTTTACACGTACAGCATTTTCATTTCAATTTCACAAGCAGATATCACAACAATTTCTTTTATACTAATCTTCCTCCCTTGTGCATATCAATTTATGAATGTCAATTTTTGGCATTTTGCAGTCAGTCCCTTAAGCAATTGATTTCAAATAATTGTTTTTATAATTTTGTGAAAAAAGGCAAATGCTCCTGAGGATGATTGATAGTTGATGAAACAACATTATAAAGAATCTCTTTGTTGTTGACATAATATTGCACAAAGCTACGAGTACTTTTGGCATATTTTTGTTACATATCCGTTTCTTTTTAATCGAAAACTTTCGACGGTGATCTACGTTTAAGATATAACCCAAGTAATGGCGTTTGGCCAAATATTTGTCACATTGACCTAGTTTACATATGGAGAATAGTTCCAATATAACAGGTGCGGAAATCAGAGTGGATTGAGTGAATCTCTGCAGGATAAAGAGATCACAAGTCTGTGTTAGGTTGTTGATATTTATTCGGTTGATGATGACTTGAATCTCTGGCCTGAGTCCGCCTGGATATCGCAAGTAATTTTGGCTATTTCAAACTCATTGAAGCTATCTCCAAACCCTTTTCGACTCATTAAAAAATTAAGTTTATTTTTTTGTTTTTTATTTGGCTCTATTGTATAATATAGGCTTTGTTCACTTTATGCTCTGTTGATGCGCTTTATGGGTAAAGATGAAAAATGGTTTGTTTTATTACAAATTGCTCATGTCTTAGAATAAAATTTTAAAACGGAACAGATGTTAGATGTAAATTGATTTATAATATAAAAATGCAAAAACGCAATACAATAAATAAACGAGCACCGTTTTATAATAACTAAAATACAACTTCAAAAATGTGTATTTTTTTTTTAAGTAACAAATATCCGAAGGAGATTCTTTTTCGCTTATTTCCAAAGAATTCATATCTTTTTCGTACAACCCTAGGAAAGGTGGTTTTTTTTTGCATTAAATTTACACATCCGTAATGTTACGCTTTAATCTCCTTGAGGATAAATAATATTCATTTGCATTTGAGAGAGCTGAGTGACGCTTTCAATCCTGATTATGCGACTTCATCATCTTCACTGAACATTTTAAGCTAGTCCGATTATCTTACTCTATCTGCGATATCGTCATTGCCATTATTTTGGTGGTTAACGACAGATCTTATGTTTTAAAATTATTTGCACTTCTTTAAGTTAAACCCTTTTAGGTACTCGGAGATGTCGAAAGTTATTATTTAATTTTTATTTGGACGTCGTCGTACGCGATACGTGTCGAAATTTAAGTGCCATCCATATAAGAGCTCTTTGGTACTTTGCCAAATCTGGATAGGGACCATTTGCACATTACTTAAAGAGTCGTCGTATTTGGTATGCTCTGAATTGCGGCTAAAGTTGTCCCCTTTCCCATTAAAGTGCATTAACTGGATTAGATTCGAATATTTTTCTGCTGTCACCTACTATATTTTCATAATGTGGGACATTATTTTGCAAAATCTATAGTTTTTGCAACTGTGCCGCCCTTGCCTTTATTAAGTGAACAAGAGTGTTCTCTCCCAGCTGGTCAAACATAAACAAATCAAATCACAATTTTTCGGCTATCACCCGTATGTGGCCAGAGAGCTGAAGGAATGGCAATATAGTTAAGTGAGTTCTCCTCTTAGTAACGTTATAACTATTTCTTCAGTCTATTACAAATTTTGTTGTTCTCTTACCTGGTAGGAGTTTCTGAATCAAGCTCGGGGATAAGAAATCGACTGATAATTTGGACAGAATCTAGAAGATAGCATTCATCTCTTGGAAAGGGCGCCTAGCATTAAAACGATACTGAATAATTTAAATAGAAATCTTGACAGATTGATTAGAAAAATCTTAACAATAATGATATGTAGCACCGAATGTTCACTCTGGAAGGCAAAAAAGGAATTGGAAAGGCTTATTCCACAAATTCCATCTATTAAAAACAGACAAGGTAAAATAACAAGCAATTTTTTGATGAGTATCCTAAAAGTGAGTATGAAGATAAAGACTGTCTAGAAAAATAAACATTGTGCATAAAATAATTGCAGAAGAATCGTTTATCCAAAACCATCAATTATTGTGTTAGGATTGACCACTCCACGATTGATCAGGTGCATAGAATAATATTGTAGATGAAATCGAAAGGGTTAGAAAAAAAAAATCTTTTCAACAATACGGGTACATATATCTCGATATACCACAAGCTTTCGATAAAGTATGGCACAAAGGACTAATACATAAATTGTGAAAGCATCTACTAAAGCAATTTTTAGAAATTCCAGAGCCTTATATGCTATCGGACACAATAAAGTGAAAAAGCAGCTGATTCATCCTGTTAAGTCCTGTTAGTTAAAAGGACACACATGTGAGTTCACAGTCTTCTAAAAAAAATAACTGTTAATTGCTTTTGTTTACTTGCTATCAGTTGTGGAAACTCTGCAGCAGTTGTATTTAAGCCGCGACAAAATAAAGTGCATATTGTGTTTTGTGTGCGGTGTGTTGGAATATTTCCAAAAGTTTTCAAATTTTTCGGAACAGATCTTTACAATCAACAAAAAACTAAAAGGTAGCAGCATTAAATTAAAATTTAGATTTTCATTCTCAGTTCCAAATTTTGTTTTATTTCGTTAAGGCTTTGGTATGAAATCGCTAACACCTGAAGTAAAGTAAATGCTGGTTTTGGACCGTCAAAGTGGATTGACATTCCATAAACTTGCAGAAAAATATGGACTTCAATCTCTAGAGCAAGGAAGATCTGCCTTAACTCTGAACAACGAGGAACAGTTGCCAGTTTTAAAAGTTCTTGCGGAAGGAAGCGGAAGACTATTGCAATTGTTAACCGCAACTGGTGACTGAAATTGTGGCGAGGAAAAACCTGTTATCATTCAGCCAGGAGTAGAAGACCTTGGAACGACGGCACAAAGGCGACTACAGGAAAGCGGCTTAAAAAACTTTTTTGCGAAGAAAAAGCCTATGCTTCATTTTATTAACATCAAAAAACGCCTCGCCTTCGCAAGAAAGTTTTTACTAAATCCGCCAGCATTCTGGTAAAATGTAATTTGGTCCGACGAGTCCAAATTTAAATTGAAAAACCCTAAAACAAGAAAGCGAGTTTGGTGCAGATCATCCAAAAGACTAAGCCAATGGTGCATTCAAATAACCGTGAAACACGGAGGAGGGTCGGAAATGGTCTGGGGATGTTTCTCCTTTAGCAGCGTTGGAAATCTTGTCAAAATCGACACCAAAATGACGGGTCCAACATACATCAACATAATTAGGGAAAATTTAGCTTGGTCTGCTTCTAAAATGTCGTTGGGAAGTTATATTTTCCAACGAGATAACGACCAAAAGCATATGAGCAAGGTCGCTAAGGAGTTTTTTATCCAAAATAATGTTGACGTATTGGAATGGCCACCTCAGTCCACAGACCTGAACCCAATTTAACACCTGTGGTCCATTTTGGATGACAGAATTCCACTGGATAAGCGTCGGAATTTAACATCTTTTTGGGAAAGTCTTCAAAATGAATGGGAAAAAATTCCAGGGGCATGTTAAAGAATCTGGTGTCTAGCATGCCCAAGCGTCTTGCGGCAGTGGAACAAAATAAAGGAGGAGCCACTAGTTATTAAGAATTTCGAGAATTTGATTTGTTTTTGTTACTTTTTTTTTGAATTTGCAGTTTATTTTGTCCTCTTACATGAACTTTCTTTTTTGTTAATATTCCTGTATCTTTTTATGTTTTCAAATGAATTTTGTAAATAATTTAAATAGTTCAACAGTTATATGTAAAAAAAAAACAAATAAAAAATCAGCGTTGTAACGCTTTTACAACTAAGAAATGTTTCTGAGTTTGCTTTTGCACTTTATTTTGTCTGAGAGTGTATATAACAACGATGTTTTACGGTCAAACAAGAAGACGACTACTCCACCATGAGAAGACTAGAAGCTGGTGTACCACAAGTCAGTGTGCTACACCTTGTGTTATATTTTTTTTTACGTGCGACCTGCCGAATTATTATGGAACAATTGTGGCAAAATTTGCAGATGATACTGTTGTTCTAGCTATTTCAGAATCTGTCGAAATAGCAACCAACAAAATAACAAAATGCAGTGAATTTTATATCAAAGTGGACCAAAAAATGGCAAATTAAATTCATTGGCTTAAAGTCGGTCCAAAATAACTTCACGAATAAATACATATATTCAGTACATTCCAGTATTCATAACTGTTAATAATGTAGAATATGCAAACTCAGTCAAATATGTTGGCATGATACTAGACGCAAAACTGTTCTAGAAAGCGCATGTAAGGAAAAACCAGGGAGGAACTGATCATGCGTTATAGCAAAATGTATTGGGTTATAGGGAAATACTCCTGTTTTTTCCGATTACAATTAATTACTGTTTTATAAGTCAATTCTAAAACCAGTTTGGGTATATGGAATAAGGTACTAGTGAATGCACCGTGTCACATAAAAAAACACTGATCTGTAATGATTTAACCCTTCTGCTATATTTTGCAAAAAAATGTGCGTTTTATGTGTTGGGTCAGTTTGGCCCACCCATATACACTTAGTGTTCTTATAGGTATTTAAATAAATTTTCTAAAAATTTTCTTAGAACGCATTTAATTGTTATTGACAATTTATCAAACAGCTGTGTTCCTTACAAACAAATTGTTAACAATTGGTGCACATGGGTGAATATTTGTTTGAGTTTTTTATGTGCTGGCAAAAGTAACAACGCTGCCGTTTTTTTAGCAGATTCAATGTTGGGACGGGAACATGAGGGCAAGGTTGCTTTTTCAGGTTGGGAAGATTTTCGAATACTAAGTTTTTTTTTCCGATGAGCTATATGGAAGTCTCTCTCTCCGAATAATGTGGGTTGTGATCAATGTTTACCAAGCTCCTCAAGAAAAACTCTGCGCTTGAATAGTTTATTGGAGTTGCAGGAGCTATCCATATAACAATGCTACTGGCCAACGCTTTGTCTGACGTTTCCATGTCAGCCTTGGTTTTATTATACTGAAGTATTATCTTTTTTGTTTTTTCATCACTTACAAGTGGAGAATGATGGAGGGAGCTTAATGCTACTACGAGCTTATATTTTTTTGGTACGTACGATACAATAATTACATTATTTGTGAATAAGAATTCCATATTCCAGGCATACTTGCTACTTGCATCACAGAGATCCCATATTTTTAGATCGTATTTCGCGGGCTTTGAAGGAACGTATTGCCTAAAACTGCAACGTCCACGAAAAGGCACTAGCTGCTCATCAATTGTAACATTTTCGTGTGGATTATAAAAACTTTTTAGCTGATTCTATAGGTCCCAAATGTTCCTTATAGGAGACAATTTATCGCGTTGACATCTTTGCTCTCTGTCGTCAGCGGAGTTAAATCAAAGGCATCTTAAAATGTTCATAAATCTTTCCAGGCTTAATGAAGCGCGGAAAATCGGCCTACTATCATTTTCATCCCACAAGGGAAGTAGGCTTTCGCCACGCGATTTATACACTCCAGCCAAGATTTGCAGTCCAAGATATGCTTCTGATTCTATCAATCCTTTGATTTTCCAATCGTTTCTAAGCAATTGCTTTCCTTTTTTGATTCCATTTCTATTACGGTATTTTTTACACTTGATGGTAAAAACATATCAGGTGATGCTTTTAGGTCTGTTACCATGGAAATAGCACGCTTAGTTGGAACAGGTGAATGACTTATAATTTGATTGTCAGTCTTTGGAAATTGATGGACACAGAACACTTTTATCTTTCGATAAATAAGAACGTACGTCGTCTTTTTCTGTCATTGTGCAATCTTCAACTAAAACACTTGCCACACTTTCACTGGAAGATATATCTGAAATTTTATCTTCGTTTTCATTGATGGGTTCATAATCTCCATCATCGTTACTGTCGTCAAAAATGCCCTTCATATCAGAATTCGTGAATTCAATAATTTTTTCAAAGCTTAGTACCTTTTAGTACCGTTTATGTTTATTAAACGGGAATTCCCCGATTTTGCAATGCAAGCTACGAGTACATTCCAAACATGAGCATTCGTCGATGAAATAAGCAGTTATCCTTAGCCCATTTGTACTAAATCACTTGGTATTTGACCCACAAATACAATAAATGTTGTAAAAACATAAGCGTGATTCTTCAGTGAAATGATAAAAACATTTCATTCTTACTCTTACGTTAAATCGTAATATTTGATGCAGTTAACAAGTGCAAGAAGAACCAGGTCTGTTCGATTAGATTAACCTATACATTTCGATGGATTAAAATCAAAATTAATCAAATTGACCCAAACATAGCAGAAGGGTTAAGATGAAGTCAAAAAAGTAGCTAATTGCCATAAACTTAGGCTTCCCAGTCATCGTCAGCTCAGAAATGAAGTAATTATAAAATTCTACTAATATTTAGAACAGTAAGACCTTTTAAACTAGCCATTTCGACAGAAAAATAACACCAAAGCTAAAACAGTATTTATCGGTTGGAAAATTTACTAGATATTTGTATAAGAGATCTTCTTAAACGGAGACTTTAAAATCCAAATAGTTTGGTATCTGCAATGTTTCAAGTTTTTAAAATCGAAAGCTATTTATGAGAGTACCTGCAACAAAAATACGGTCATAAATATGTGTGCTTTGCCATAAAATTACAGAACACAATTTTATTGTAATAGCTAGGGTAATGCTCGTAAATTTACTTCAAGTGCTCGAAGAAGCTATCTTTGCCTTGTTATAGATTATAACCAAGTGATGTCTCAATTTTGCATGCCCATGTCCAGCCCAACTCATCGCATTTTCTGGATTAGGGTAATAATATTCCACAAGCATTATCGAAATTCGTTGTTCATGATTCGTTTGGATGGGTTGTCAACAGTAGATCCGTCTCTATCCGAGGATTGTTTGAGGACTTCTTACCGCAGCCGGGTAGTTCCTAATCTAGTAAGAAAAAATCAATTTTCTGCATTTATTATTTAAGAAGATAGTGAAACTCAAGTAGATCCCCGACCAATCCTGTAAGACGACTCAGATCTCAAGCTATACGGCTATGAACTAGGGTCTTTATTTTTCTCTCATCTTGGTCTCGCTATTTACGTTCGTAGTGATTCACCCTAGCAAGCTCCACACAATCCATCTTTCAATCCAGAATTAAATTTAAAAATTGTTATCTAGTCTTTCTCAATTCATTCGACAAGAAATTGAGGCAAACCCTAATACAATGTCTGTCCTAAAGATAGTAAAAACTTTTGGTCGTTCGTCAAAAATATTAGAAATTTTACCTTATCCTCCATCCAAGCGGTCATTAAAAATGACATTCAATGGCTCTTTGAACAAAGCCAGTTTATTTGCTGCAACATTGCTGTTAGCTCAACACTTCCAGATTGCTGTTAGCACAACACTTTCAAACCTTCAACCGTAAGGCCCTTCTTGCTATAAACCCTCATCAACCCAAGTCCGACTTTCGCACTAATAGTAGATACTGCTCCTTTTGTCCTCCCTAGTTCCACATATCTTCAGCGCGCGCAGATTATTAAAAGAATTAAATAACATGAACGCATTTTTAAAATATGAGCTATATACACATATTTTCGAAAAAATCCTGAGTTCTTTAAAAAAAAACACCAACAACAAGGGATTCTTGACATTTAAATCTGAAATACTGCTACAACAAAAGGGAATCTCGCGAAATTCATAATGCATGTCTGTCATCACCAGAAATCTCTTCGTAGATAATGTAATGTAAACATACGCTTTACTTATGCATGTAGTACTTTTAAGAGGAATATCTGTTGCTGAACTTTTAATTTAAATACAAAATTATACAGTTGGAATATTTCAAGAAATGCTGAATGCCGAGGAAAATTTTCTGATGCCCGTAACCTGAATGCCAAAAAATAATCGTGTTCTTAAAATAAGAAAGCAGAATGCAATTGTTTGAATATTAATTCCATCCGATTGTATATGCCACAAAAGTCATAAAACAGAAAACATTTTGAAATGGTTGTATCGGAATAGCGTGTTTGGCATACTTTATTGTTTTTGCCGCGCAAATACAAGAATGGAAGTGAAATCGCTAGAAGGGTCTTCTCAACGAGTCCAAGTACCGACTTTGAACCTAAGGCATGAACCTCGTTTTGGCAAGCAAGAAAGGCTGGACGATGAGCTCCTGAAGGTCACCTTCGAAAGGAAACCCACTTTCATGGTAAGGAAACACAACGCAAGTCATATGATCATTTATCATTACCTAACAAGTATAGAAACAGTCATTAGTCATGAGAAAATGGGTTACACAACAACTATCGTAAAATAATATTCAGCAAAGAATCAAAGCTTGCACTGCATTTCCATCGCATCGATGTCAAGACCCGTTTCTGAACCGGATCGTTATTGGATCGAAGGTGCCTAAGAGTTTTGGACTTTAAGAAAGAAAGGCGCTTGTCTTGAGGTTTAAATGAATCCATCCAAGTTCAATTATGCCGCGAAAAGGGCAATAAAAATAGAATAGATATCTAATCCCACTGTAAGTCTCCCTAATATCGCTATCTATATCTTATCTGTCGTATTGTGCAAAAGTCTGAAATCCTTCGTCAACCATCTGTTCGACCCCTTTTAGTGGGATTTCACATAAGCAAACCCTATGATCGACTAAATTTTCATATTTCGGAGATCCTGGAGAAACTTTAGAAGTCAAAACCGCTGTCAAAAAGAACTGACACATAACACTGATGAAGTAGATAGCAGTTCAGAGTCGAGAGCTATAATTTTGAGGTAATAAGTGACATTGTTTACCTTAGCTCTGCCAACAACACTTTCGCAGAAATAAAGCGATGAATAACTCTTGCCGACAGCTCTTTCTTTGGGTTAAGATGGCAACTGAGTAGTATGGCCTTATCCTGGAAAACCAAGGAGATTCCGTATAAGTTCCTGCTCGTCTCAGTCTAACATTATAGGGCTGAACCATGGAGTTTACTGAAAGCGACAATATGAGGATATATAGTCCAGTCAAAATAGACAAAAATAAGTCATAACTTAGCCAAAATTCGCATAGAGCTGAAAATTTGCAGAGACGTTAAATACATCAATATAAATGAAATGTCAAAAATCCCCTTCGATCCTACTTCTGCAAAAAATTTTATTCAAGGTCAAAAGTACATAATTAAGGTTTTTTTCATTTTTCTCGAAAACGGTAAGTTTTATCGTAAAAATAGGCTAAACAAAAGTTGTAGATCATACAATTCTCTACCAAAATGATCCAGTCACTTTTTCTCTTACGACTCATCATTCGTGAGATATCGCGGTTTTAATCATTAGAAAATTCATATTTTACATAATATGCACTAAAATGCAACCTGTACACGTCAATATAAATAAAAATAAGAAACTATTGGTTTGTGTTACTTACACAATAAAACTTGTATAAATTGAATGACTATTTTAAAATAAAAGACTATACTGTCAGTCCTTAATTCCCTTCGTCGGTAACCTTGAGTGACATCTGCTAGCTACGTCATTGTTCGAGTGTGGAGGGTCGCATACCTGCCTATTTTTGAAGGAAGTAAACGAAATAACTCAGCATATACTGTTAGTTTTGAAAATTCCTTTGCAGTGAGCAGACGTGCTTATTCGTAATATTTTCAATTTTAATTTGTGCTGTTAAATAATTTTAACAAAATGTCAAGTTTGTTTCATTTGTGATAAACCTTTGAAAGAAAGTGAAGCTGTTGTTGTTGATCGTGTAATGAAGACTTTTATTGATGCGAGTGTTGAAAGGAATGATAAGTTTTTTGAATACTTGAAAGACAAGCAATCTGTGACAGTCCACGTGCAGTGTCGTAAAATGTACACTCGAAAGAGTAGTATTGTTGCAGCTAAAAGACAGCGCGAGACAGAACAAGGTAGTACATCCACGATAAGTCCACCTCATACTAGAGCACAAGTAAGTGAGCCAGATTTCAACTTTAAAAGATATTGTTTATTTTGTGGCAATGAAGCAAATGAAGAAGCTGAAAAGAAGAAAGCGCAGAATGTTCGCCGTAAAATATTTAATGTATCTACCCTTGAATTTAAAGATTCCATTTTAAAGGTAGCTCGGACTCGTTCTGATGACGTAGCAAAAGCTGTTATTGCCCGCATTGAGTATGAATTCGACTTAGTTGCTGCTGAAGCTAAGTACCACAATAATTGTTATAATATCTTTCTGAGGCCTATTACGGGATATAAAGTCGGTCGTCCCGAATATGATTCAGTGAACTTGGCGATGGAGGAAATATTTCAATACATTGAAAATAATGATGATTGTCAATTTTCATTGCAAGAATCAAAAGACATTGGCAAAAATCCAACTATAGATAATAATACAATTAAAAGAAGATTAAAGTTAAAGTATGGTGATAAAATTATTATAACTGAGAAAAAAGGGAGTTTAACAATTATCTGTTTTATTGACAATCAGTACGATATTATTAATAAAGCTTGGTATGAAAATAAAAAACAAAATACAAACGAAGAACGATTCAGAATACTGAAAGCTGCCGCAACAATTATTTGAGAGGATATTCAATCTGTAGTGATTGATAATGATTATTATCCCCCGCCGAGTCGAATGTTTGAAAATATTGTCAGCGATATTCCGGAGTCCTTGACTTATTTTTTGGAGCAAGTAATTATAAAAAAGCGACGATTTAAATTAGATCATTTGAAATTAATATGTACAACTATCAGCCACTGTATAATGACTGCTGTTCGGCCTAGGTCTTTCAAATCAAGATTGCAATTGGGTTTATCAGTTTTTTTTCATCGACGATTTGGATCAAAACGTCTTATACAAATTTTTTCGTCTTTCGGATTATGTGCATCATATAGTGATACTACTCGTATAATGTATGAGGCAGCAGCAGTTCTGCATCGTCCACCGCATATTTTGCCACCAGAAACTGACACATTTATTCAGTATGTTGCATACAATACAAGTTTTATTGTGTAAGTAACACAAACCAATAGTTTCTTAATTTCATTTATATTGACGTGTACAGGCTGCATTTTAGTGCATATTACTCGTATGTAAAATATGAACTTTCTAATGATTAAAACCGCGATATCTCACGAATGATGAGTCGTAAGAGAAAAAGCGACTGAATCATTTTGGTAGAGAATTGTATGATCTACAACTTTTGTTTAACCTATTTTCACGATAAAACTTACCGTTTTCGAGAAAAATTAAAAAAACCTTAATTATGTACTTTTGACCTTGAATAAGTAGAATCGAAGGGGATTTTTGACATTTCATTTATATTGATGTATTTAACGTCTCTGCAAATTTTCAGCTCTATGCGAATTTTGGCTAAGTCAAATGTCTATTTTGACTGGACTAATAACAATGACTTAAATCGGCGGATTTAGTTTTTGAAATCCATGGTATATTGATTCAACCCAAATCGCTTGCACAATGCAACAACTATGTAAGTCCTCTACTTTCACATTTCCGGCAATGAGAATCAGTTACGTACTTTCTTGGTACCTAACATGAATACAAAAATTCAAAGTGCATAAAGTGATACACAAAACTGAACGCGGGGACATTTAAGTTTATTTCGTGTATACCGAAAGTCTATTTAAATAATTTTGATTATTTTATACAAAGTCTAGAGACAATCATCAATATGTTGATTCTGCCATTTCTTCCACAACAACCATCAATCAGTGGCCAATTCATTTGCCCATTACCGATATAGTACTCTCATTAAATTGAGTCCTCGTGATTGAGTCAAAAGTCATTCATGGTTAAAGAGAAATAATAGCTGACTGTTACGCGAGCTTCGGAATGATGATTCCAACAGCTTGAAAAGTGTCCCAAACAATCTATTTCTGAGGATATTATCGGGTCTCGTGAGTCTGTTCTGGATTTGTACCACTAAAGAAATGACAATGTTGTTTGTCTACAAACTCATTAAGCCTTGTCCTTCAACAGAAATTGCTTAGTCAGCGAATACCAGCTGCGGACCACGGTTTCTGTCCATTGCAAAGGAAAGATCTGAAACGAAGCTATACACAGTCACGTCGCCTTTGGCTGGTCTACTTCACGTGGACTCAGCCGCATTTACTTGGTTTTCCGAGGTTAACTTCGTGTTGCCGCGTCGGTCTTACTTTTAGTTTGTACCTCACCGGGGCTATCTATATAGCGATTCCGGCCATTCCCAGTCTCGTGGCAAGGAATGCTATCCCTAGCGCGCCACCGATATCCACCGAGACTGTCGTTCTTAGCACAACTTCGTTTTCCCCTATAAGCTTGATCTGACAGCTCTTTGTAATAAAAATGATAGTTGGTTTTAAAGCAACGGAAAACTACGAATATCGATCCGTAATTCGGCGCCAATGACGCTGGGTTATATTGACCCGAGGTGATTTGAAACAGCTGTATTTTTTTTCAAAGTAGGCGGTAGAATATTGACGTTTGTGCAGCTAGAAATATAGCCTCGCACAATACTATTAGCTTTTATGTTCAGTTGGAAGCCTGCTGTGCAGCGATATAGACGTGCATAAAGTTAAAACGGGTAAATATGACCCAGCGTCATCACTGGTGTAAAAATATTTTTATATGGTGTTTTAGTGATTGTACAATATTATTTTTTTTAGTTTTTCTTTGCAAAAATAGCACTACGAAATCATCAACAGAGAATTTTGGCAATTTTAGAGGAGTCGGAGTCAGAGGGACGGTTGTCGAATTTTGCTTGAGACGTCGACATTGAAGACCACGTGTCCGAACGTACTAGCAATAGTGAAACGAAACAAAATGATACTGATACCGATACAGACACAGATTCTTCAGAAAGCGGTGTTTTAATACAAAATCAAACATTTTTCAAAGGGAGAGATGGAGCCATGTGGCAAAAAGCACCAGCGCGACCAAATGTTCGTACCAGATCGGAAAATATAATACCTGAGCCAACTGGTGTGAAGCCTGTGGCCCAAGGTGCCAAGACTATATCCGAATGTTGGAATTTATTTATTGAGGATATGTTACGAGTATGTAAGATTCAAACATAAACGAATTTACAAATACAACAGAGAAGAACATCATCTCCTTAAAGAGCACAAATTGACCTGGGTGGGTACCTTGCGCAAAAATAAAAAGCAAATTTCTTCTGAATTTATTAAAACTCGAGATAAAGATCCAAACACATTAGTTTTTGGACATCAAAAAGATATTACTCTGGTTTCTTATACTCCGAAGAAAAACAAAGTTGTACTTCTGATGTCGAGCTTACACCACGATAACAATATCGATGAATCTACTGGCGATAAGCAAAAACCTGACATCATTACTTATAATAATTCTACCAAGAGCGGAGTGGATGTAGCTGAAGAAATTTCCGCAACTTACGATGTGAGCAGAAATTCAAAACGATGCCCATTGACTATTTTTTATCTATATTAAACATGTCGGGCATAAATGCATACATAATTTATCGGGCTAATAACAATGATGCACGCATAAAAAGATGGCAATTACTAAAAACCCTTGGACTCACTTTAATACAAGAGCATTTACAAGTTCGAAAGACACGTGTGAATTTACCCCGGCAATGACGAAAAAGAACCGCAGATTTTATTGGTGAACCACTCAAAGAACCTCCCCAGAAGATTCCAGGAACTCGCAGAAGGTGCCAAATATGTCCCTCCAAAAAGGATAAGACAACATTTCATACGTGTAATGCATGTGGGATTTATATTTGCCAGACCACTTGATTTCGTACTGTAGCAATTGCAGTAGTTCCATGTCGATGGATAAGGAAGTCGAAACTAATTTCGCTATGTTTCAGCATATAATTTTTATTTTAATTTTGATAAAAATGTAAAAAAATCAAAAAAAAAGAACTTCTTTAATAAATATGGACTAAAACGTACTAAATTCTTCTTATTTTACAAACACTTGTCGACAAATTTCGATAGGTTGATAATGACCCAGTGTCATTGTTCATTTTTTTTTCACGTCATTTACGCCGGTTTAAGGGATAAGATGCAGTCAGAATTGCATTTCATTGATGTCCTGAAAATATTCTCTGACAATTGCAAGTCAATCCCATGAATAGTTTTCGGAATATCCTACAACAACTGAACGGGTCTCGGACTCTTATAGCAGGAAGAGAACGACAGCTGCAAGCCACCGGTTTTAACTTATGTTTTATAATTAAAGGTGGCGCAAAAATAATCATCCTATCGGAAGAAGTTATAATTTTTGAAAATGGAGTCGTACGTCAATCATATTTGACATTTGTGAACAAGACAGCTGCAGTATACAAACAGACAAGCAATGGAGCGCTATACTCCGCAAAAGAGTGGAATAATTGTATCGATTTTGTGGTATTAGCGCAGCGTGGATCTCAACGTCGGTTTCCTAATCGTGTCGCGCAAACTGGGCAAACATTCCGGCGCTTAGCTACTCGACTGGAATCACAGTAGACCATACATAGCGTGGCCGCCACCGGACTGATTGTTCGGTCGATGACGATGTCGCTGAGAACGAAGAAACATCAACCAGACAACGGACACATAAATGGACTTCACCAGACGGACCCTACAGCGAATTTTAGTGAAAGACATACAAATGTTCCCGTAAAAAATTCAAACATTGCATCAGTTAATCTCTCCTGACCGTCAGTCGCATGTGAATTTCTGTCAAGCCATCCTCAATCTCAACAACGAAGAGGACGATTTTGTATCGAAAATCATCATGAGCGATGAGGCGCATTTCTACTTAAGCGGTTACGTCAATAAGTAAAATCTTCGCTTGTGATGCATGAGGAGCCACTCAAAGCCACTGTGTGGTGCGGCGCGGCGTTCATGCGGCAGAAGTGATTGGGCCGTATTTTTTTAAGGACGCCATCGGCAATACGGTCACTGTTACTGGCAAACGCTACAGGGCCATGATATACGACTTCTTACTGCCGGAATTAAATGAACGGGGCTTGGTGAACATGTGATTTCAACAGGACGATGCAACCGAACACACAGCACGGGCCACAATGGATATTGTAGAGGAAGCTTGTCTTGGTCGCGTAATGTCCGGTTTTGGCAATTTGGCATAGCCAGCAAGATCTCCGATTTAACCGTTCCAGACTCCTTTCTTTGGGGCTACTTATTCCAACAAGCCTCAGACAAACGCAGCCTTTAAGGAGAATATTCGACAGGAACGCGAACAGTTATCACCGGAAATCTTGCGGAAAGTCATGGAAAATGCAATAAAACGGGCACAAATGTGTATCAACACTGGCGGCATCCACTCGGCGGATATCATCTTTTCCACTAAACAGAAAGAATTGGAAAAATAAAATAGTAAAAATGTAATTCAAAAACAAAATTGGATAATTAATTTTGCGCCACCTTGTATATGAACAGTCTTGTTGCGTATTTAAAAGACTTACAATTGTTGGTAAGCATCAGTAAATTCATGGCAGTTGAACTGTGTGTATCGTCCTATAATAAAATCGAATTATATTGAAAAAATCTTGAGTTTTCATTCCTCAGGAATTATGAGGTTAGTTGGGTGAATCTGAATACTCAAGAAATCATTTTATCTAGATGATCATGATGTTTAGCAGTATATACACGCTGGATTGTTACAGTCTTAATTCAATGTATTGTACTCGTACCTATAGTAAAACTATAGATAGCAAATAATCTCAAAATCGTGCTATTGTATCTGTCGTGTTTTTTATTGGTTTTCGAGTCCTCAACATAGATTATACTATGCCTAAAGTGGACGCCTTACATATAGGTATAATCTAAGAGATTGAAGTGAGCGTACTTTTGTGTGTATAGTATTCCGCTTATGGTAGACCTATATTTTTTTTCAAACTGATTTATAAAGTGCATTGAATTGTCATAATTTAAAATTGTTAAATAATAATTATGTCAGTGACATAATTGGAATTTATTTTTATAGAAATTTTCAATGCTTATTCAGGGCTTCTTAAAAGGAAAATACTATCGCTGAAGCTCTTTATTAGTCAAAGGACATGCTCAAATTTCTGCAGTGAAATATTGACACCGACTCTAGCTTCTTTCATGAGAGTTGCATAGCATAGCATGATCCTCAATGGTAGTGTTAGCAACTCAAAACAATTTTCTGATTATGCTGATCAGCAAGAAGGAGAAAACACACAACACATAAAATCTGTTACAAATTTCGACATTTAATATCTGCAGACAAGAAAATTAATATAATTATCGATAATCAAATTAAAATCAATATTCTGTGAATACTACTCGTATTAGGAAGACAATATGTCAAATGAAATTACACAGTAGTGTGGATTACATATTCCATTGGGACTTTGCTTGCATCATATTAACTTGTGAATAAATTCCAATGTATGTCATGCATCGGAGTCACAATTAATGCAAGCATCTAACAAGAGGTTTTCAACATGCTGTTAGGGATGCTACTAATAAATTTATTTTCGAAGAAAATGCCTTCAGAAAGAGCTCTTTGCTTACAGTGAGATGATAACCATAACTGGTATGGAAATGTCTATGTAACAATTCCTTGAACAGAAGAACACTGGCCAAATTTGTCAGTAAATTCAATTAAGCAAATAAATGATACTGAAATGTACAATGCATAACTTTGCATAATTTTACTTCACAACTTCCTTCTGATAGCGACGATAATATTTTACATATTTTCCTCCACTTATTCATTACCCGCAATTTAACATTAATCAGAGAAATGATACAAATAGTAATTCTTCTTTAAATTGATATTACTATGTCTCTCAATACCACCTACCGGAAATATTTGCGTACGACTTTACATTTCCCCAGAGGAAATAATCTAATAGCGTCAAATCGCACGAATGAGGTGGCCAGATAAATCATCCTTCAAATATTTCGTTCAGTAAATTATATGTATCGCGCGATGTATTGCATGGAGCGCCGTCCTACTGAAACTACATATTTTGCTTCATAAATGCCTTCAAATTGAGGCACGAAAAAGTTAGTAATCAGGTCTCTGTACTGCTCACCGGCACACCACCGGTCTATAAACGGCAGTAAACGGTGACTACTTCCGGATGCAATGGTGTTGCAACAATGGCTTGTGAATTATCCTCGCTTCAAATGCGGAAATTCTATTGACGTTAGCATTTAACCAAAAGTGTGCTTCATCACAGAACAAAATTTTCAAATGAAATTGTGGATCAAAAGCAATGTTTCCTTCTGCTCTTTCACCAAATGTACAGAACGAACGATGATTGTGTGGTTTCAATTCCTGAATAAGTTGAATCTCTCTTGAGGATGGACACAAGTTTAGTTATTGACCATGATGTGAAACTGACACATTTGGATCATCATTAACACTACGCTGCATACCATAAATCTGCTGTTGTGTGCCCACTGTACGACGTCTTACGGGATGCATATTATCGTTAAGAGTAAAGCTATTGGGAAAACGATTTATAGCTTCTCGAATTAATCGCTCTGATAGACGATTAAGAGAACTATAAAATGCATGTAATGCCCGATAAGTTTTTCGAATTGAACAGTTTTCAAAGGCTGCTCCGGCGCGGCGTGGCTCTATCCATGATGAATATCCAAACCAAACTAGCCTCAAAACAAATGAGGACTGACAAATCGGCTGCAACAGAAAACAGTGTTACCAGTTTGAAGTTCCCCGCTTCTAAGTATTCTCCAAAGGTTTTTGATATTTTAGATCTCATTCTTCTTCTTCTTATCCTTTTATTAACCCTTTCCTCGTTATACGAACTTATGCGTAACGAGTTTCCCATTTTTACTGCATCGCTGCTGCTCCGCTTATGGGGTTGGCTACTGTCGCAGACCGCAACCAAACCAATATTTACACTACCGCAGATCTCGGAGAAGACCCATGAGCTTCAGATCGATACATACCACATATTCATCGTTTTTAAGGCCGCGTATGACAGCATCTATAGAGACGAGCTTTACAGAGCAATGTCTAGTTTTGGCATCCCTGCCAAACTCGTCCGTGAGTGCAGGATGACGATGGAGATTGCAAGCTGCTCCATCAAGGTCGGTAAAGATCTTACCGAGACCTTTGATGTCCAGAAAGGATTTAGACAAGGCGATGCGCTGTGATGCGATTTTTTCAATATCATGAAAGAATAGTGCAAAACTCAGGTGCAAACACAAGAGGCACTTTCTTTTAAAAGTCCGTCCAACTGCTGGCACTCGCCGACGATATTGACATAATCGGGAGAAAGCAGCGTGATGTCAGTGGCGCTTTCGCAAGTGTTGAGACGGAAGCGGCGAAAATGGGTTTCGCGGTCAATGAGGGCAAGACCAAGTATATGCTGTCAAGCAAGAAGGACAACCAACACTGACGTCTCGGGTAGAATGTCACCTTAGACAGATATAACTTTGAGGTAGTTAAGGACTTTGTCTACCTATGCTCTGCTATAAACACAGACAACGACACCAGCGCTGAAATCAAGCGAAGAATAACTCTTGCCAACTGCTGTTTGTTTGGGTTAAGAAGGCAACTGAGTAGCAAAGCCCTGTCTCGGACAACAAAAGTCACCCTTTATAAGACCTTAATAATCCCGGTCCTGCCCTATGGCGCAGAGGCATGGACATTATCAAAAATGGATGAGGGTGTTCTTGGTTGCTTCGAGAGAAAAATTCTTCGGCCGATCTTCGGCCCCGTCTGCATTGACGGTGAGTGGAGGAGGAGATACAACGACGAACTGTATGGACTGTACAGCGACATGGACCTAGCCAGAAGAGTGAAGATCCAAAGACTGAGATGGCTGGGTCATGTATAGCGCATGGACACCAATGCTCCGGTCCGAAAAGTCTTCGAATCCGCCGCCGAGGGACAGCGCAGTAGAGGAAGGCCAACACTCAGGTGGCGCACGCAAGTGGAAGAGGACCTCAGCCAACTTAGCGTGCGAAACTGGAGGCAGCTAGCCAGGGATCGAGCTGGCTGGAGAAGATTGTTGACTGAGGCCCAGGTCCTCCCCGGATTGTAGCGCCACCTAAAGTTATGTAAAAGTAAGTAATCAGCAATGAAAGTTTGATCAAACTGAATTTCTCATTAAATTTGTGCCGTATTAATAGATTTCTAAGTGCTCTCATTTTCTAGGAAACAATAAATTGAATTTGTTGTTTCTAATAAGTCATTGGTGGGTTTCGGTTAAAATATAATGGCCGCGATTCGGCATGAAGCGGTACAAACTAAAGTTTTAATAAAAGGTTCATGTTCGATTTTCTAAGTAAATGCAAGAACGCAACGCAAGAATGCAAGAGTTAGAAAAACAAGCCAATCCAGCAATTTGATCTTTCATATTAAGAAAGGATTCGTTATCGTTTGATAAATAAATATAAATAAATAAATAATAAAATAATAATAAATTATAGGTTTTGAAAAGATATTAAAACAAAAAAAAATAGGTCAAGTGTATCGTGGAAAATTAGCAATTAGCTCGAAATAAACAATTCACCTACGTTTTTACTGGGTGTCATAAAGCAACGTCTTAAAGGTGTTTTGTTATATCAAAAACATCTTTTTCCTTTCGCAACTTTACTTGATAAACATAAACAACAATTTTATTTAAAACACTTTCAATAGGTACCACTCACATTAAATCGCAAAACCATAAAATTAATTATAAGGACATGTGCAGAGGAAGCAATTTATACACTTTACAAGGCTACAAAATTGAAATCAATCCTTAAAGCGATTTCGAAATACCACCAGAATAAATAATATTTTAAATTGTATTTTCGTGTAATAAACGTTTTATCTTTTGATTGATGGCGCTTCAATACTTAAAAAAATTAAATAGAAAATCTCCATCGTATTATGTATCTTATGAGATTAAAGGCAGGAGCAGATATTCCAAAAATGTTTACCTATGGAGAGTTGAATTGCGTGCGCTTATGTATAGAATTTTCATTTTAAATCTAAGTAAATATTACGAGTTTGTATCCCATAACATCCCATAATACATATACCCTTGCAAACTCTCTTTTCCATTTTTAATATTTGCTTATTATTCTTTTGGTCGATCTCAAGTATTCAGATTATTGCTGCCTTTTGTGCTTTTAAAATAAATCGTGAAAAGGTAGGCTTCTTCGAGTTGGCTTTAATTTGTCTATGTTCTGTTTTTTGAGGGGCCCCATGACACACATTCTTATCAAAAACATGTCTATTGTGATGTCATATTAAAGATAAGGGTAGTTGTTGCTCGGATACGTTCATAAGGATTTTGTTTTTATTTTTTATTCTTCCCTTAGATAGAGCAGATGTAAGAGAAAATGATTCGGGTTGCGTTAGACTAACAAATTTGACATATTTGACTGTCATTTATAGAAAACGCAAACAGATAAAATAAAAAAAAAAAATTTACAGCTATTCTACTTATAAAAGCTAGCATATGGAAATCTTCCAATAGATTTTATCGAAAGAATTATTTAAGAAATAATATTTAGTCTTCATAACACAAGATTGTTCGAAATTTCTCCCTGAAAAACTTTACTAAAACACTGTATTTTAGGCCCAGTAACTCGATGTTAAAAAATGAGAATTTAATCTTCGTTACTATGAAAATTATATGTTCTCGATATATGTATATAACTGCTGTGAAGTCTTCAAATCTTGGTTGATGCTTATACCTTTAAAACGCTTTTGTTGTCTTGTCAAATTTATACAGTTGGAGCCTGAAGCGGGCAAAAAAAACTGAGATATCAATTTGAATATTTGCATATAACATAGCTACTAGACAAAAAAAAAAATCCAACAGATACAGGAAGCTGAAATACAAAAGAATCACGATATTTTAGGAGTATTAAAATTTTAAAAATAATAGGCCGTACCGTTAGCAAAAAACGGTGGTATTTATCCTCATAAATACATCACCATATGAGGTTGTATTTAAAAGAAATAATTGTAGTTGAAACAGTTTACTTTCAAGCGGACGAAACATCGGCGTTTCAGGTACACAATTCTTACATTTTATGCTCCACAAGGGCACATGGCGTCTCCTGACCAAAACACGTCAAGTCAGATTGATCCCATTGCAGTAGAAGGAGGATATACATCTAGCATTAGGAAGTCTGTATTTTCCAGAATGCCAACATTGACTCTGCTACCAATTTATAGTAGATATACGGATGCAGATATCTTGGGAATGCAGCAACAAGAAAATACTGTGAATAGCTCTCAAGGTGCCTAGAGAGGCAGTCCTTGCGGATCAAGTCTCCCTTAACTCCTCCTATAATAACACTTAGACAACATCAAACGCAGAAGACCAGTGAATCAAGGTGGTCATCGAAAATGCCGCCCCTTTTGTCCTAGAATTTGAAAAGCGACTACAAATAAGAAATCTTCAGTAGGTGCACCAGTCAACACTTCAAGCGAGGACGAGAGGAGTGAAGGCTACTACCAACATGTACAAAAATAAAAACAAGCAAATACCTTTTCTTAAATGCAACACCAGTGTTTTTGTTGCTGACAACGAAAAGGCCAATGTATTTTCAGAAAATTACACGGTATCTCAACATGTAGACAACGCAAACACTACAACGCTTGTAGAGAGCGCACAAAGTACTTTTAATGAAATTAATTGTAATACTCCTTTAAATGAATTTGTTACTGAGATGGACATCAAATATATTATAAACCAATTGCAGGTAAGAAAAACGAGTGGTATTGACGCAATCAAAAGTCGTTACTTAAACGAAATGCCTAAAATTAGAATAAAATTTCTAACATTTTTCATGAATGTCTGTCTTAAGTTGCAATACTTTCCAGATGCATGTAAACTAGCAAAGGTAGTTCCAATTTCAAAAGCCGGTAAGCCCCCTAATGGTCCTGCTAGCTATAGACCAATTACTTAGTTTGCTTAGGAATTTAAGTAAAATATTCGAAAAAATACTTAAAGATAAAATTGTCAAACATATCGAAGAACAAAAAATATACCCTGATAAGCAGTTTGGTTTTAGACGTAATCATGGTACCTCGCATCAGGCTCTCAGAATATGCAAACTGATAAAGAGTAATCGTGCCATAGGTAAATCAACTGCGATGATTTTGTTGGGTTTTGAGAAAGCTTTTGACTCCGTTTGGCATGCTGGGCTTATCTACAAAATGATTAATAACAATTTTTCTCCATTTCTTTGTAGAATCGTTCAAAGTTTTGTGTCAAATCGTCGCTTTAAGGTATTTGTTAATAGGAATGCGTCTGATGTAGTCAGTTTTTGTGCAGGTGTGCTCCAAGGTTCAGTGCTTGGTCCTATCCTTTATAATTTGCTTACGTTGGGTATTCCAAATCGTCCGCATTGTGAAATTGCTATTTATGCTGATGATATCGCTATACTTTCTTCACATGAGTTCGGTCTCAACACTTAGATGAACTTAAAAAATGCGATTGGAATATTACAAAGCTGCCTGTCCAAATGGAAAATAAAACTGAACGTGGGAAAAGCCCAAGCTATCTATTTCACCCGAAAAAGGATGTCTTTCAATTAAGAATCAATGACCACCTAATAGATAGAAGCCATTTGCTAAGTACCTGGGTTTTTTTCTTGATCAAAAATTGACATTTAAAAAAAACGTGTTTGAAACAATCAACAAAGTAAATAAAGTAATACAAATGTTATATCCCTTTATTAATAGAAAATCTACACTTTCAAATGATAACAAAAGGATAATTTACAAAACGATTTTCCAACCTATATTATTGTACGGTTGCATGGTGTGGGGTAATTGCGCTAATTGCTACATTAGAAAGCTTCAAATATCTCAAAATAAAGTTTTAAAGATGACGCTCAATCAAGATAGAGCTATTGTTGAATTGATCTCTTCTAGAATATGCAAGCTAAGTGACTCTTGTAAATCAACTCAATTAATCGCGACACAATCCCTTTTGTGTTTATTAGATATCGATATATGTTTATTACGACTTCCCATTCATAAACATGTTTGTATTTTGCTTATTAAATATATTTAATTGATTGTAACAAAGCTTCTGTTACATTTATTTGCTTATGAATTATGTGAATTATCTTTATTTATATTTTATTTATTTATCCATTGTTTACAATTTATTTATTGACGTATAATGGCCTATTTATTTTGTTTCTTTGCTATTTTGTTTATTTATTTATTTATCTATTTATTTTGTTAGTTTTTACATTTATATATATTTATTTATTATTACTATTTTTTTGTTGTTTTGATTTGAGGTTTTTTTTCATGATTTTCCTCAACATTTATTAATTATTTTTTCCATATTGTTTATACGTTAAATAAGTTTATACATAATGATTCAGTTGAAAGACAAAAATATGTCGAATCTCTGAAAATTGTACAATGTAAATTGAGCGACCACATACTGTTATTTCATGAAACTATAAAATTTAAATTTAAATTTAACATGTACAAAAAGAGGGAAAATATCGAACCACTACGAAGGTTTTGAAAACGATGGATTTTCAAAGATCCTACCGCGGTAAGAAAGAGGTTCGGTCCCAAAGCTAAAGAAGGACATTAAGGGCAACAATCCCTGTATCCTCAGACTGAAATCGTTATTGTTAACTGAAATCGTTATTGCGGGCGATTTTAATATACATAATTCTGGGTGGCTTCGACATTCTGAACAGACAACACCCGTAGGAAGGTGTGTTGAGATCTTTGCTACTGGACACTATTCTCTTTGGAATAAAATCCTTTATCATCGGATTAAAAGTATCAGACCAAAAGAAAATGGGTGGTATGACTCGTGCTGTAAAGAGGCTGTCAAGTTTACAGAAATGTTTTTTCGGCCTTACAAGACCAACCCAAAGAAGGAAACCAAAAAAAGTTCAAACGAGTCAAAAATTGAGGCAAAAAATTATACTATGTCCCAAAGGTAGAAAAAATTGTTGATCGTTCGTCAAAAACATTAGAAATTCTGCCTTGTCCTCCATCCCCACGCTCATTTATAATGCCGTTCCAGCTGTCAGCTATTTGGACAAAGCCAATTCGCTTGCCGCACACTTTGTCTGCTACTTATAATCCAATATATTCCTTCGCTTACGACAGTACTCTTTGCTTCTCATATCCGTTCCCGAACCCACGTCCCGGCTCTTCGGCTGTATGTCAAGCTCATTTTATTCCGATATTAACAGCATAACCAACTGGGAAACTATCAATAGAGTGGAATTTTATGTTTCCAAAACACAATGATGTCTGCTGTCCCTAAAGCGTAATTCAAATACCCAGCCACTATTCATGAATGGCAATTGTATCGTTGAAACCGAAAAACTATCCATTCTCAGTATATGTGTCAAAGACAACTTACGTTGGAATGACCACATATCTGAAGTCGCCAAAAATGTTGCGAAATGTCTCGGTTTTCTCATGCGATGTAAGAAATCGTTCTTGATATGGCTTCGAGGCTTTCATCCGTCCAAAATTGGAGTACAATTTTCGTATCTGGTCAGGTTCTCCTAAGACTTCTTTACCTAAAAGGTGCAAATAGGATTCAAAATCGTACGTTAAATATTACGCAGTCGATTGACACCCTCGATCACCGACGTTATGTCTCCTGCCTCACCTTGTGTTATAGCTATCTTCACCATCAGTGCTCCACAGAAATTGCAAGTAGCATTCCGTCCCATAATACCCGACTCGCTATGAGTGCTCGCAGGTAAAAGTGTGCAACGACGACCAAGAGAAGATCGTTATTGAGACATAGTTCGGATACACTCTTCAACGTCCGTTTACCTTTCCAATTGGAGATAAGTATATCCAAACTTAAATCTTTAAGTCTTCCGGATAAAACGGTCTACCTCATGAATTCTTAAGGTTCGTGAAATGATTTGAGCATCTTGTGCTCGGTTCTAAAGAAATGATGCTCTTGAACTGCCCCAACTACTTGGACATAAGTTTACTCACTTCGTATACAAGACCCTTGTAGCCGTATTATGTAAACAAATTCAATTGATTATCAACAAACGGCAAATCTTGAAGAAGACCCGGTGGACCATCTTCATCAATTTAAGGTTTGCGTATGAAAGTGTCTATCAAGACGAGCCATAGAGGGTCATATCTGGTATTGCCATCCTCTCACCGAATCTTTTGATGTTATGAAGCGTCTCTGATCGGTCGACACCCTATCATGTATGTTCTATAAACTAACACTTGAAGGTATTGTGTGCACTTTGCAAGCCAATACTAGAGGCACAAATTTCAAAAATCCGTTCAAATTTGTACATCAAACCAAACGAATAGACCAGCAGAATGCTAGTGGGTCTGGCTGTTATCGAGGCAAAATCAAATGCCTAAGCGTTGTGGGATATTCGACCGGCAATGTTGCTAGAAGGTTGTTGAGATCGCAGCCATTTTTCTCCCAAAATACAGACGCCATACAGCGACGTCGCAAAAGTTCACTTGAATTAAGTATTTCTGTTCATCCGTGCGGCATCGCAAGAATAGTGCCGCAGTGCGTCCCAGCTTGTCGTAAGAGGCGACTAAATAGGACACCAATCATATACAGGCAACTATGACACCAAAAATGAGCCTGTGACACTTTAACACCTTAAAACTTTCCCACAAGTTTGTATGCAATCAGTGGGTTCCCACGTCTTCAGACTACCGGTGGGGTAAAAGAACAGTCAATCAATTCGAAATGAGCAAACAAGTGTCAAACCACCAAAACTTTAAACTTCATGGGAATGATCGCAATTAGTAGCACTACCCCGCTGGGCACCCCGATTGCAACGCACTCGGGTGATCCCAGAGCAAGCAGAAGTGCTTGTGTCAGAGCCCGACGGATTCCGGGGGCGGGCAAAATGAAGTTTCCAAAATATTTTCCTAAACTTCGGTTTGCAAGTTGGAACGTCGGATCGATGACCTCAAAAAGTTTAGAACTAGAAGCGATTATGCGTCGCAGAACTCTACAAATCCTGTGCGTACAGGAAACGAAGTGGTGTAATATAGGAAATAAAGCGCGTTTTCTAGATTTAAAAACTAAGGCATTTAAGATGTTCTACCATGGAACGGTCAATGGACGAAACGGTGTTGGAATCGTTGTTGCAGCGGATCTTCTAAACAACATCGTTGGTATCTTGGAAATAAGCGACCGCTTGATGAGTGTTAAACTCGTCATACACAATGAAACGTCATCATTTTGGTCAGAGTTCGGTAATTTGCTTAGAAATATACCTATCGATGAGATGCTCTTCGTAGGCGGAGATTTAAATGGCCACGTCGGAGAAACAAATGTTGATTATGAGGACTGCCACGGCGGGAAAGGCTTTGGAACCAGAAATTCAGCTGGCGAAGACATCCTTGTAGCGTGTAGGGCTTACGGCTTAACCGTCTTAAATACAATGTTTATTAAACATCAACGACATCTTATCACCTATAGCAGCGAAACGCAAATAGATTATCACCGCTGCAAAATGTCGATGAGAAACCGTGTTAAGGACTGTAAAGTAATACTTGGAGAATCGCTAGTAAGCCAACACCGCCTGCTCATTACAGAATTTTTCACAGCGGAACCACCGAAAACACGGGCATCATTTGGAAAGCCAAAAATCCGGTGGTATAATCTATCGAAGGAACGAAGCCCAAGATTTATCGCACTGGCTAAAGAAGTACTTCACAATATAAACGGTATCGCAGACTCACTTAGCCCGCAAGAAATGTGGAACAGCATGCACGAGGAATGCATAACACTCGCAAAGTCCCATCTGGGGACTATATCGAAATACCATCACGTCGGCAAAGAAACATGGTGGTGGAATGACGAAACCAAACGAGCTGTGGCCGACAAGAAGAGTGCATTCCAAGCATGGACAAAATGCGATCGGAGCGACGATATCGAAAAAGCTCGACTGGCTCTTGAATACGAGCGTCTTAAAAAAGATCGCAAAGAAAGTCCTGGCTCGAACTCGACCGGCAGAAGCGGAAAACCTGTACCAGGAGTTGGAACAAATATCCTCACGATCGGCGGATAGAAGACAAGCTATCCAAGAAGTTCAACGATTGCATTAGATCTACGCGTATAAGAGGAAGTCTACATATAAAGAATTCGGTAACCGAACAGCTTGAGGCGAATAGAATAAGCTGGTATTTCCACGTTCAAAGAAGATCTGCGGAAAAAGGTTAAAAAGGCACTATCAACTACGGTCACTCCAACTGTAAGAAAACGAGGTCGGAAAAAGAATTCCTGGATTTCTCAGATGGCAAATGCGCAACAACGCCTGAGGCTAACCAATGAAGCGATTCAGGACCGAGCATTATGTAGACGTGTTCTGCGACATTAGCCAACCCCATAAGCGGAGCAGCAGCGATGCAGTAAAAATGGGAAACTCGTTACGCATAAGTTCATATAACGAGGAAAGGGTTAATAAAAGGATAAGAAAAATTTTGTATTTCTGTTCGCTTAAATTGGCTTTTTTCTTCAGAAAAAATTATTTCCATTTCTCATAAACAGTGCTCTGAATCATTAACACGTTGTTGGTCTTGGTCAACTGTCAGCAAATGCGATAACCACATCGAACACAGCTTTAACATACCTAGATACTTGTGCAAAATTTGATGTACACGGTCTATTAAAATCTTTACAATGTCAGCTACTTCGTGCACTTACGTTTTACGATTTTCAAAATGGTTTAGAGTGTTCTTTGTTTTATGTTTTCCAGCAAAACAGCTCCATTTTGGCGCCCAGGGCATCACTTGCGTCCGCATTTGAATTTATCAAACCAACGACAAATGGTTTTGGAAATATAAAAAGACGCGTCAGTTAAATTTCGGTACCTCAATGGCTAATGGGCGAGATGTCATCAAACTGACATGTAACGTTTGGGGGTTGATACTGACCACAATCATATGGGCACATTACTAGAGTCGCCATCAATGTGTAAGTCTGGGGATTTTTGAACCTCCTATCATATGACCTAAAACTTCACATTCAAGTAGGAAATAAAAACTATTAACTATTATTTTGTAAGCTCAAAAATAAAAAGAGTTCAATTGATTTTTTTAAATAAATATTACAAGACTGGATTACACCTAAGAAGGTTATAATCTTCTGGTTTAGAAAAGCTCTATTTATTCACTCCACCAAAAGATAAAATGTCTATTTAATGTCTTTTTTCGACAAGTCACCCGTTGTGCGTGCCTCCATTGTCTAAGACATCATAAAATTAAATTGTTCATACTTCGTACACGAACATGGATTTTTTATGCATGGAAATTGTTACAGGATGTAATATAAAAAGTAAAAGCTATTGTATTGCTTTAAAAAAAATGAAAAAAAAAACATTTATGTACTTTTTGTTTTGTGTTAAGGATGAAGTGAAAATTGACGAATAAAAAAACGAATGAAAATATCTTTACACCATATTTTCTCGTTTGTTAATGTTACCCTTCGCTTTTTATTTGTTTTATACAATTATGCCAATAAACAGAAAATTACTATTAAATTTAACGACAAGAAAGCAATGCATTTAAATGAAATTATGTACTCGAATCTTTGGAATAAAACCAAGGCTTATAACCCATTTGCGACATGTGCGAGGAGTAAACGCTTTCCCATGGTGAATTTAAATTTGTTTATGCATTACCCATACTAAATTTGACCTCATTTCTAATATACACCCCATTTACATGGCTTATAAAATATGAATATCCATAGGGAATGCCAAAATATCTTAAGGATGAAAGAATTTGCTTCGATACGCTACGACTATGTGCGGAGACACAATTGTATCGTACACACGTTCATATTGTTATTAGAAATGCCATGGCAAAACAGAAAGCCATGTAAAGAATACACATCCTTCTTCTGCTTTTCTACTCAGTTGCTGGCTTTGAGAGGATAATAAATTTCCAAAGAACGGGAGAAAACGAAGCCAAAATCACTCTTTCATTTTTCAACAGTACGCGGCACCCACAGATTATACCCATATGTATATACATGTGTATCATACATACGCGAGTGATGACAAGGGCTTAGAATAGCGAAAAGACAGAATAAAAAACAAAAAAACAAAAAAACAAAAAAACAAAACCCTGACTAGACAAATGACTCTCGCCAACAATATTTCTTCATAAATCACGATTTGTTCATCTAAATCAAGATTCATGAATCGAATTTTTTGTTAATTTTTTTTTTTTCCAAGGACTTAGTTAATGCACTCAAATGTGTTTACTTTGAAAGTTTTTGGAGGAGATTATATTTCTTGTGGGAAAAATATTGTATAGACCAAGGACAAGTGTTAAAAAACATTTACAAGGCGTCGCTAATGATCTTTGTGCTTGTTTTTTATTTCCATCAGTTTTACCCCTAGAATTGCTCGTACATGCATATTTTGTATACGTATTGTGAAAGTTATGCTTCCTAGAATTGATGACAAAATTGTTCTAAACTGTGGCAAAGGCGACCTTTTCATCGATAACTTTGCAGACGGATGGTTTAAACTGCTCTATTTATTTTACATAAAGGAAAGTGACAACAATAACTTTTGTAAAAATAATATTTAACTTAATCGACGGTTGGGTGTTGCAGGAATAGATTAAGCAATGACAACCTGGCAATATCTTGTATTGCAACCATTTTCTACACATTAATTGTACTTAAAATACCACTTCGTGGTCGAGTAATGTTCAATATCCATCCGGACTGCGGGACAGCGTTGAATTCCCCAGGTGGAATCAACGGTGAAAAAAACCCAAGACCTTATTCAGGTTACTCCGACATATGAAGGGGTATCAAAAATGGAACTGACCCTCGAAGTTTGGGGTTGTGCCATCACGGTAATTGCCTGGCCATAGAAGATCTACAATAGTTCCGAAACATAAACAAGCCTTTGGATTCTGATGGACATACTGTTGAGTACCCACACAAACGATTTAAGGATAACAAACTTCGGATATGCACGTGGAAGGTTAGGTTCCTTAACAGGCCACGTGTAGCAGAAAATCGATGGAATGGGCCAGACAAAAATGGGAATAAAAACTGCTGAGGATCTGGAAAGATTTTTCTGTAGACTGAGTAACGGCAGTCATGTAACAAATTACGCTGACGGGAAGAAGAAGCTTTCATCCTGGACGATGTGGACCAAGAATTCCGTCCACCCGACCTGGATGAAGTGAAGATAGCAATATCTGAGGTGAAGAAACACAAAGCTGCTGGAGGGAGGGCCAACCTTCAGAGCTCTTCCAAGCGGCAGGCGATGTAAGATGTAAGCTCCTTACATATTGTCTTATACATGGTCGAACGAAAGTATGCAGGACGAATGGAACCTCAGCATTGTTCGTCCGACCCTTAAAAAAGGAGACCCTCTGAACTGCGCCAACTGCGGAAGCATCAGACTTCTTACCATCGCATACGAGATCGTATCTGCCGTATTGTGTGAACGCCTGAAGCCGTTCGTCAACAACCTGATAGGTCCATATCAGTGTGGCTTCAGGCTAGAAAAGTCCACCATCGACCAAGTATGGTAGATCTTGGAGAAAACCCGACACACACCACCTATTTATCGATTTTAAGCTGCGTATGAGAGCATCTATAGAAACGAGCTATACAGAGCAATGTCTTGTTTTGGCATCCCTGCCAAACTGGTCCGTCTGTGCAGGATGACGATGGAGAATGCACGCTGCTCCATCAAGGTCGGTAAATACGAGTATCTCACCGAGACCTTTGTTATTAAAAAAGGATTTAAACAAGGCGATGCTTGAAGGAACAGTGAAAAGTGCCAACAATTGGTTTAGCGGTCAACGACGGTAAGACATAACATATTACATTCTGTCAAGCAGAAAGGAAACTCAATACCAATGTCTGAGACAGAACGGCACCTTTGACAGATGCTCGTATATCTTTAAGGTAGTTAAGGGCTTTGTCTTCCTAGGCTCCGCTATGAATTCAGACAACGGCAACAGCGCTGAGATCAAATGAAGAATAAATCTTGCCAATCGCTGCTATTTTAGGCTAAGAAGGCAATTGACAGCAAAGTCTTCTCTCGAACAAAGAATGTTTCCCTATGTAAGACCTTTATAATCCCAGTACTGCTCTATGGTGCAGAGGCATGGATATTTTCAAAAATGGATGAATTTGCTCTTAATTACTTTGAGAGGAGAACTCTTGGAGTGATTTTGGGTCCCGCATGCATTGACGGTGAGTGGCCTGATGTAGCCAAAGTCTAATCTAGACAAAGTTGATCTTGTTTCAATCTATTAGTTCATTGTCTGTCGACGAGGGCATAATGCATTCAATCTGGAGCACGTTGTAATTATCAGGTTTTCCAATAGAGACTTGACAAGTTTGAATTTAATTTGTGAACGCACTCTTTCACTAATCATCAAACTGTCACTGTCAATTTATTCAGTAAACTCAACATTTTCATCATGGTAAAGTACACGAACGAGCAACGTCTGCAAATTATCGATATTCGGAGTCGGTGACTGCAAATTTAAGAGAGTTAATTCCAATTTTCGGTCGTAATTCTCGCCCTAGAAGACAGGCAATAACAAGTTTAGTGCAAAAAATTTGAGTCTACATATTCGTTGTGTGATGTTGCCGTATCAGTGAGACAACGAGTTGGTCGAAGTGTCGAAAATATCGCTGCCGTTCAGGCGTCCGTAGCAAACGATCCAAATCAGTCAATTCCACGGCGTTCTCAAGAATTGGGCATCGCTCAGACCATATTATGGCGTATTTTGCGTAAGGATCTTGGTTTACACCCATACAAGAACAAGCAGACTCAAGAATTGAAGCCGATGGACCATTTTAAGCGACGTACATTCTCCGATTGGGTTCTGGAGAAGAAACGCCAAGATGGTGAATTTCATCGCAAAATCATCTTCAGTGACGAAGCTGATTTTTAGCTTAATGTGTTCGTCAATAAGCAAAATATGCCTTATTGGTCGGGTGAAAATCCACAAGTGCTTCAGGAGTCAGTTTGCATGCCGGCGGCGTTATTCGGCCATATTTTTTCGCCGACGATAACGATCGTCACGTCACTGTGAATAATCAGCGTTATCGCGCCATGATCACCGATTATTTTTGGCCCGAATTGGAAAATATGGACTTGGAAGACATATGGTTTCAATAGGATGGTGCCACAAGCCATTTATTTGAAGAGTAAGTATTTATGTGTGTGAGCGTATTATCTCACGAAATGGGCCAGTCGATTGGCCGCCTCGTTCGTGCTATTTAACGCCGCTTGACTATTTTCTGTGGGGCTACGTTAAGTCATTGGCTTATGCCAACAAGCCGACGAAGTTGGAAGAGCTCAGAGCCAACATTGAACGCGAAATAGCAGCCGTTTCGGGCCGAAATGTGTGGCCGAGTCGTTGAAAATTGTTTTTGAAATATCTCAAATGGTTTGCGTTTTATTTAAAAAAAATGTTGTCAAATTCTTATTGGAAAATGTATTATAAGTGATGTAGGTGTTTATAACTTCAATGTTAGTTTTCCAAAAATTGGAAAAAATTTAGTGGTACACTTAGGGCAGTCAACATTTTGCAATTTTTTCGGAATTTCATTGTTATGTGCCATGTTCTAACTAAAGTTAATTTAAACCGCTCACGTAATAGGGAGTTAGCAGCATCTTGCCAGCTCCTTGGGCTGGAACTTTAGTGATTCTTCAATATTGTGTGTTCCAACTTGTTGACAAAATGTACTTAATTGTACCCTCTTTCACGGCTCGAAGCATTTTAACCACATCCGTTTAAATTCTTGCGCACATAGCCTTGATAGCTCGCTGAGTTCTACGAATGATGTCAATTTCATCAGAGTGTGTAAGTAACTTTGGACACTTCTGGTTCTGGTATTTATTTGTGCATTCCGCACAATTTCCACAAACGTATGACGTCTTAAGAATTATGTGATAGCGCATCGCATCGCCTGGCCTAAATCATTTTTTGATACCAGTGGTATTGCAAGATACCCTGCGAAAGGTATTTCAAGGGCTTTTCATTCGTCGATGCTGCAATTCAGATGGTTTTCCTCTGCATCACATGCTGAGTAACTCTAATATGTATTCATAACTTATTTTTCCACTACATGACATTCCCATCAGTTCACTGTATATAAACGTACCCACTCCCTTCCTTAAACATATCTTTTATGCAAAATCATTCCTCATCACCTTCCCTTAATTAATTTTAAAGCATCCTCAAATCAATATACCAGTAGTACAAACCAATGTTAGTCTAAGAACATGTGATATCTTCTTTGCTTTACAGTGCGTGATGTGGTCCTAAAAAATTTTGAAACATTAGGTATAACCGGATTTGAAGATACGAGGGCGGGTACATAAGTCCGTGACTTTTGGATTAAAACACAGATTTTTGATAAAAAAATAATTTTATTTTTCAACGTAGTCTCCCTTGAGCTCTATACACTTTGTCCAACGCTTCTCCAATTTTTTTATCCCTTCCAAAAAAAATGATTTGTCGAGGTCCTCAAAATAGGCCTTTGTTTGCGAGATGACTTCATCATTGGAGTCAAATCTTTTTCCACCAAGCCATTTCTTCAGGTTTGGGAACAAGAATTAGTCGCTCGGAGCCAAATCTGGAGAATAGGGTGGATGAGGGAGCAATTCATAGCCCAATTCATGGATTTTTGCCATGGCAACTGCACATGTGTTTGTGGTCGACTGTGAGCAAACGCGGCACCCATCTTGCGGAAAGCTTTCTCATGCCCAAGTGATCATTCAAAATTGAAACCACTGAGCCATGCGAGATCCCTACGGCTTCCACAATCTCTCGCACTTTCAATCTTCGGTCGGCCAACACCATATCGTGAATTTTTTCGATTGTTTCGGGTGTAGAGACCTCAACTGGGCGTCCAGGACGTTCGGCTTCTTCAGTGCTTGTACGGCCACAACGAAATTCAGTAAACCACTTTTTTACCATTGAAATCGATGGTGCAGAGTCCCCATAGTATTTATCAAGCTTAGCCTTGGTCTCGGTAATGGTTTTTTTTCGCAAGAAATAATGCTTAATAAGCACACGAAATTCACTTTTTTCCATTTTCTCCTCAAATTAGTGAGTAGTCTGATAAAAATAGCTGTCAAACACAAACTAACTGACGCAGCAAGTTTAAATTTTGACAGGAGTCAACTGACAGATGCCTGTTGACAGGAGCAGTGTTGCTGTTTCAGTAAAGAGGTCAGAAATTCAAAAAGTCACGGACTTATTGACCCGCCCTCGTAGCTGAAGCACACGTGTCATATTACCTTAATTGTCAGCGTTGTTGTTTTTAAAGATAAAGACAGAATAATTTATTTAGTAGAACTATATTGACTTTGACGAATTGACTTTGCATTTTTTTTTTGTGGAATTTCGTCAGTGAGCAGCCAGCTTCGGGGGTGATAGATTGATTGACATCCCTGATAAACGAAATCTGCATGTGGAATTTCTGGGAGTTTGAAGCTTCACAGCTTGAAAAAATTCCCGATTGATAAAAAGTGTATTTGAATGCTACTACGTTAGAACGAACAAAAGCAAAGAGATAATTCCCGCAAGATTTAATTCAAGAAAACATGGGACAGTCCATAGTCATAGTATAGATGGAAGCAATAAATAAAGATTGACTGTTTTAGATGGTTTAAGAAGCTTGGGGTTTTTGGAAATTCGAAGTTTCCATTGATTATTATTTATGGGCATGACAATTTCAATGTTTTGCATGTTCCGAACATAAAAACTGCATATTTCGTCTTGGAATACCAACAGAGTGCCGTGTCTACCACCGATGAGTGCATACGCTACTCAGTGCACTCGTAAATCTGTCCTCGCCAGTTCAGAAAAAAAAAACACCCCCGCGTTTACTCTACTCGATCAACTACCGCGTGGGTGTGTAGCGCGACGCAGACAAAATAAATAAAAAATTGCACAGTGCAGGTTCCCAAACTCCGCCGCTCCAGGTGGTATTGTACTGTTGCCGGCACTCAGGCACTGCAGTTGCTGTATTTTCATACGGCACGGCAACTGAGTATATGCAACAACTGATGTATAGCGGGTTATGTGTGAGAACACCAATAACTAGTGCCATTATTCTTTTCTTACCGCGGTCTCGCCATTAACGTACGTAGTGATGTAGCTTACCAAACTCCACCACAATGTAGTCCCGGTTCCAATCCGGAATGCTATTTCATGTGGTTAAAATTCCATCTCCGTAAGCAAGTTATCCACTACTGCTTTACGTACAGAAGCCCCAAACTGGACAGCAATTCAACCTTTAAGGAGTTTGATGCGCTGTCTGACTCCATAAAAAGAATTGTATCCATGTATCCCCATACTGAAACCGTTATTACGGGCGAACTGAGGCAAAAAATACAACAATGTCCCAAAGGTAGTAAAAATTGTTGGTCGAGAGTCAAAAACATTAGAAATTCTGCCTCATCCTGCATCCCAACGCTCATTTACAATGGCATTCCAACTGACAGCTCTTTGGACAAGGCCAATCTGCTTGCACACTTTGCAGCCACTCAACGCTTCCGGATTGTGCTTTGTCTCCGCATACACTTGAGTGCGTCTAATCTTCAATGGGACGAATCCACTTTCGCACTCGTGTAGTAGCAAGAGTACTTTACACGTTGACTGCCACATGATCCATGGATTTTTTCCCAGTAGACCACATGTACCACTGGTGAGTCATGCGCTATATGTTTTTGTCCTAGCATTATCTCAATGGCATAAGAGACAAATGCTGTTTCTTCTTCCTGGGCATCTAGTTAAAAGAACATTATTTGATCCAAACAAAAAAAAGTGTCCAGTCTCAGGATAATTTTAGATGTTATTGACAATTTTATTCGAATAAAAAAAGTAACATTTCATAAATAACAACCTAATAGTTGGTATTTCATATTCCTCCTTTTTTTTAGCTTTGCGTTGGTAACGTCCTTAGAGTTTCCTTTGTGATCCTTGCGTAGAGTTCCTATCAAATGCGTCTTACGGGCAAGCAAACTTCTTGCTAAGCCAATTGACTTGTAAAAATTGTCAGCTTCCATACTTCTACCTTTGCCGAGATAGCTCTCCGCAAAGTCTAGCACAATTTTGATACTATCTGACGTAACCGTTGGTATACCTCTTTGATTAAAACATGTGTTTTTTCTGGTATATATATAACTCGTAAAGGTATATCCATAAGGGTCACACAGCTTTCTACCCCGTATTTGTGGGATTTTCCAGGGCTTTATTGGCGGAACTGTAATCTTCCTCGCCAGGGAATCCTTGGTTCGTCCACGGCTAAGATCTCACCAGGAGTTCGAGAATGCATACCTTTAAAATTTGTTTCTTAAATTTCCAAAAGATCGCTAACCTTACTCAGACGATTGTTTCCAACTGTTGTATTGTCGCAAAAATGTATAAGCCTCAAAATCAGTTGACAATACCCATATACGAGTATATAATAAGCCCAAGAAAATTTTCATCTTCCGATGGTTCCATTGCTTTGGAATTGCTGGATTGTTAATCAGAATCAGAAGGCAGATACTCATCTGAATCTGAACCGTCAAAATCAACATCATCTATTTCATCAGAAGCAGCATTATCAGAAGAAGACCCATAAAATCTCCTGGGATCCAATTATTACAGTGATTTGAACAATATAAATCCTGTAAAAAAAATAGATGTGGCACCATATACATCTATGTATTATTAAAGTGACACATGATCCACCGGTGGTCATGTTTCAAAAACACTAAAAAACGGCACAATTTTACTAAAAAACTATGAAACACTATAAATATTAACTAAACCACACTTTACCACAAAAAATACACGCTTGGCACTTTGGTAATATTTTTTAATTTGCACGTGGGCAGTCAACGTGTTTAGGATCTTAACATCCACAAATCCGCTGGTCCAAACGGCATATCTCCCGTTATTCCGAAGAGGTGTTTTTCTACGCTGGCAAAACCACTGTGTGAGCTTTTCCATCAATCCTACTCTTCAGGACACTTTCCGAGCAGATGGAAAACAGCATTTGTCCAGCCCGCCCCTAAAAAAGGCGAATCTTCTTCTCTGTCCTCCTACAGACCCATTGTCCTTACGTCCCTTCTTTTCAAGGTCATGAAAACGCTGATAAATCGTCAGCTCATGAAATATCTCGAAACACGAACACTTCTTAATGACCGGCAGTACGGTTTTCGAAGCAACAGGTCCACTGATAATTTGATGGCATTTCTCAACGAAAAGTGGAACCTTAGTCTACATCAATCTGGCGAAAGCAAGATAGTGCCATTTCTGACGGCAGTACTCTCTGCTTTTCATATTCATTCCCAATCTCATGTCCCTGCTCTTCGGCTGTAGAACGGGAAAGGCAGCGTATGTTAAGCTCATTAAATTCTAATATTAACAGCATAACCAATTGGGGAACTATCAACAGACAATGCTATCTGCTGTCGCTTAAGCAAAATTCAAATACCCAGCCATTATCCATGAATGGCAATTGCATCGTTTAAACCAAAAAACTTTCCATTCTCGGTATGTGTGTCAGTGACAACTTATGTTAGAATGACCACATATTCGAAGTCGCCAAAAATGCTGCGAAATGTCTAGGTTTTCTTTAGCGATGTAAGAAATATTTCACTCCCTCTGATCTGGCTTCAATATATAAGGCTTTCATCCGGCCAAAATTGGAGGACAATGCTCACATCTGGTCAGGTGCTCCCAAAACTTCTTTGCGCCTACTAGATAGGATTCAAAACCTAGCGATAAAACTAAAAGGTGATGCTAATATCACACAGATTTACACCCACGACCACCGACGTAATGTCTCTTGCCTCACCGTCCCTTCAAACCTCTCACCGTAATACACGTCTCGCTATGAATGCTCATCAGTACACCCTAAAGCCCACTTTCGGTCACACCCTGAAATATCGTGATTCTTTTCTAAGCCGAGCAACTCGCTTATGGAGTGCCCTGCCGAGCTCTTTATTCCCTAGTCATTATAACCTCCAAACATTCAAGACCAACGTACATCGGTACCTCACTTTCTTATTCGACTGTATAAAGGCAAAGGCGACACAAGAAATTCTAACAAATACCAATTACAGAAACTTGTATCTTATATGCCAAAGTTTCTAGACAGTCGGAAAAGCAGAATTATTCAACTTTATGGGAGCCAGGGAAACATCAACGGTTTATGGTTAATGTTAAAGAAACATCGCTTCCAAAGATACTGGTATTGTTTTTATTGATTTGGAAAAGGCGCTTTATAAAGATTCCAGAGATATCAGATGGACTGCGGACAGTGGTTAATTTCTGGATTAGGCAGAAAAAAACGAATTGGGTATACCAATTCTGTTAAAAAGACATACGTAAAATAAAAGAGACACGCTCTCATCGTAAAAAAAAAGAATACTGGCTCTGGTCCTACACTGAATCTTTTCAATTATCTTATATCCATTTTTGTAATGTCTTATGATATCTAACAATATCAAAAACGAATACACGCGCATGCAGTGGAGACATTCCTAATTATAAAGCTTCTTCAATTGATGGCTTTGCACAAAGTGCCCATCAGTCCTTCGTCGACCGTGTAGTCCATCGGCTTAGAGCCAAAGATAAATAATTGCTTAAGGAAGATGTATTCGTTAGAGCCCGTGCTATCTTCTCATTTTTCATATACAATGAATTATTATAAACTTATACTACATACTTTTATTGTAATAGTTTTATTGTAAATTTTCAATACAGTTTTAAACCTTATTTTTTTCTTGGCTTTTATTTTTACATTGAAATTTTAATTGCCTGCATTCTTGTTGATGTTGATGTGATAATGATTCGGGCGATAGGTCCTCGGATGTTCTCTTTGAGGGCTTCAACAGTCTGGGCCTCGTTGACATAGACTCGTAATTTAAAAAAACTCCAGAAAAATAGGTCTGGAACCGTTAAATCAAACGATCTCGCCGGCTAGTGCAAATCGCTTAAACGAGAGATTACGCCATCAGGAAAACCAGTCCTCAGAATTTCGGTTGTGTCTTGTATACACCTTGGATTCCACATGTTCTCCAGTCCCAACGCATCCAATTGAGGAAGAGGGAACCCGTTAAACGCAGCTTTGAAGCGCTCGCCGTCCACAGCATTTTTGAAAAATTAGTCTCTGATTCTCGGATTTTCGATGAAAAGTTGTCTTCCTCGTGGTAGAGATTCAGGAAGGCTTGAGCGTAGGTCAAACGCACTTGGCGTTCAACAGCTAACAGCTAATTCGCTGTCTGCAGTTTGTAAGGGAATATCTTACATTCTTTCACCAAAATTCATTGCCGATTGATGCCCAATTACGTGGCACTTCGTAAAGTCGATGGTCCGGAGTCCTCTGCGTCATCTTCAACCCGGTCAAACTTCGGAGCATTTCGTGCTGATCAATACTCTTCTAGGCGAGCGGTTAAGCGTCGTACTGTTTGCCCCCGGAAAATCTGCACCGAAATTGATGCTGCGCACACCACCGATGAATTATTTATATTATTAAGGAATAAGTCGACTCATGTCTTGTTGACGTGTATTTTGTATCTTCACAAATGTCAGAGTAGAATTGACATTTGCCGCCATTTGCAAAAATTGAATCTTCTGATAGGGTGATGACTTTTTCTCCACCTAGTATTTTTCTGCCACCTTGGGTGTTTCGTTATTTTATTTACTTATTGTCGCTCGATTAAGCAAGCTTCCTTCAACTTTAAAGAGATTCGGGAGACTTCCTATGTTTTGCGCGATCTTAGTATTTTTTTCTTATTCTCACTGCTTGCACTCTACTCTACGATGGTATACACCAACTTTTTTGTAATGAGAGTCTATTTGCCGACAACGAAACCATGGTACTTCAGTATCAACCGCAATCGTTGACATTTCTCTAAATTTCGAATAAACACTTTTTCTTACTGGTAAGTACTTAAAGCCAGGTGCTGGTTCCTTAAATGACGAGAATGAGCCTCTGCAGCCGAACATCTTGCAGCTCTGCTAATAAGTCCTACTTCACGCCTCCCCGTGGCGCCATCTGGGAATCTCACTAGAGGTTGCGAAGTGAAGGGGGCAAATGGCGAGTTTCCTGCGCCATTAACCAGGATTAGTGTCGGAAAAACAAAACAAGACCTTATCCGGGCTACTCCGACATATTTGGAGCTCAGGCCGGAAAGGATTTCCAGGACTTAGTCAGGGTCCTGGAAAAGAGATGGTGGCGGACGAGCCCTATAAGGGCCAACGGCAGCGCTCACATCCCGGAACGAGTTACTGGCTTCGGTGTAACCGACCCTTCGTCCTAGGGGCACTCAAAGTGGAACTGGTCCTCCAGGTTGGGGGTTGTGCCGCCGGGGTAACTGCACGGCCATTTAAAAAAGATTAAGTTACGAAGCATCAACAAGCCTCGGATATGGACGGATCTACTGTTGACAACCCACGCAAACGATTTAAGGACAATGAGCTTCGGATATGCACGTGGAATGTTAGATCCCTTAATAGACCACGTGCAGCCGAGCAACTAGTAGAGGCCCTAGACTGCTGCAAAGCAGACATAACCGCCATCCAAGAAATGCGATGGGATGGGCCGGACAAAAAGAAGATGAAAAACAGCGACATCTACTACGGCAATTGCTATCGACGGCAAAAGCAGCGGTTATTTGGATGCGGATTTGTTGTCGGAGGCAGACTAAGACGAGAAGCCCTCAGCTTCCGGCATGTGAGTGAGCGCCTCGTAGCAATCCGCATCAAGGCTAAATTCGCCAACATAAGCCTCATATGCGCGCATGCCAACACAGAGGAGAAAGATGACGACACCAAGGATGCCTTCTACGAGCTCCTCAACAAGACCTACGAGCAATGCCCTAGCTATGACATTGAAATTGTCCTCGGTAATTTTAATGCAAAGTTAGGAAGAGAAGGTATCTTTGGTGGAACAATCGGAAACTATAGCCTGCACAACACCACCTCCGATAACGGATTCAGGCTAATCGACTTTGCGGCGGGGCGAAACATTGTCGTGGCTAGCACGCGATTCCCACATCTCGACATACACAAGGGGACTTGGAGAACTCCTGATCAATCAACAGTCAACCAGATTGATCACATTGCGATCGACGCAAGACACTCCTCCAGCATTATGGATGTCCGTACGTTCCGAGGAGCAAACATCGACTCGGACCATTACCTTGTTGTAGCCAAGGTACGGTTGCGGATATCCCAAACTACGCCAAGACAAACTAATGCTGTGAGAAAGTTCGACGTCAGACGGCTACAATCGCAAGAGATCGCCAAATAATTTTCCGATCGAGTGTCTCTTAATCTCTTAAGAGGTCCAATGCCGCCAGCATCAAGCTTCAAAGACCATTGGAAACACTGCCAAAACGCCATTAGAGATGCCGCTTCTGATGTGCTGGGTTTCACTCGTCCACCACAACGAAACCCCTGGTTCGATGATGAATGCCAGCAAGCACATGCAGCTAAGCAAGATGCATATAACGCGGCGCTGCTTAGAAGGACCAGAGCTGCTCATGAGTTACTCGTATATGAGCGAAAGAGGATAGACGAACACCGGTTTCTCAGGAGGAAGAAGAAAGAGCATGAGAAGCGCGCGATCGAGGAAATTGAGAGATGCTGCTCCAGGAATGAGGTTCGGAAGTTTTACCAAAAGGTAAAAATAACATGCCACGGAAACAAACCCCGAACCGATGCCTGTAGAGATAAACAAGGGAGCATCGTAGTAGAATCGCAGTCGATGCTGAGAATTTGGAAAGACCATTTCTACGGACTGTATAACGGCGATGACGGAACAAATACCGCTGTCAGGCGGTAATGACCAACATTTCCGTCCACCCGACCTGGATGAAGTGAAGATAGCAATATCGATGCTTAAGTCCAATAAAGCCTCTGAACTGCGCCAACTATAGAGGCATCAGTCTCCTTAACATCGCATATAAGATCTTATCCGCCGTATTGTGTGAACGCCTGAAGCCGTTTATCAACAACCTGATAGGTCCATATCAGTGTGGCTTCAGGCCGGGAAAGTCCACCATCGACCAGATATTCACACTACGGCAGATCTTGGAGAAGACCCATGAGCTTCAGATCGATACCCACCACCTATTCATCGATTTTAAGGCCGTATGACAGCATCTATAGAGACGAGCTATATAGAGCAATGTCTAGTTTTGGCATCCCTGCCAAACTCGTCCGTGAGAATGCACGCTGCTCCATCAAGGTCGGTAAAGATCTCACCGAGACCTTTGATGTCCAGAAAGGATTTAGACAAGGCGATGCGCTGTCATGCGATTTTTTCAACATCGTACTTGAAAGAATAGTGCAAAACTCACGAGCAAACACAAGAGGCACTATCTTTCAAAAGTCCGTCCAACTACTCGCATACGCCGACGATATTGACATAATCGGGAGAAAGCAGCGTGATGTCAGTGGCGCTTTCGCGAGTATTGAGACGGAAGCGGCGAAAATGGGTTTAGCGGTCAATGAGGGCAAGACCAAGTATATGCTGTCAAGCAAAAAGGACAACCAACACCGACGTCTCGGACAGAACGTCACCCTCGACAGATATAACTTTGAGGTAGTTAAGGACTTTGTCTACCTAGGCTCCGTTATAAATACAGACAATGACACCAGCGCTGAGATCAAGCGAAGAATAACTCTTGCCAACCGCTGTTTCTGTGGGTTAAGAAGGCAATTGAGTAGCAAAGCCCTCTCTCGGACAATAAAAGTCACCCTTTATAAGACTTTAATAATCCCGGTCCTGCTCTATGGCGCAGAGGCATGGACATTATCAGAAATGGATGAGGGTGTTCTTGGTTGCTTCGAGAGAAAAATTCTTCGCGCGATCTTCGGCCCCGTCTGCATTGACGGTGAGTGGAGGAGGAGATACAACGACGAACTGTATGGACTGTACAGCGACATGGACCTAGCCAGAAGAGTGAAGATCCAAAGACTGAGATGGCTGGGTCATGTATAGCGCATGTACACCAATGCTCCGGTCCGAAAAGTCTTCGAATCCGCCCCCGAGGGACAGCGCAGTAGAGGAAGGCCAAGACTCAGGTGGCGCACGCAAGTGGAAGAGGACCTCAGCCAACTTAGCGTGCGAAACTGGAGACAGCTAGCCAGGGATCGAGCTAGCTGGAGAAGCTTGTTGACTGAGGCCCAGGTCCACCCCGGACTGTAGCGCCACCTAAAGTAAAGTAAGTAAGTACTTAAAGCTCACTTACTTTCTAATACAAAAATAAAATTTTAAAATTGAAAAAAAAAACAAAATATTAAATAAACAAATACATCTGAAAGTTGTATTTAAATCCGTTTTAAAGAAATGTTTTTATTGGCAAAAAGCCATGAAACCACAAATTATGTATCCAGTATGTATAAATAGAAACAGGATATCAATTTTATAGTTGACTACTATGAAAACGAGGGATAATTAACAACGTTACCAGAAGAAATTGACCATTGAAAAGAACTTCAAAAGAGATGTTGAAAACTGTTGGAGAAACTATATACCACAATTTCTGACTGGAAATGATACTACTTGAATAACTTTCGTAGCTTCCAAAAAAAATTTAAAACGCTTTAATTATGTTATATGTGACAGTCTCCACCCAAACTGCTTAGCAGAAACTTAATGCCAACAACAGCAAGAAGTTGATTTATTATAAAAGTTTGTTAAGTATGACGACCTGCCTTTTTATTTTGTAAATACTCGTAGTCCAGAAAAAAGTTTGATTCCCATTATTTTACAAGTGGGTAGTAGTAGTAGAGACTGATATACAGAATATATATATATTTATATATGTATATACTTTCCAAATAAAATGGTTTTACAGCCATCGGCAACGATTTATTCGTCTCAGTATAACGATGCAAAAGGAAGAAAAAAGTGATAATTTAATAAGTGCTTAAGGGGAAGTTTTTGATTTTGGGTGGAAATGGTTTTGAAATAAAACATGGTGAACTTTTTAATGGGAAAATAAAGAGATTTCGATTTGGCAATTTTTTTTTTTTTTTTATTTATATATTAAAATTTTATTAAATATATCAACCATGTTAAATTAAGGGTTATCTTACCCCAACACGTAGCTTTATCCTTTTCAAGCAGATGTAATCAAAAATTCATTTTTCAGGCCATGACATTAAACGTTCAACGAATACAACTCACGGCATAAAATATGATTTGCTCGCGCGCAATTTCTGGAGCCATTAACGAGTGAATTGTGTGTAAAAATCTTTTTAAATAAAAATCATTCATATACCTACATAGAACGTGTAGAAAGAACGTTTACCATGTATTGTAGTACGATTTGGAAGAGATGTTACATTTTCATGGTTTTTAGAAAAAAACCCAACATACAAGTAATGACAGGCATACTGTCATTATCTAGATTTACACGTCGGTATGTTATTATTTTGCACATTGTTTGAAAAATACTTAACCGACATTTCTGACGAGTTGTCTTGAATTTCTGGTGCGTAACGTACGTGATATATTTTGTATGCTTAATGAAATTTAATGGTTTTTCGATTTTTGACACGCTTACGTCCACAATGTTGTTATCCACTGAGTGATAACATACGCAATTGAATGATAAAGGTTTGTGTATAGGTAGGTGCACGTAGACAGAAAAGAAATTGTATTTACAAACATACATGCGAGTTTGTTTGATTTTGTTGTACGAGTATATTTAGACGTATGGGCATATCGAAATATACAAATATTCCCCATTCGGTACCTTGAAATGAAAGGACACGACTACCGAGTTAAAATGAAAACTTTTCCAAAAAAAAAACAGAAGCCGAATACGGTTTGCAGCAACAGTTTTTGGAAATTTGTCACGTACTACAAGCAGAGCTTTATTAGGTTTCGTTTACATGTTGTTTCATAAACATACGTGTTGATATAAGCGAATTCAAATATTTACATACAAGAGATTTAATTATAGGAATTATCACTTCAGTTCACATCTAAGGATTTTATAGTCTGGAGTGGAGAGGAGCTTTAAATACATATGTATGTCCATAAACATATATAAGAAGGTCTTTTAGTCAGTTTGATTAATTACCAGTTTCTTATTTTTTCCGTCATGGACTCTATCCTGCCTAGTTTCTTGCAATTTGTTCTTTCTTAGTTATTGAAAAATTTCTGCGACCACATTAAGCTATATCCAATTATTTCTCGGTTGACTTACTTTGATCACTGACTGATCCACTGGCACTTTTTACTGAAGAGCCGTACCCGTATGATGCTCCACGTGCGGCTAACGATAAAAAATTCCATTATAACATTTTCTTTGTTTATAGTGCTAGCACCTTGCCTATGCTGCACTGCACTGTATCAACCTATATTTCGCACTAGAACGGAAAATCAGGTGAAAGTGTTAACATTCATTGCATTGCCTCTCACTGTCTGTTGGACTATATTCCAAATGGAAGTTTTGCTGTGCATGTACACATGTACGAATATGTTTGAAAATGTTATGTGTGGCTTCACCGTCATTTGGAAAAAAGCATTTGCATTGCTTGTGTAATGCACACTCGGGTTTGTGGAATATAACCTTCCATGGTAATAGATAGTGTTTTTTTGTTTATCATGTACGTTTTCAAAGGTATGTCACATGCGTGCCTATTTTTAACGTCAATGTCATATCATTATTACTCGCCAGTTTAGTTCATACGTTTAAGAGTTTATCGATTCTCTTCACATTCTCTCATCAAGGTAACGAGATCACACCCTAAGTTAATAATTAGATCAAAGTTGTTGACAGGATGCAGCGCAGTATCATTCAGTTTTAGATCTTGATAGATATATAAAAAAAAGATACAAGTGGCACGATCCAGAGCAAGACTATTCTTGTTTTGCAATGAAAGTGTCTTTTAGGCATTTTTTTGATTCTTCGGTAATACCTACTCAAGACACATTTTTCCTTAAATACTGCCATAAGCACTTCCTTCTTCTTTGTCTTCTTTGGAATGCCAAAAGACTTTATGCTTGCACTGCATGAACCAACAGCTTGACATACCCCCACAGAAAATTGTCTAGCGGCGTCAAATCCAACAATATGGAAAGCTAAGGCATTCCTCCATTTCTAATGATAATGTCATCGAACATTTCCTTCAATAACGTGACGGCTTCGCCACAGAATGATCTCTGACCCAATTTCATTGAAACCAAATGACCTGTAGCCCTCGGTGACTATAGCTCTGTACTATGCATAATTTGGCGATATTTCAATTTTCTTCATTGTAAAATAAGTACGGTTGGATAAAGCCGCCAGCCTATTACGGAACAAAAAAATTGACAGCTATACCAGCTGAGAGAAAATCAGACTTTGGTTCTTGCAACTTGCAAGCACTAACATTTCACAAAGTCGATAGGCACAGATAAAATTTTATCAAGTAATGACGGAGCGATGCATAAGAATGTTCCTAAGCGCAAGCATTAACGATCCCGACATTTTCATCCGTGTGCATTTTGATCAGTAGTATCAGTTCTATCGGAGTCGAAAAGAGTAAATGTTTTAATTTGGCCAATTATGTTGCGAACAACAGATACAAAATTGATCCTGGCTTTATTTTGAAGCTACGTTCATGCCATTATATGTGGAATAGCACACTATTCACATGATGACCTCGAGCTTGTTGGCTTGTTAGCTTAGACCAAGGACTTGATCGTATGATCACGCCGCCCAATTGACGAACTCCTTCCAAATTTCAAGCGTTGCATCGCTTGTATGGCATTTACAGCCGTCTTGATGGAACCACATTTCGGATTCCGAAGTCGATGTTGTCGAGCTCTGACCACAAAAAGTCGGTAAATGGTTTTAAATCTGAGACCATTGACTGTAACGATGTCTCCTTCCGCATATCGAAAGAAATAACGTCTGCTGATGCCGCCATGCCATAAACCCCACCAAACAGCCAATCTTTGTGGATGCACTGATGCTTGGCGGAACACTTGTGGTTTGTGTTCACTCCAATAACGTCAGTTTTGTTTGTCGACATAGCCGCTGAGCCAAAAATGCGCCTCTTCCGAGAAGATGATTTTTTAACCAAAATTCGGATTTCTGGGCAACATTTCCATTTCCGGCTTCAATTTTAGCGACACCACAATCTTATATGGATGAATTTCCTGCATACTGAAGCCATGATGAGTACTGACTTTATAACGAAATTCAAGTTGCATATTTGCAACCGAGCCAGAATTTCGATAATATTTTTTAATAACATCCGCACGTTCGGCAAGCGTATCACGGCGCATGATGAAATGACAAACCTTACTGAATATTTTGACAGCTGGATATCATTGGTAACTTTGACAGCTGCTATAACATAACAATTAGAAAAACTATCATTGCTATCTAGTCACAATAGATTAACAATAGATCAATTTTCACTGTTTGAAAACTGTGTACTATTACTTTTGTGATGTAACATGCATTTAATGGGTTCAATTGTGTTAGGCGAACATCTAACTTCAATCTGTAGCTCCTTTTGCTGCTCTTTGTCCATTTCCAGATCTTGTTTTCAGCCTACTGCCATAAAATCGTAGCAATTTATACAAATTTGACGTTAAGTCAATAAAGGGATGGTTTTAGCTGTCAGTTTAATAATCGTATCAGCTAAAAGAATGTTGGCATAATTAAAAAAAACCTAACTGGCTTTTCCGGCGCGCTTTTTTTACACTTTTACACAACACTTGGCGTCATTATCTTTTTTTCCTGTAAATAGCGTTTGATAGCAGATATATCTGCTAAGACAATTTTCAATTATACCCGATGTATTCGACCATCTAAACCTCTATTTGTCGTATTGTTGACCGTTTTAACACAACCATTTCTTTGGAGGATTAATTGACACCGAAAAGCATAAGAGAATATTGCTTGCGTTCAGAGAATATTGAAAAATAGGTAAATTTATCGATTTGACGTCGTTCATAACAGTTTGGTTTTTGTTTATTTACTTTATAAAAATTTGACGCGAACATCTCGGTTTGAACACTTACAAGATCCAGTTCGTGGAGGAATCAGAACCGAGTGACTATAGTTTCAGTGATGAGACTCATGCTTGACTCAAAGGGTATGTCAGCCCGGAAAGTTGTCGCATTTGGAGCGCTGTAATTGAAACGTCATTACATTCCGAGAAACACACAATTTGGTGCTTTCTTACTTTCTTAGGAATGCGTTAAGCAGCTGATCTATGTTTAAACACCAACAACAATTAATAAGAATTCGAGACTAAAGTTGCCCCTGGGTTACTTATATTATGATTAATTCAATCAAGAATCGCAATAAGTTGCATAATAAATTGAAAAGAAAGCCAGCTAATGTAAATTGAGTAGAATTCCAGAAGGCACGTAATCAAGCCACTCTGACAATACGTTCATCCAAAAAGAACTATAACTCTTCAAAGCTCAGTACCTTCCTACATACCAAGAAACTCTGAAGCAACTCAAGGAAGATCGGTATTTCTAAGAGCAGTGACTTAAATGTGACCACGGTTCAGGTTCTTCCAATTGCCAAGAGAGCAGATGCCAATTCTGCTGCCAATTTCAGACCAATCGGTATCTTACCCTGTCTCTCCAAAGTCCTCGAACAAATATTATAGAAACAAATTCTCAGTTATTTAAAATAATTAACTGTAGGTACACGCAAAAATCTGGTAATCACAGTCGCTCTACAGCTTTGGTCAAACTGCCAGAGGAAATTCGAAGGCTTTCGATAAGATGAATCACAGCATACGTAAGTGGAAGCTCAAAAACTTCTTCGGCTTCAGTGACAGGGCAATCAAACTTGTTGATAACTATTTCTCAGACAGATTTCAGGGAGTTATATCCGGAGACATATCCTCGTCATTAAAGGCATTAAGTCAAGGAGTTCCACAAGGGTCAACTCTTGGCCCAATATTATTTTTTATGGTCATTAATGATCTACCCTAGACAAACTTGTTCTTCTTGTTAATAGGGATCTCAACTGAATCTCAGTTTGGTCCGTGGCTAGTTGGTTATTTCTTAACCAAAAAAATTCTCAGGTAATACCTATGTCAGAAAGAAATTTTTCTTTCAGCACTACACCAGACATTTTCGTTTGTAAAAAACAAGTCGAGGCTGTTTAATGATGCACTACTCATAGATTCTCTAGGCTGCACACAACAACAATATATTAATGCAAGAGATTGTAAATTTTTACATTAAATTATAAATACTACGAGTATATCCCCATCGTATTTTATTTACAAACTCTTCTTCAATCGCTCCATAAGAAATATTAATGTTACTCCTTTTCGTTGCTATACCTAAATACATCTCGTTTATTTTTCTTCCATGCTGTGAGACGTTGGATTTCACTCGCACTGAAATTCAAAACCGTGCAAACTTTAAAAGTGCAATCCTTCTGTACTTTTCCCCCTAAACAGCCCAACCCAACTCCCATTCATCCTTCCTTGGAATACGTAGCAGTCTATGTTAGTTCTAAGATTTATTTATTTTAAATTTGTTGTTATTTACAATATTGTATCTTAGTACTAAAAAAGATTCGAATCATAATGAACACCCCATTTGTATTTTATAATAAATCAAATAAATGAAATGAATCGAACTATTCGCCAACATTGTTTCTGTTTTCGAGGACCACGGGCACGAATGTTTGAAAAAGTGACCGAAAACGTTGACCCAGTCATGTTGAGCATATTTCCGATGTTTCTCTCGGTTGAGTACAATTAAATGACGTTTCAGTATTGGCATAAAAAAACACCCTTTACCCAAATTTCGATAAGTATAAGCTTCTATAACTTTGGCTTTTGTAAAATTGGCACTGTGCTCTTGTTCGACTGCCGTGTTAAAATAAAATTTCGTTGGCACCCATTGCAATTCTTAAATTGTTGATTGGATTTCGTATATTCGTTTATTCATTAATTTGGCGTCTAAGCTGACGTATTTCCATATAGACGTTGCTGCTTAAAAAACGGAATTTGCTGGTACCCATCGTATTTCATATTGATACACTTCGACATACAATCCGACAATTAGATTTCTGGATGCGAAACGACAGCATGAAAACTATATTCCATCATCGAGAACAAAAAGCGGGAAAACAAAACAATGACACCGAAATTTGGTGTACTTTTGGTCAGGCTGTGTCCCCATCAGACGCAATCAAAAATCCATACGAGGATATACGAGTACACAACGCTGTCATCTACATGGAAGGCGGTTACGTTCACGAAAATATAGTATTCGACCTATAACTTTATTATTCACAGGTATTCAAGAACTGGTATCTCGTTCTCGGATTCCAAGGTTTCCTACATACGTGTTCATTCGTTTATTCAGGATGTGCCATACGTGTTTGTGAATTAAATAGTTTTAATTTGTGAAACAAGAGTCGGAACCGTCATTATTTTATTCATGGGTTGAATAATTATCACAAGCACGTGTTTGTGATTGAAGTTCAATTTATGTCATTTGAAAGTGTTAAAGATTTCTGAATAGAGACCGTGTGGATTTGTGGAGTAAAAAGCGACGAAGCTCATTTTGGTAATTGACTTTATCAATAAGCAAAATATGCGTTATTATTGGACTACAAAAAATCCACATGTGCATCAAGAGACTCCATTGCAACCACAAAAAGTGACCCTGTGTTGTAGAGAATGTGGTGGGATAGACCCACGACAGTAGCACAATTTTTTTAATTTTATGCGCGACCTTGCAGAGCCATACAAAATCTGACATACCATATCCCTAGTGCACGTCACATCGGAAAGAACTACAATTATTCTTATCAATTCTTATTTATAACTGCCATGTAACTGTCAATACAGGTAATGACAAAAAATGACCGTAAATCTGTTAGTTCCTTGTTGATACAATGTGGCGCAAAATTAATCGTCCAATCAATCATTTTGTTTTTGAATTACTTTTTTACTAAATAAAAAAAAAAGATTCTGTGTGATGGAAATCTTTATTTGGACCTTTACAATTTTTTCTGGTAAGTGGAAAAGATGATATCCGCCAAGTGGCTACCGCCAATGTTGATACCATAACTTTCCGCAAGATTTCCGGTGATAACTATTCGCATTCCTGTCGAATATTCTCCTTAAGGGCTGCGATTGTCTGAGGCGAATTCAGGTAACCCCACAGAAAGAAGTCTGAGTTGGTTAAATCGGGGATCTTGCTGGCCATGCAAGATTGCCAAAACGGGACAATATGCGACCAGGACACGCTTCCTTTACAATATCCATTGTGGCTCGTGCTGTGTGTGCGGTTGCACCGTCTTGCTGAAACCCCATGTTCACCAAGCCCCGTTCATCCAATTCTGGCAGAAAGAAGTCGTTTATCATGGCCCTGTAGCGTTTGTCTGTAACAGTGACCACATTGCCGATGGCGTCCTCAAAAAACACGGCCCAATCACACTTCCCGCTTGAACGCCGCACCACACAGTGGCTTTGAGTGAATGTATGGCTCTTCATGCATCAGACGCGGATTTCTAGTGCCCCAGAAGCGAAGATTTTGCTTATTGACGTAACCGCTTAAGTAGAAATGCGCCTCGTGGCTCATAATAATCTCGACACTAAATCGTCCTCTTCGTTGTTGAAATTGAGGATGACCTGACAGAAATTCACACGCGACTGACAGTCAGGAGTCATTAACGGGTTTGTGTAAGTTTTTGACTAAAATTCGCTGTTTTCCGTGTGGTGAATTCCAATTGCAGAACCCGTCGTCTGGTTGGTGTTTCTTTGTTCTCAGCGACATCAGCAGCCACTGCCGCGATATTCTCAGCCGAACGACCAGTCCGGTGGTGTCGCAGTCGGTGCGACACGATTAGAAAATCGGCGTCGAAATTCATGCTGCACTAACACCACCGACCATAAACATTTTTTCCGAAAAAGAATTTACTAAGCTACCTTCATCCTTTAGTTTCAGGGAAAAGATGAGTGGGCGGTCATGCAACAAGGTAACACACGGTTTTTCAAAGAAACTCCTCAACATAACAAATTATTTGCTTAGCATCGTTCTACTAGTGGAAATGGGGCAAACTTTCCGAATTTATTGGAACAACAATTTTTTCATAATATTTGGAAAAAAATGGTAACGTATATTATTTTGTGTTAGAGAAAACTGTAGTAGTAATCTCTGGTTGGTCCTGTGAAACAAAACTGTTAATCATCCAGCATCATGGTGCTCTACAACTGTTAGTGCTCGTGTTTCAATTTTTTATTGGAACTTCGCCAAAGCAACATTCTGCATCAGAGTGTAAAATAATAAATTTGCTGAGAATAAAACCATTACCAACGCTGGGTTTGAAATTTTCCGTTGCATTACTCCATTATTGAAATACTTTTTCAATTCCTTATTGCCCTCGACAAAGAGTTTCTTGCATTATTTTCTTTACAAACTCATGGTCGTAGGCCAAAGTATGTTAAGAAAACCTTCAACTATCCTTCTTAAGTTAATGCAATAATAAAAGGCGTACACTGGTGTTGCAAGTTTAGAACTAACTTATCATCGATATAAATTGCTAGTTCGAATAACCTTGCTTCAAAATTTAAAAACTTTAATCATATAACAATTTCAACTAAAATTAAATTACCTACCTATTATTTTCTTATATCGTGTACTTCTCTCTTCAGGTGTGGTGGCAATTGCAGCTCAATAGCTACTTGTTGCTCGAGTTTACATCAGATTTCCTAAAAAGAAAAGAACAAAAGGGCTTACTAAATATTATTATTGATTAGAATGATATAGGATGATTTTGGCCTAAACCCATCATAATTTTAGACGTTCAAAATCGTGGAAAAAGATTAAAATATAAACACCCTGCCCTGCGATATTTAGTGTCTAAGGAACTAAAGCCAATTTGCAGTCTTGTGTAATAGGTATTTAATTAAAAGTTTATTTTTGAATTAACAACTCTGACAGCAGATTTGTGTTCATTTTAATTTGGCATGTCCTAATAAAAACAGCCACGTTAGAATAACACTTGCAAATAAACATCGTAAATCTTGGTTCAGTTCGCGAAACTAACTCGACATAATCAAACTTGAATGAAGTGTATCGCCATCGTCTACAGCAATTGTTATTATTGTCACACATTTAATGTAAAAAACTTCATATGCGTCGTGCGCTCAATGAATTTGGTTAAGAAGAAATGTCTCTTTATCCTCTTTTCCATCACACAACTTTTTTCATGTTGCCGCACTTATTGCTCGAATGACTTTTAAAAAAAAAAAAACACTATGGCGCTGGCAGCCCGGTATGGACCATGGCCTAGATTCTTGACACTCATTTGTGTTGCACATGTTTTCATTTTTGTCACATCTGAGCGGGGCCTACGGTTTATCGCCGAGTCCGAATGGCACTCCTTGGAAGCTTTTTCGTAGGCAATTATTTTACTTTCGGGAGTTTGCCATTGCCCGCCAAAAGGGTGATAGCGATTTGAAAAATTGTTGGTGACCCAACAATGAATGACAGTTAAAGTTAACAAAATTACAAGTCATTGCGGAGACGATAATACTTAGGTACTTCAATCAAAAGTCACTATTTTGCGTGTTTTATGTCCTGCTGAAATCATTGATCCAAATTCATTGAAATATGATGCTGCTCAGACATTACAGTCAACTGCGCGTGCTTTAGATCAAAGATAACTGACATTTTCATTCCTCTTTAATGTAAAAGAGCTTTAATTATTAATCACATGAAGATGGCGCAATTTTCCACAATCTATTAAAAGAAACATTCGATGAGTGCACCATAATGAAAGCTGGTCATGACCTCTAATACCGTGTGTTTTATCATCTTAGAGCCCAAAGACAGTAGACGACTTGGAAGCCAGCACTCTCCCGTTATTGCTGATACATCATACTCGTACATATGCCATAATGCTGCAAGAACTGATCTAAAATTGGTCTTTCAGGTTTCACTTTATTTGAGCCTTAAATAGGTGAATGAACTTATCTTTTCAATAAAGCCAATGGGTCACAATATTTACGTGTTATATTTCACAATGAGTGATACTTAAGTTATGTCTATGACATTTTTGTTGAGTATACTTAGGCAAACAACCTTAGAGAGTTTCGTAACCAAAATAACGCCCGCGACTTAAGAAAATTTATTTACAAAATAAGCGTTCTTTTTGACAAACAGAGAAATGGTTTCGGTAACATTATGTCGCGCATAATTATCCTTCTTAGCAAGTTTTTTAATGGACCATCAATTAATTAACGTCCAAGCCGATGTAACGTCCACTAAATTGTTACAAGATCGTGCTAAACGAATATTTAAAAATATGAATGAGATTTTTTCAAACAAGATGTGTGTTCAACAAAAGGGTGCTACGCAACATAAAGTGGTTTAAACCATCGATTTATTGAAATTACAATTTGACGAGAAAGTTATTTCGTGCTCTTTAGTAGGCCTTTAAGATCATGCAACTTGGCCATTTTCGACCTTTTTTTTCGGCCACCTCAAACCATTTCTTTATAGGAATATAGTAACTTTTGATGACGTGGAAGCGAACAATTTGACATTTACAGAGTACTTTATCGGAGAAGTTGTTATTAACAGATTGGTAAATGTAAAACCTAGTCGACATGTCATACATGCATACGATTTATCAGTCATTTAGGAATATAAATACAAATTGTTGAATCTACATGTATTCGTTTCCTCTGATTTTTGTGATAGTTGAGTAGTCAATGTGCAGAGGCACAAAGCCAGAAACATTTTTTTTAGTTTAAAATGTTATATACATCCAATGTAGCTGAAAATTATCTTTAAATTATCCCTTTTTACTCTTTGTATTGGGTATATAACTTAATTCGTGAGGTTTTTTTTCAAAATTTGAACGTTTATTTAAGAAAAACATGTACAATAGTGTTATTCAAAGTATTGCCCATCTGAAGCTATGACTCTTTCCCATCTTTCTGGCAATTTGTGGATCCCATCCCAAAAGAACTGCACCGGCTTGGCAGCCAAGAATGAATCAATCCAATTTTTGATATTCTGCTCTGATGTGAACTGTATTTCAGTGAGGGCGTTCTGCATCGACCGGAACAAATGGTAGTCAAAAGGGGCAAGGTCTGGGCTATAAGGTGGGTGGGGTAAGACTTCCCATCCACTGTTTTCCAAATAGTTCTTAACCGGAACAGCAACGTGGGGCCGAGCGTTGTCATGATGGAAAGTTATTTCCTCGTGTCTGGTCGCATATTCCGGGCGTTTTTCGGCTACTGCTCTCTTCAAACGGATTAATTGTATTCGGTAGCGTTGTCCATTGATGGTTTCACCCGGTTTTAGCAGCTCATAATACAGCACAGCCATCTGATCCCACCAAATACAGAGCATTACCTTCGCGACATGGATATTCGGCTTTGCCGTTGATTTGGCTGGTTGGCCGGGTTCCACATATGATTTTTCTGACGTTCCAGCAGCATTTTGGACATGCAAAACCGCCTTTCGACGTCTCTCGGCTTGAGTTCATGTGGAACCCAATTTCCTTGCTTTTGAATATATCCAGCTGCTTTTAAACTTTTTGAAATGGCTGCTTGAGTGACACCCAAAGATTCTGCGAGCCCTTCTTGTGTTTGGTAACAATCTTGATAGAGTAATGCTTCCAGTTCTTAATCTTCAAACTTTTTTGGCTGCCCAGGACGTTCATCGTCTTCCAAGCCAAAATCACCACTTTTAAATCGTGCTAACCACTTTTGGCACGTTCGCTCAGCTAGCGCTTGTTCACCGTAAACTTCCACCAAAATACGATCACTTTCGGCAGCAGTTTTCTTCATATTAAAGTAATGAAGGGGCGAAACAATGTCGTGGCTAGCACGGGGTTCCCACATCTCGACATACACAAGGGGACTTGGAGAACTCCTGATCAATCAGCAGTCCACCAGATTGATCACATTGCGATCGACGCAAGACACTCCTCCAGCATTATGGATGTCCGTACGTTCCGATGAGCCAACATCGACTCGGACCATTACCTTGTTGTAGCCAAGGTACGGTTGCGGATATCCCAAACTACGCCAAGACAAACTAATGTGGTGAGAAAGTTCGACGTCAGACGGCTATAATCGCAAGAGATCGCCAAGTCCTTTTCCGATCGAGTGTCTCTTAATCTCTTAAGAGGTCCAATGCCGCCATCATCAAGCATCGAAGACCATTGGAAATACTGCCAAAACGCCATCAGAGATGCCGCTTCTGATGTGCTGGGTTTCACTCGTCCACCACAACGAAACCCCTGGTTCGATGATGAATGCCGGCAAGCACATGCAGCTAAGCAAGATGCATATAACAAGGCGCTGCTTAGAAAGACCAGAGCTGCTCATGAGCTCTATGAGCGGAAGAGGAGAGACGAGCACCGGCTTCTCAGGAGGAAGAAGAAAGAGTAAGTATGCCCAATGAATGGAACCTCAGCATTGTTTGTCCAATTCTCAAGCAAGGAGACCCTCTGAACTGCCCCAAATACAGAGGCATCAATCTCCTTAACATCGCATATAAAATTTTATCTGCCGTATTGTGTGAACGCCTGAAGCCGTTCGTCAACAACCTGATAGGTCCATATCAGAGTGGCTTCAGGCCAGGAAAGTCCACCATCGACCAGATATTCACACTACGGCAGATCTTGGAGAAGACCCATGAGCTTCAGATCGATACCCACCTCCTATTCATCGATTTTAAGGCCGCGTATGACAGCATTTATAGAGACGAGCTATACAGAACAATGTCTAGTTTTGGCATTCCTGCCAAACTCGTCCGTCTGTGCAGGATGACGATGGACAATGCACGCTGCTCCATCAAGGTCGGTAAAGATCTCACCGAGACCTTTGATGTCCAGAAAGGATTTAGACAAGGCGATGCGCTGTCATGCGATTTTTTCAACATCGTACTTGAAAGAATAGTGCAATACTTACGAGCAAACACAAGAGGCACTATCTTTCAAAAGTCCGTCCAACTACTCGCATACGCCGACGATATTGACATAATCGGGAGAAAACAGCGTGATGTCAGTGGCGCTTTCGCGAGTATTGAGACGGAAGCGGCGAAAATGGGTTTAGCGGTCAATGAGGGCAAGACCAAGTATATGCTGTCAAGCCAAAAGGACAACCAACACCGACGTCTCGGACAGAACGTCACCCTCGACAGATATAACTTTGAGGTAGTTAAGGACTTTGTCTACCTAGGCTCCGCTATAAATACAGACAACGACACCAGCGCTGAGATCAAGCGAAGAATAACTCTTGCCAACCGCTGTTTCTTTGGGTTAAGAAGGCAATTGAGTAGCAAAGCCCTCTCTCGGACAACAAAAGTCACCCTTTATAAGACTTTAATAATCCCGGTCCTGCTCTTTGGCGCAGAGGCATGGACATTATCAAAAATGGATGAGGGTGTTCTTGGTTGCTTTGAGAGAAAAATTCTTCGGGCGATCTTCGGTCCCGTCTGCATTGACGGTGTGTGGAGGAGGAGATACAACGACGAACTGTATAGACTGTACAGAGACATGGACCTAGCCAGAAGAGTGAAGATCCAAAGACTGAGATGGCTGGGTCATGTAGAGCGCATGGACACCAATGCTCCGGTCCGAAAAGTGTTCGAATCCGTCCCCGAGGGACAGCGCAGTAGAGGAAGGCCAAGACTCAGGTGGCGCACGCAAGTGGAAGAGGACCTCAGCCAACTTAGCGTGCGAAACTGGAGGCAGCTAGCCAGGGATCGAGCTGGCTGGAGAAGCTTGTTGACTGAGGCCCAAGTCCACCCCGGACTGTAGCGCCACCTAAAGTAAGTAAGTAAGTAATGAAGAAGAACTCCCCGCAAAAACACTTTTTCAGGCACAAAGTTCGACATATTTGAGTGAAAAAAAATTATTGTTGATAACGCTTCAAATGAATGACATATACTGAAATAACGGAATAATACAAGTTACGCCATCTCTTAGCAAACCGCACGAATTAAGTTGCAGACCCAATATAAGCGTTGTAATCAACAATCGCCTGGTAAGATGAAACTGAAATTAATCAATTTGTTTTTTTCTTAACAATACTGCTGATTTAAACTCGATTTCATCCACCCTTCATTAGAGCCATGTTTAGAGTGGGATACCGACTTGATTGTATTTTAAGAGGATCACAGCAAGGGCATCTTCAACATGTTAGCAAAGCCTTTCCATGTTGAAGGATAATATTTATGTAAGTATTCTACTTTTATAGTTCAGTCGATTCATTTCATTATTTTTCTTCAAAAGATAAACAATTATCCCAGATTACTTAAACTATCGAAATGTTTCGTATGCGCAACTACGAGTTCAATTGAATCGTCTTAACGTCGCGAATAAGCTTATTCAATTATCATTAGTGCTCTCTGTCTGGATTAAAAACTCTTTTAAGTGATTGCTTTCGATCTTCGAATGGAGGATTATGAAGAAGTCTTTCTTTCGTTATATATCAAAAAATATTTTCGCTAGTTCACTAATACTTTCCACTCCTTCACAGACGTTAAAATGCTTACTCATCATTTTATATTCAATTGGCAATCTACTAAATCCTCGGTGTACTTATCCCGATTTTCTATCTCATTAAAGAAAATCCATACCTTCAAAGCATACTCTTCTCTCTAGTGGAAATAAATTTGATTCACCTGAGCCAGAATCAGTCCATAACTGTGAATATGGACCAGCGAACTACTAGGAAAAGGCGGATATGAATGTTTATATTTCGAGACCTAATCTTTCAATGTTATTTTTAAAAAAGCCACAAATACGGTAAGCACTCATCTTCTATGCTTTAATAGGACAAACTATGTTTCAAACATGAAAAGTTATTTAAGGGCAATCCCTGGGCATGTTCATGAATGATTGTGTGCTGTAAAGTGTAATGAAATACAGCACTGTAACATAGACATAGTGGCACTGGACGACAAAATTCCCCAAACCTACCAGTCAGAGGTCAAAGGTCGGTTATTGTGGAATCTTGTTCACTGACCGCTATGGCATATCCATCTCCATCAGAATGGCTCCAAACAGCAAAATAAATGTACACTGTTCGAATATTTCAGGAGGCAAGGCTGCCTTTTCCACTTAATCGCATTCAATCACATGTGTGCCTGCACACAATGTAGTGCTTTTTCCAATAACATTAAATCAACATTATTTTACGCCTTAGCATTATTTTACGACTGGATAGTTTTACCAAAATGAGGTCGATAAACGCTATACTACGTATATAACATAGTTGAAAAATGTCGTATATTTGGGTACGTTTTTATAAGAAACCTTCAAATTTGTATGCATGAAATAGCATCTACTTTCATTTCGCAATAGCTAATTTGACGATACCTACGAACGGAGGTATGAACGTCTCAAAATAAAAGTTCGATGCATCATTATAAAACCATTTTTCTTACTTTGTACTCCAGACAAAGTTTTTATGCTATTCAACAGCTGTTGATGTACTACCTGCATAATAGTAGATCCGAAAACAAATACAAACTTATTGAATTTCCAAGTGAACGAAACATCATAGCAGCAAGAACACATTTCCTCATCCCAGGATTCACAAGGCACACATGGAATCATCTATCAAAATATGAAAAGCCAGCTGATTATACTGCATTACGAATTAAAGACGAGTGTTCTAAACCTTCGCATATTCTAAGGTGCGTAAATTGACTCGTACCGCCTATTATTAATAACCTAAGTATGAACATGGGAATCAATGGCAATAAGTAAAGAAAAGTAATGTAGGAATCTTTGGCATGGAAAAGCTACAATACCAAAAACCCGTCATGGAAGTAAAGCCTACAAAGCTTATCCTTTAACATCCTTCATACGAGTAATTCCACATCACCAAAACAAGTAAAGCAAATAATAGGCTGACGAAAAAAGTGCCACTTCCGATGTGATAGCTTTCGCCAGGGATTCAGAAACAAGAAATCTGATGGTATGAACTCGCAACAAAGATCAAGCGTATCGTGCAATATTGTATGCAGAAGCGAGGGTTGGGATGTGTACTGCTGATGATAAGTATCAGAAGGTGAGAAAAGCGGACAAAAAATAATTCTTGGAAGTAATGAAAGAGAGTTCGAAAGCTGCAAAGAATTGTCCTTTTTTTATAATCAACACGCTGTTCAGATACGAGTATATTGCGTGCACTTAATATGTGGCCACAGAGCGAGGGAAAATTAAAGTTCAAGAGAAAAACAAAGAGAAAACAAATCTTGTACACAATTTAATTTCAAAACTTATACTGCAAGTCGTAACCATATAACGTATCCATATAACGAGATAATGAAGTGATGATGTTAGTAAGAAACAAAAAGAATATCCCTTCCTCTAGATATTGGAAAATTTATAGCGAACAAGTTATTGTGTTTAGAAGAAAAATCTTTAACTGAACAGATTTTGTAGAAAATGTATTCTGCTAACACTGTCATTCCTCCTTGTTAGCTTAACTACTTCAGTGACTTTAAATGAAGTTAATAAACTACTGAACAAGAAACAAGCAGCGCAGCCAAGGCCATTCCTACAGTTATACAAGCAGAATTCTTTTGTTGTAAGATTTAAATGGAAACAAATTGTCTGTTGTCGTCAAATAGTGCAGAATCGCTTGTATGTCTACATTTGTGCAAAGGAGAGGACTTTTTGACTAAAGCACTTTAAAACAATTAGTTTTTTCCTATACTTGCCCCCCTTCTTAATGACGGTATGAGTGTCATACTAGATGGAGTAACCTCATTGGGAATGAAAAAAAAATGTTCTTTAAAGTTTTTTTTTTATTTTATTCAATATAGTCCCCTTTTAGATTGATACACTTATTCAAGCGATTTTGCAACTTCTTGATCTCGTCCGAAAAGTTATTTTCCGAAAGGTCTGCAAAATACTCCTTCGTGGCGTCGATGATTTCCTCGTGTGAGTTGAATTTTTTATTGATGAGCCATCTTTTGAGGTTTGGGAAGAGATAATAGTCCGAGGGAGCCAAATCGGGCGAATACGGTGGATGCGACAGCAATTGGAGCCGTAAGTCATTGATTTTAGCGATGCTCTTATGCGCCGGCATAATTTTTTTTCGCTTCATGTGAGGCCGTTTCGCAGCGATTTCGGCCTGCAATCGCTCCAATAATGCACAATAATACTCGCTGTTGATGGTTTTTCCTTTTCGAGGTAGTCCACGAAGAGTATGCTATGACAATCCCAGACAACCGACGCCATAAACTTTTCGACCCATTGAACCCCCCTCGGCCGCTTCGGAGCACTCGTGCCGGCTTCAGTCCATTGCCGGGCACTCATTTTGTTCTCTGGTGTGTAATAGTGGATCCAGGTTTCATCAACAGTTACCAATCGACGCCAAAAGTCCGCCCGATTCCGCATCAGAAAGTCCAAACACTCTTTCGAAGTGCTCTCGCGTTTGTGTTTTTGGTCAGGAGTGAGCATGTGCGGAACCCAGCGGCAGGATAACTTTTTCATATGCAGAATATTGCCCAAAATATGGCGTGTGCGTTCAGTACTAATCTTTGTGGTATCTGCTAGCTCGCGCACTTTCGCTTCCCGGTCAGCCAACACCATTTCATGTATTTTTTTTGACATTGCGGCCACCACGAAACTCTCGAAACCAATATTTGACGGTATTTGGTGTAATCTGACGGAGCATTACCACATAATATTTATCCAATTTTTCTTTTGTTTCCTTCGCCGTTTTGCCTTTCAAAAAATAATGTTTTATGAGAGAACGAAAATGGTTTTTAATCAGCTGTCAAAACAAATCTAAAGACAGTATCGCCCTGAAATTTGGCATGTCTGCCTAAATATGAACGGACTTCAAGGCACCATAAAATTGTTTGCAGTAGCAGCGCATTCTGGCGGTCAAGGAGATTACTTTTCACCCCACCTAGTATGTAAATCAAGAACAGAAATACATAATTAAACCTTGAATATCCTTTTTGAGTCCTAACATAGAGGTATGCTTGCATCTGACCACATGACAGTCTCTGTTGTCGTCCCACAGAAAGGATTGTAATATAAAAAAAAAACATCAGAAATTTTCAGGCTGAGGGAATGAGATTATTGACAGTAGTGGCAGCAGAAACAAGCAGTCATTACGCACAATTTTAGAGGTGATAGTAAATGACATCTTTCGAGAGCCTGCTACGTATGACCTGAGCTCACCTGATTTTATATAAACCTCGATTTCGAAATTATTTTACAAACGGTGGGCCATCTGTTCGAACATTTTTGAATCATAAGTTATTTTGATACTGATAGCTGTTATGCGCTGAAAACATTAAAACAATAAAAATATATAACATTTAATAAACCTCTTAAATTTTTATTTATGTATCACTGGCCAGGTGTTGAAAGAGATATAAATGCAGAGTGTTTTGGACTTCGCTGGATTCAGTAATAAATTGTGTTTGAGGGCCCACTGTTGTGTGATCTCTAGATCTTCGTTCATCATTTCAATGACAATACTGAGCAATCCAGCGGGCAGCACAAGTATAATTGGACGTCGTCAGCGAACATCTGGGCAATACAATGTTTAACAAGTTGTGGCAGTTCGTTAACATAAAATGAAAATAGTATGGGCCCAATAATCGAACCATGTGGAACTGCCGTGTGAACTCCAAGAAACGAAGACATTTTGCTTCCTACTGTAACATATTTCTGACTCCTCGTGAGGTATGAATATAAGAGTTTGACTACCAGAGGCGAAAATCCAAATTCATACCGCAGCTTCTTACAGAAGAGAAAGTTGTCCACCGTGTCGAATGCTTTCGAGAAGTCCAACAATGTCAAGAACTTAGGACAGTTATTATCCAAGCCATTGCGGATGTCGTCGACAAAAAGCAAAAGTGCAGTTTTTCAACTCCTTTTTGCGCGAAAACCGGATTGGGCGGAATTTAAGGGGTTGTTGTCACTAAGGTGTGCTTGCATCAGCCTGAGCATAATTTTCTCGAATACTTTGGATAGAAACGGTAAGATTGCAATTGGTCTATACTCAGTGTTAGGTTGGCTTGGGTATCGGCAATATCCCAGCCAATTTCCACGAAAGGGGGTATTCACAGATACGTGATTAAAATTATGTGTTATGTATTTGAGCATGAAAGGAACCAGGAGTTTTAAAAATTTAAGATTTATTTCATCCAAACCAATATATTGCCATAGTCGCTAGACTGATTGGTAAATTGTGCGGAGTCTTGATATTGCTAAGAGACCGACACAAGCGAGTTAAGAGTATTGCACTCTTCATCGTTAGTTGTACCTGAATGCTGTCTCCCATTGCCTAGTTTGTGCATTTTTTGCCATAAAATGTTCCCAGGCTGTGTTTCAGGGTTAAGGAAATGTTCATAGTGGCGACGTTTTGCAGCGCTTTAGTTATAAATAAAGTATGAAAACAACAAAACGAAATGAATTGCATTAATAAATTCCTAATCGTTCCTGCTAGGTGCCGAAAAAGAGCATCACTAAAACAACTCGTTTGATGGAGCCATCTTATGTATGTTAAAGGGAATTCAATTCCAGACACGAATGGAAGAACAAAAAATTTCCGATTATAGATATTGAGGTTATTTCTTGGCAATTATCTTTAATAAATGTACATCCAAGGATATTTTTGATGTACACCGACACATGAGTGTAGGGTTTCAGGCCATATACAAGCGTTCAATATTATCAAAAGTAATATTAGGCCGACGTTTAATAAGGGCAGCGATACAATAAAAAAATTTGCAGCCGTATTAGGGTTTTCAACAACAGTATCTTCGTTTCAACTGGTGCGAAGCTTTGAGATTGAGACAAATTTCTTAGACAGTCGTATATTTTTTTAATGGGGTGGTGGTGACGGCTAGCTCATTGGACTATCACGCAGAGGGTCCGCGGGCAATGGCAAACTCCCAAAAGTAAAATTGCCTATAAAAAAATCTTCTCAGGAGTGTCGTTCGTATTCGGCGATAAACCGTAGGCCCGGCTCAGATGTGACAAAAATGACAACATGAGCAACACAAATGAGTGTCAAGAAGCTAGGCCAAGGCCCATACCGGGCTTCCAGCGCCACAGTGGTTGGTGGTTGTTTGATCAGTGGAAGACGTATGGTAATATTATTTGAATACAAAGTGGATCAATGTTGTCAATTCCAACAACCTTAGATTTGTTTTTCAGAATAGCTTCAGCAATATCGGTTTGTTTTACTCTGCAGAATTCAAATGAGCCATCTAGTGAAGTTTGGATGTATTGTGTTCAAGAGTCCAGATTCGTTTGAACCTTATCGAATCATTTATTCAGTTAATCGGTGTCGACCTGATCTACCTAGGACCTTAGGTTACATCCCTCACCTAACTCTTTCAAGTTTGTCCAAAGACTTTTAGTCGGAAGCTTGTAATCGAAACATTCAGCGTTATACCTACACTTGGCTTATTTTATATTTGCTTTTACCTTATTCCATAACAATCGAAAACTAACAAAGAACTCAGGAATTCTAAACTAAATCGTTTCCGGTTTTGAAGGCAGTATCAAGTTTATTTGTAAGCTCAGTTAATTATGTTGTAAACCACTAAATGTTGATATGTTATATAGACATTATTTTAATGGCAACACGTTTATCAAAAAGCTGTGTAACTATGTTGTGAAAACATTTAACTTGGACGTTAACTAATGTTTCGTGAAATATTGGATGCCAACTGCGCTTATAAGATCTTGCTCAAGTACGAGGGCGGGTCAATAAGTCCGTGACTTTTTGAATTTCTGACCTCTTTACTGAAACAGCAACACTGCTCCTGTCAACAGGCATCTGTCAGTTGACTCCTGTCAAAATTTAAACTTGCTGCGTCAGTTAGTTTGTGTTTGACAGCTATTTTTATCAGACTACTCACTAATTTGAGGAGAAAATGGAAAAAAGTGAATTTCGTGTGCTTATTAAGCATTATTTCTTGCGAAAAAAAACCATTACCGAGACCAAGGCTAAGCTTGATAAATACTATGGGGACTCTGCACCATCGATTTCAATGGTAAAAAAGTGGTTTACTGAATTTCGTTGTGGCCGTACAAGTACTGAAGATGCCGAACGTCCTGGACGCCCAGTTGAGGTCTCTACACCCGAAACAATCGAAAAAATTCACGATATGGTGTTGGCCGACCGAAGATTGAAAGTGCGAGAGATTGTGGAAGCCGTAGGGATCTCGCATGGCTCAGTGGTTTCAATTTTGAATGATCACTTGGGCATGAGAAAGCTTTCCGCAAGATGGGTGCCGCGTTTGCTCACAGTCGACCACAAACACATGTGCAGTTGCCATGGCAAAAATCCATGAATTGGGCTATGAATTGCTCCCTCATCCACCCTATTCTCCAGATTTGGCTCCGAGCGACTACTTCTTGTTCCCAAACCTGAAAAAATGGCTTGGTGGAAAAAGATTTGACTCCAGTGATGAAGTCATCTCGCAAACAAAGGCCTATTTTGAGGACCTCGACAAATCATTTTTTTTGGAAGAGATAAAAAAAATTGGAGAAGCGTTGGACAAAGTGTATAGAGCTCAAGGGAGACTACGTTGAAAAATAAAATTATTTTTTTATCAAAAAATCTGTGTTTTAATCCAAAAATCACGGACTTATTGACCCGCCCTCGTAGATCCGTGTTTGAATATCTAAGGTCTCTAAACGTATGCGTCGAGGGTTTTCTAGTAGTAGTTAAGCTAAAAGTGACAAAAATAAGTTCATCATGCAGAAAATACATCTTGACAATCGTTGGTGATGAAAATGTCCAAAAGAGTGCTGGTAGAACAGCTAAAGTGCGTTGGTTCTGTAGAGTTTATAACATCGAGAATCAGCATCCGTACAGACTCAATAAATGAAGACGCACAATCAAGAATATTACAATTAAAGACATCACAGACAATAGTATTAGCAGAAGCAAAATGACCACCGGCTTTGTTATCACTTGTAGCAGCTCGAAATTGATGTCAATTTTGCCCAAAAACTCATATTATAAGATGGGGCGCATCTCCACAGCTACGTTAATAAACAAAATTGCTGTATTTGGGCTCAAAAAAATCACACGTAATCATAGAGAAGTCAATACATTCTTTACGTGTGACTGTTTGATATGGAGCGGCAAGTCGACATTAGAAGATACATTACAATCAATGAAGAGTGCTACTGAACTACCATGACTGAATTTTTATGGCCAGAATATGAGGCATAAACTTGAGCAATTTACGGTTTTAGCAAGATGGCACTACGTGCCACACAAGCCGTCCAGCAATCGATTTATTGCACTCTACTCGTGAATTCAATAATCGTGTAATAAGTCGGTTTGGTGATGCTGCTTGGTCTCCATGGAGCTGCGATTTGACGGCGTTGGACTAATTTTGTAGGGTGCACTTAAGGGTATTATGCGGGCAACCTACAGACGATTTAGGAACTCAATCACAATATTGGTCAGGCTTTTCGTTAAATACGGGCTGATATAAAAGACAAGCTATAAGTCTTATTTGTACAATTTCTGGAAATAAAATAAAATGTCCTAATTTGAAACCATCGAAAATGCATTGAAAAATTGGGTTGAAAGCAGGTTACTGGCTACTGTTAAGCCAGTTGACTTTCAACTAAAATAATATTCCATAATTAGTCGGAATGTTTACTCTTTTCATTTAAGAAACAATCGTGGAAAATATTGAACAGAGTTTGCTTTATTCTTATTTTTTTCAAACAAACCAACAGGTGGCCCACCCTTTATGTGTCCAATACTATCGAGTTTAGAATTAGAGAACTTTTTGTAATGACCTGACCTTGCTTTGAATATAATTGTATAAAAATTAGCAGATTACGTACATGATTCCAATTCTCAATAGTAAAACAAAAATCAGCATGTAAGTAACACTGTCAAGTGGTATCGCCTTAAGGCTTTAAAAACCATTGTCGAGAGAGTGGTTAATTTTATGCTTGTTTAAGCTGATATTGGCAACGATTAGTATAAGGCCTCGTAGAAGTAGCATCTTCCGACAGGTGCTGGTTCCTTAAATGACGAGAATGAGCCTCCGCAGCCGAACATCTTGCAGCTCTGCTAATAAGTCCTACTTCACGCCTCCCCGTGGCGCCATCTGGGAATCTCACTAGAGGTTGCGAAGTGAAGGGGGCAAATGGCGAGTTTCCTGCGCCATTAACCAGGATTTATGTCGGAAAAACAAAACAAGACCTTATCCGGGCTACTCCGATATATTTGGAGCTCAGGCCGGAAAGGATTTCCAGGACTTAGTCAGGGTCTTGGAAAAGAGATGGTGGCGAACGAGCCCTATAAGGGCCAACGGCAGCGCTCACATCCCGGAACGGGTTACTGGCTTCGGTGTAACCGACCCCTCGTCCTAGGGGCACTCAAAGTGGAACTGGTCCTCCAGGTTGGGGGTTGTGCTGCCGGGGTTACTGCCCGGCCATTTAAAAAAGATTAAGTTACGAAGCATCAACAAGCCTCGGATATGGACGGATCTACTGTTGACAACCCACGCAAACGATTTAAGGACAATGAGCTTCGGATATGCATGTGGAATGTTAGATCCCTTAATAGACCACGTGCAGCCGAGCAACTAGCGGAGGCCCTAGACTGCTGCAAAGCAGACATAACCGCCATCCAAGAAATGCGATGGGATGGGCCGGACAAAAAGAAGATGAAAAACGGCGACATCTACTACGGCAATTGCTATCGACGGCAAAAGCAGCGCTTATTTGGATGCGGATTTGTTGTCGGAGGCAGACTAAGACGAGAAGTCCTCAGCTTCCGGCATGTGAGCGAGCGCCTCGTAGCAATCCGCATCAAGGCTAAATTCGTCAACATAAGCCTCATATGCGAGCATGCCCCCACAGAGGAGAAAGATGACGACACCAAGGATGCCTTCTACGAGCTCCTCAACAAGACCTACGAGCAATGCCCTAGCTATGACATTAAAATTGTCCTCGGTGATTTGAATGCAAAGCTAGGAAGAGAAGGTATCTTTGGTGGAACAATCGGAAAATATAGCCTGCACAACACCACCTCAGATAACGGATTCAGGCTAATCGACTTTGCGGCGGGGCGAAACATTGTCGTGGCTAGCACGCGGTTCCCACATCTCGACATACACAAGGGGACTTGGAGAACTCCTGATCAATCAACAGTCAACCAGATTGATCACATTGCGACCGACGCAAGACACTCCTCTAGCATTATGGATGTCCATACGTTCCGAGGAGCCAACATCGACTCGGACCATTACCTTTTTGTAGCCAAGGTACGGTTGCGGATATCCCAAACTACGCCAAGACAAACTAATGTGGTGAGAAAGTTCGACGTCAGACGGCTACAATCGCAAGAGATCGTCAAGTCCTTTTCCGATCGAGTGTCTCTTAATCTCTTAAGAGGTCCAATGCCGCCAGCATCAAGCATCGAAGACCATTGGAAACACTGTCAAAACGCCATCAGAGATGCCGCTTCTGATGTGCTGGGTTTCACTCGTCCACCACAACGAAACCCCTGGTTCGATGATGAATGCCGGCAAGCACATGCAGCTAAGCAAGATGCATATAACGCGGCGCTGCTTAGAAAGACCAGAGCTGCTCATGAGCTCTATGAGAGGAAGAGGAGAGACGAGCACCGGCTTCTCAGGAGAAAGAAGAAAGAGCATGAGAAGAGCGCGATCGAGGAAATTGAGAGATGCTACTCCAGGAATGAGGTTCGGAAGTTTTACCAAAAGGTAAAAATAACATGCCGCGGAAACAAACCCCGAACCGAAGCCTGTAGATATGAACAAGGGAACATCGTAGTAGAATCGCAGTCGATGCTGAGGATTTGGAAAGATCATTTCTGCAGCCTGTATAACGGCGATGACGGACCAAATACCGCTGTCAGGCAGAATCAACCTTTCAACCTGGACGATGATGACCAACAATTCCGTCCACCCGACCTGGATGAAGTGAAGATAGCCATATCGAAGCTTAAGTCCAACAAAGCTGCTGGAGCGGATGGCCTGACTGCCGAGCTCTTCAAAGCGGCAGGCGATGACTTGGTAAGGAGCATACACCAACTCATCTGCAAAATATGGTCGGACGAAAGTATGCCCGATGAATGGAACCTCAGCATTGTTTGTCCAATTCTCAAGAAAGGAGACCCTCTGAACTGCGCCAACTACAGAGGCATCAGTCTCCTTAACATCGCATATAAGATCTTATCCGCCGTATTGTGTGAACGCCTGAAGCCGTTTGTCAACAACCTGATAGGTCCATATGAGTGTGGCTTCAGGCCAGGAAAGTCCACCATCGACCAGATATTCACACTACGGCAGATCTGTGCAGGATGACGATGGAGAATGCACGCTGCTCCATCAAGTTCGGTAAAGATCTCACCGAGACCTTTGATGTCCAGAAAGGATTTAGACAAGGCGATGCGTTGTCATGCGATTTTTTCAATATCATGAAAGAATAGTGCAAAACTCAAGAGCAAACACAAGAGGCACTATCTTTCAAAAGTCCGTCCAACTACTAGCATACGCCGACGATATTGACATAATCGGGAGAAAGCAGCGTGATGTCAGTCAAAAGGACAACCAACACCGACGTCTCGGACAGAACGTCACCCTCGACAGATATAACTTTGAGGTAGTTAAGGACTTTGTCTACCTAGGCTCCGCTATAAATACAGACAACGACACCAGCGCTGAGATCAAGCGAAGAATAACTCTCGCCAACCGCTGTTTCTTTGGGTTAAGAAGGCAATTGAGTAGCAAAGCCCTCTCTCGGACAACAAAAGTCACCCTTTATAAGACTTTAATAATCCCGGTCCTGCTCTATGGCGCAGAGGCATGGACATTATCAAAAATGGATGAGGGTGTTCTTGGTTGCTTCGGTCCCGTCTGCATTGACGGTGAGTGGAGGAGGAGATGCAACGACGAACTGTATGGACTGTACAGCGACATGGACCTAGCCATAAGAGTGAAGATCCAAAGACTGAGATGGCTGGGTCATGTAGAGCGCATGGAAACCAATGCTCCGGTCCGAAAAGTCTTCGAATCCGCCCCCGAGGGACAGCGCAGTAGAGGAAGGCCAAGACTCAGGTGGCGCACGCAAGTGGAATAGGACTTCAGCCAACTTAGCGTGCGAAACTGGAGACAGCTAGCCAGGGATCGAGCTGGCTGGAGAAGCTTGTTGACTGAGGCCCAGGTCCACCCCGGACTGTAGCGCCACCTAAAGTAAGTAAGTAAGCTGATATTATTTTGCCTGTTTCGTTTTTAAACTACGTTGCATTTTGTAAGCTTAACACATAATTGTCTATGATTCGTGGACCTGAAATCTCATGTCGGAAAATGAGCATTTAAAAAGTAACGACTTTGCTCCTCGAAAATTTAGAGAATTTTTTTTCGGAAAGTGGTCATCCAATACATCTTGTTAGATAAGTTTCCACGAGTTCTCAGTCCCAGCAACAATAATTATTGTGAGCATCTTTTTGTCGGGCTTAATGTGTTCCTTCAGCTAAAAAATCAACATGACAAGACTGTATGCTACTTAATATTGGGGAAAAGTAAAATTTGTTAGCATGGCATACGCCTATAGAAATAAGAACTAATACATTAGAAAATTGAACAGGGTAAAAATACAAGAACCAACATCTTAAACTAAGAAAAAAAGTCATCCATTAACACTATTTGAAGTTGTATAAATATGCAGATAGTTAAGAAAAAAAAGCACATTAAGAGTATTCAATGATGTCTTGTAAAAAGCACATGAAAAACATTACTGTACGTTAATGGAATTCCAATGGAAAAGTTACATTTCTCTTGAAGATAAATTAAATTGATCATTAACTATAGCAGTGCCATTACAACACCTGTTTAGGGATTACATTTCAATAACTTTATAAGGTATCTTGTTCGCATCAGATACAGGCAGGACTTCTTTAATGTTTTACATTTGACAAAACGTATAATCACAATTCATCAAAATAAGTACAATTTGAGATGCTCGCGTTTCAGAGGAAGCGGTAACACTGAAAAGGAAAATTTCGGAGTTCAGGCAAATCTTTGCTTGGTTAGTTGTTGTGTCAGTATAAGCCATTTTTGATATAAACATGGAATAGCCTAGCACAGGCGAGCTTAATTATTCGAAAAATAGTACATTTCGTCGGAAGCCTATTGTCAAAAAAATTTCCGGTGAAGTACAAATGGAAATCCAAGAGCGCTCATATTTTTGGCAGTATATCCATATCACAAGAAAATTTTAAATTTCGTTCCGCCTGTGGGATTTCTAATAGATGACTCCATAGATAGGGTGGACGTTGGTTGTCAGTTAAATGACATTTACGGAACTCATCATAGCTGATATTTACACAGATGCCAAGTGCAGACTAGAGCCGGCTTAGTCACTGATAATTTCTAATGAATCACAATTTTGAATCCACGGTTCATACCAGTTGCCGTGTTTCGGAAAATCTTCACACGAAACACGAAACCGATTTTTCTATTATTTTCGGAAGTGACGATGAAGGGATAATTACAGTTAACGCGAAACCTTATCAACAGATATTAGATGATTCAAATGAAGTTGAACTATAGTTTCAAGAAGACGCCATGCGGTACTCACTTCCCATCAACTGGTCATCAGCCACGTTAAGTTCACCTCTGCGTGCCACCTGAGTTACGGTATTCATCTAGGGCGCTGTCCCTTGAGGATGGATTCAAAGACTTTGGTGTCCATTGGCTTTATATGACCCAGCCATCTTAGCCGTTGGATCGTAACTTTTCGGGCTAGATTAATGTCGAGCACCCTTATTTATTCTCGACAGTGCCAATGCGCCATAGAGCAGGACTAAGATTATTAAGGTCTTAGATAGGATAGATTTTGTTATTCGAGAGAGGGCTTTGCTAGTCAATTGCCTTATTGGCCCAAATAACCGATTGACAAGAGTGATTCTTTGTTTGATCTCATCGCTGGTGTTGTTGTCAGAGTCGATAGCAAAACCTAGGGAGATAAAGTCTTAAACTATCTCAAAGTTGTATCTGTAGATATTGACGTTTTGTCAGAGACGTCGGTCTTAAGTGTACTCTCTGGTCGACAGCATATACTTAGCCGTTTAACACATCTTCGCGGATTCCATCTCAATACTGACGAAATCGCCACTGACATTACGGTTCTTAATTCCAATTATGTCAATATCATTAGCGCTTTAAAGTTAATTCACGGACTTTTTAAAGATTGTGCCTCTTGTGATGACCTGTAAGTTTTGCTCTATTTTTTCGAAAATGGTGTTCGAAAAATCAAATTACAGCGCATAGTCTTGCGGATGAAATGTTAAGCGACCTTAATGGAGCAGCGTGTATTCCCCACATCTACCACAGATGAAAGAACTTGGCAGGTGTGTCACAACTAGACATTGCTCTGTATACCTACAAAGAATTGTTTCAAGCATTCATGGCAGATAAGATCTTGTATCCAATATTAAGATACGTATGTATGCGATCTGTAGTTCGTGAAGTTCAGAGGGTCTCCTTTCTTGAGGATCGGACAAACACTGAAGAGATTCCATTCACCGGGCATATTTCCGTCCGACTATATTTTAGAGATATGCTTGTGTGTGCTCCTTACCAAGTCATCGTTTTGAAGAGCTCGGACGTCCGCTCCAGAAAATTTTTACGATATTATCGTAGAAACGGCTAACTTCGCTTCATTAATGTTGGGTGAACGTAATTCTTAGTCTATAAGTACATCGTTTGGGTTGAAAAGTTTAATGTGCCCGACAGCGGAATCTGAGTCAAGACCGCCATTATACACTCCACATAAATGCTCTTTCCGAATCATAAACATCTACTACGATATTCCTTTTTAGATATTCTTTTAAGGCTTCACTTTGGGGTTTGTTTCCGTGAAAAAGGTAAAATGTCGGAACCTCATTTCTGGAGATGCATTTCTCAATTTCTTCGAGCGCGCGCTTTCAAACTCCTTTTCTTTCTTTTTTGGAAGCCGTTTTTTTCTCACCTCTTCTTCCCGTGAGCAGCTCTTGTCGTTTTATGCAACGCCGCTTTGAATACATCTTGCTTAGTTGCATGTGCTTGCCAGGATTCGTCGCGAAACCATTGACTTAATTTTGGTGGACAACTGAAACCTAGTACATCCCAGAGGAGTTTTTGGCAGTGTGGCCACTAGTCATAGAAACTTGATGTTGGCTGCAGAGGTTCTCTGAAAAGATAAATGAATTTGACGTTCTGTTGGAACTGTAACCGCCAGACGACGTAGAAATTCATCACAGCATTAACCTGCGGAATATCCGCAATCGTACTTTGGGCATTATCGGGGTTAGTTTCGTGCAGGATATACATATATCTTATTCAACAAAAATAGCAAAGATGCCAGCTCTTGCTAGCTTTGCAAGAATATCACCGCTGACATTTCAATGTCAGAGCTATGGCATTGCTAGTAGCTCTTGTCCAAGGGTTCACAGAAGCTATATTTGGTGTCGTCATTTTTCCCCTCTGTGGGGGTGTTCGCGCATATAACGCTCTTGTTGGCAAAATTTAATCTTAATACGGATTGTTACCAGGCGATCGTTTACTTAAAGGAAACTCAAGACTTCTGTCCATCGGATCTCTTGAATGGCGGTAATATCTGCTTTAAAGCGGTCCAGGGCTTCCCCCAGGTGTTCGGTTGTACGTACTCTTTGAAGAGACATAGAATTCCACATGTCCTTAATTAATTTGTTGGGGTTTTTTAAAGGTAGATCCGTCCGGATTCGAAACTTGTTTCTGTTTCGTAACTTTCTTCTTTTTTTATAGTCCGGCAAAAACGAAATATTCGGTGCCACCACAATACTTTGAAATATACACAGTTCTTCAATAAATGTAAGGAATAACTTACTCCCATCCGATCTGGCTTCAATATATGACTTCTGAACCGTGCGATAAAACTCAGGTGAAGCTTGTATTGTAAGGTCAATCGACTACTTTCAACACGGATAAAATATCTTTTGTAGCTCCTTGTTCTATTACTTCCCTTGAAACTACTCCTTAGTCAATAATTTCTAACGCACCAGTGGAATCAAAGTTTATCACTGGGTTTTTCTATTATTGGAAATACCATTAGGAACAAGTGCGGTAAATAACTCATGTACATCTTCCTGGTATTTTTTTTTTTCTTAATTTTTTGTATCACACTATTTTTGGGCTTTAAATCTGTGATATCCCCTTCACAAAATAAGTTAGAAATACTTTAAAATGTGATTTACTAGCTTGCATCGAAAATGTAACTTACCCCATGTATGTTTTTTTTTAATTTAAAAAAAGCACTTGCTAGAATTGATAGTTGTCGAACCACTACCTTTTTGAAAGAACAAGGTGGATAGGATGGTGAACTTTGTGGCAAACTACCTAAGGCTTTTACATTATTCAGGGGAAAATAATAAAACCGATGGATTGAGAGAAATATATCGTTTCTTCCGCCACCTATGTCATGAAATAAAGTTTAACCTGATTTTCAAAAACGAGGGAGGAGAAAGCGGGTGGCGTATTTCACCCAAGCAAATAAAAACCGTGAAATAGTTTTGATACAAGCTTTAAGAAACTTTTGATATAAAATTTGATGCTTGAATAAGCGTAGAGGAAAGAATTTTAACCAGAAGATATAAGCATGAGCAGTTCTTTTGAATTCTCAACACTTTGACTGGGATATTTGTCCTCAATGAAAGGTTATCAGGAGTCTTGAAGTAGAAGGGAATTTCTGTCTCTCTTTTAAACTTCTAACAATGAAATAAAATACATAATAGGAGTACTTCGCCACTAGTTGCACAAGGTATTTAATGGCTACAGAATTTTATGTGAAATTGTACACTTGTCCACACAAAGATAGTTATTACAATATCTAAGCAATGTTTACACGGGGGATACATAAATTGAGAAATCGCTTCGACAGGATATAAAGGTACTTGGATGAACCCTTAAATTTTTTTCTTTTTTTATTTCTCAATATATTTATACATACTCGTAGTTATTTCTCTAAAATCGCTTAGAGTGACTCCAGTCGATCTGTACAGAGTTGGATAAGTTTATTGCATCCTTATCCCCTACCAAATGAATCCAGTAATTGTTAGAAGAAGAAACTGGCCCAGATCCAAACGTGGAGGCGGTGTCATGATCTTCATTAAAGAAGGTATAAAATTTCACAGAGTGTACAAGAGAGTGTTACGCAGGTTCCGGGTGTTGGAGGCAGTCGTCATTTACATCCCGCTCCGCAGTGGAAAGCGGCTGAACTTGGCCTCTGTTTATGCACCTGAGGCCTCACAATTCACTTTATTTATAACAGAGCTCGACACGCTTTTTCGACTTCTGAGGCTGGAATTGGGGGAGAATTATTTTATAATCGGCAGGGACTTCAATCCTAGACACAGAGATTGGGGAAATAATTTGCCAAATACTAGAGGGAGCCTACTACTCGATTGGTGGGGTCAGCACGATGCCATGTATAGACTCGGTCTTAAAGCGATGGATAACCCGTCGTTTCCCAGAGGCGGGTCTTATTTGGATCTATTACTGTACGACGAACGTATACGAATGACAGGTACGAATTCACAAACGCTTAACTGTCTGCGCACATTCGTGTATGACAGCGACCATTGCGGTTTTAGCATCGAAATCACAGTTCCCAACGGAATTGCGGAATTGGGGGAGTTTGTCCAAAGATACTCTTACAACTACAGTAAGACTCGATGGACACGCTTCTCCGCAACCTTGACAAGAGCACTCTCCTCGAACACGCTCCACCCACCGTCCAATAGGAATTTATCAAACGAGGAGATCGACAAATACCTAAAACGAATGGACGAGACAATTAAACAAACTATGGACACTACATTACCGCGGTATAAACAAACGACTAACGCAGATCTGCTGTTCCGCAATCCTACTATTGACGCACTACTCCGACAGGAAAGTAGACTTCTGACAAGTCTTAAAAACTTATACAGACAGTTTACAGACAGACAAGACCCAGAGATTAGGACACTGAAGTCGTCGATTAAAAATATTCAAATGTTAATCAAAGAGAATTGCTGTAAGTTTGTATTGGAACAACAAAGTTCGGGCTGTAAACACCAGCAACCCGAATATGTTCCCGCAAATAAATAAACTTCTTCTTCTCATCCTTTTATTAACCCTTTCCTCGTTATACGAACTTATGCGTAACGAGTTTCCCATTTTTTACTGCATCGCTGCTGCTCCGCTTATGGGGTTGGCTAATGTCGCAGACCGCAGAACGCGTCTACATAACGCTCGGTCCTGGATCGCTTCAGTGGTTAACCCCAGACGTTGTTGCGCATTTGCCATCTGAGAAATCCAGGAATTCTTTTTCCGACCTCGTTTTCTTACAGTTGGAGTGACCGTAGTTGATAGTGCCTTTTTAACCGGATTTTCCGCAGATCTTCTTTGAACGTGGCAATACCAACTTATTCTATTCCCGCAAATAAATAAACTTTTTCGGAGAAAAAATCAAAACGACCTTCAGTGTCTTAAAATAGCCCGGACAACAGACAACGAACGGTTACTAACAATAGCAGGCATTGATACTAATGAGGCCGCTGATGATGACGACTTCTTAGTGATCGAGGATCCACAGGAGAAGGTTGAGGCTATAGGGGCGACTTTCCAGGAAGTATACAAGACTAATGATATCATTGACCTTAATTATGGCCTGGACAATCGCGTCTTGGTGCACAACTTTTATATTCGAAATGAAGTAGAGAACTGGCGATCCGAGGGCTCTGGTTTCACCCGCTTCAGCGACGAAAATATGGCAAATAATGTCATTGCTAGAGAAGGTGGCCTACCCCCGTTCATTTCGAAGGAAGAACTCCATGAGATCTTCGACACAATCAGAAGTAAGAAATCAGTTGGGACTGATGGTATTCCGAACATCGGTGGACATTTATACCACCCTGTTTAATAATGCAATGAATAATGCACATAATCCAGCGCATTGGAAAACGGCGGCGGTTCAACCTATCCCCAAAAAGGGAAGGATATATCCAATCCGGCGAATCTTCGGTCGATAAGTCTCCTTCCGAATATCAGTAACGTGTTCGAAAAAGTAATCAATAGAGCTCTGACTAAGTGGGTTGAGGACAAACATATAGTTCCGGATAATCAATTCGGTTTTAAGGCAGGACATCTCACATGCCGCGTCTAAACTGGTGTCCGATATCCAATGGAATAGAGGCAAAAAACAGTGTACTGGTGCCTGCCTAGTTGACTTGGAGAAGGCTTTCGACACTGTATGGTTAGAAGGTCTTTTCTACAAGCTGGCTAGTTTGGGGATCAGTAAACCTCTCTTGTACATTCTTTATAATATGCTAACCAACAGACAGTTCATCGTGAAAAATGGTGATGTGACTTCTGTTGGAATATTTCAAATTAAAAATGGTCTTCAGCAAGGCGCGGTCAATTCGCCGATCCTATTCAACATTTATACAAGCGACTTGATAGGTTCACTTCCCCATACTATTGCGTACGCAGATGACTTGATAGCGTACAGAACAGGTCCAAAAATCGAGGTCATTAATACTCTCTTACAGCGTGACTTCGATAAGATAAGACGATTTTGCGATGACTGGAAGTTGAAAATCAACTTTCAGAAGTCGGAAACGATTCTTTTTAGGACGCCGTTGTCTGGAGCCTCTAGGGATGCCAGAAAAAATTGGCGAAAGTTCTCGATCATTAGACAACACGGACAGCCTCTTGCCTGTCGAAATGTAGTCCGATACCTTGAGATCTGGCTAGATCAGTTTCCGTATTTTAACAAAAATGTAGATGCAGCTCTAGCCAGAGCTAAAGCCGCTTTTGCTACTGTTTTATAGCAGCCAACTCGATGCGAGGGTAAAGATAATCTGCTACATGGCCCTTATCAGGCCCATGCTGGTATTTGGGTGTCCCGTGTGGTTCAATGTACGAGCAAGCTTAATGGAAAAGATTCGGGTGTTTGAGAGGGCTTGTCTTCGCTTGTACAGAACACCAGAGTCGGAGTACAAAAAATTTTATCCTAATGAGGTCCTTTACAACAGGGCGAACCTAATACGAGTGGACATCTTCGTAATTAAGCTGACTCGAAGGCACATTGCAAGAGCAATGGCCTCGACGAATAACCTGATATCTGGGGCTTACTACCCCAATCACCTTAATCATGAGAGTGTGCGTTCTAACGGCTTCGCTCCACCTGAAGCATTCCGCTATCTGATCAGATAGGGTTGATTCAGGATAGATCAGCGGTCCCGTTAATCTTCCATGTCGCTCGGACAGCTGGGGACAGGCGACTCAACTACAACAGAGACGTCGCACACGGCAGGGTGGATCGTCTCAGGTTCAGTAGGGCGGTGGGGAATCGCGATAAGAGGGATGTCGTTCGGCAGCACCAGCATTTCTGGTGGTTGAATGATGGGGAAGATGTTTCGTCGTCGTTTCAGTCAATCACGGACCAGCCTCACTAATGAGGCAGAGCTGATCAATCTATTTGCTCTGTAAATAGCGATGGCCAGCTTACATAGGTTACGGTTAGCATTCAAGAAAGAAGATATGTATATATTAGTTTATATAAAGGTATATACTAATGTATGTATGTAATTGTGTATAACGCCTATGTGTGTGTATGTACGTATTGTGTATGTAGGTTAAGTAGATTAAGGTTTATTTTAAGTTAGATATTAAGTTTTTATAAAAGTAAAAAATAATGTCCATATGCTAAGTTTTTGATAGCAATTTTTTTCTTAGCCTTAAGTATAGAAATAAAGTAATTATAAATACAATGTAAATTAAGTCGAAAGACATAGAAATACGAGTTTAGAGTAGCTTAGAGTACCTGTGTAGGGCCAGTAAGTTAGAATAAGATTGTTTAGTAATTTTAAGCTAGCATTTAAGCATTTTTTGTTAGTATGTAAGAATTAATGATTAAGAAAATAAAATGCATTTAAAACTAAAACCAAATGAATCCAGCAATCACCATCTTGAAAACACATTCTGAAATATTCCGTATGTGCTGTATGTTCATACTATACCAACATACTCGTATGGATTTCTGATTGCGTATGTAAATTATTCGCCATATTTTCGTCGTTACATGTTCAATTAAATATTGGATATTTTATCAGCGGCTTTTTGGTGCTGTTTCTTTGTTTGTACAATACAATGTAATCTGCGTATAGCATCCTGTAACTTCAGCTGTACACTTGTTAAAGTAGATACAGAAAGGGTTCAACATCTTCCAATAATTAAAATAAAGCAGAATGATGAATTGCTTATGCAAATATCCTTGCAAATTGGTGATTTACATTTTAATAGTATATGAAACCACAAATCTTCTATAGGAAGTGGCACGTCATATTTATTATCTGGAAACGCCTACTGCTAAAAAAATATTAGCTTCGCACTCCATCAGGATGTGGAAAAAAACTCTTCGAAATCAAACAAATTGAACTTTGGTTTGACTTCACTTACCGAATGATGAAAGTCAACTTGATTTGTATGTTATATCTCTAGTGAAATTGATAAAATTACTCTACTCAATGATGCATGGAGTTTGTGACGACAAAAAGTCAGGTGACGTTGCTATTCGTAACTATGTTCGTCATGGCTATAATGCTAGAGTTATCACCCGAATGTTTTTTTCCATTATTATTTTGTTCACACTGAAAAGGAGAAGAACTTATTTGATGTTGTTAGTGGACCATCTTACAGTGTTGGATGAACGCCTTTGTTTAATATGTTAGAATCCTATCTATAGTCGTACACGAAAACTATTGTATCTAGTGACTTGAATTGCAATATCGTTGATTATGTGAGATCGCTTAGTCTTGTAAGCATTGTAGATTCAGATGAACCAGTGCTACCGTCTGACTAACTTAGCACTTTTTTAAAGGATTTGATTTTCCGATTGACTGTGAAGATATAACTGTTAACAGACATGATCTAATCTTTTCAAAAGTTAACTAAACTCGTAGAAAATAACTTTTGGCTTACGATTTTAGGGATTTAAAGTATCAGCATGAGGTGGTGGGTGTCGAATGTTAGCAAATACTTTATAAAGTTGTCGTCAATGCTAAAATTGAATCTCTCCATAGCGTTGTTCTAAAACATTTTGTTAAAAATTTTGTCTTCAGAATGAAAGTTTTCTAACAAAGCAATAGGAACTATCTATCTACACTATGTTATCATTCGGTAAAATCAAATATAAATACCATAGAAGGTAGATGTAATCATTTCGCTAGAAACTTAGGTAGCGTAAGAAAAAATATCTTTGAACAAGTTTGTGAGATCTGGGTAAGGGACTTAAGTTGATGTGCAACGTAGATTAAAAAAATACATCCATACATCAAATGCTGTCCGACAGGTTGGAATAAAACGCTGTTGTTAGAGGTGTGCTAAAAATCGAATCAAAGGCTGTTTGTATCCTAAGTCGTCATACCATTTAAAATAATATTGCAATATAGACGGAATACCGACGTATTGAAAGGTTTCGTTTGCTTATTTTCTTTTGCCGGAATAGCCCATTCAGATAAAAAATAGAAGTCCGTGGTATTCCTTGCAAATTTCCTTCGCTAACTTCTCCTCATCTTTCGAGAAAGATGAGCGAACGCTTCAGTGATAAAGAGTTTACAGTATCAGCACTTACCATGTCAAACGAGACTTCCTGTAGACTGACATGGGGGTAGATCAGAAATATAATGGAAGAGCTCGGTGAAGAGTTCATCACTTTCAGACAAGCGTCCCAGCATATTGCATCACTTAGGATACTACTTAAGTGGCATTAAGCACACGGTATTTGCTGAGGTCTAGAGACCTAGAAAAGAAGCACCTGTAGATTTGCTTATATGAGATACAACCGATATGGAGGCCCTAACTATGAACTCCGGTAGACCTAACGTAGGTTAGGATCTTGAAAATCTCTTACCTTACAAGATAATCGGTCACTTCATTTCTTTTGATCCTGGGACTTGCCACTGACCAATGATCACGGAGCTTTCCGATTGTGAAATAAAGTCTTGAATTCTTGATTTAACTGTCTGAAGGTCGGGTTCGGTTGTCACCAAATACTTGGCATAACGTCACTAAATAGTGATCATAAGTGACTTAGAGCAGAGCCAGTCGTACTATGGGAAGCCTCCGTGCAACTGCGACAGACGGTTGTTTGGAACCTGATAAAAGCAGCACTGATGAATTCTCACGACTGCTCATACCAACAGACAACCGTGGTGAAGGACATACATAAATGACTTTATCATAGCCATGATGTCCGGTCCCATGTTTTGCAAACGGGTTCTATGCCCTGTCGGAAGCCTCACAGTGCCTCTGAGATTGCCGGCATAACGTGTATAGTCAATGAAAATTTGGTATTCAGGATGAGTATCGTATTGTCTCCCAACAAGCACACATGCATGGAATACAAACAAAAACCCAACATATACCGGCAGAATTTAGAAAAAAGGATTGGTCACGAAGGCTAAAAAAAACCAGAATACAAAAGCTGTCGTATCCCACACCACATTCATCCCTAATTGGATTCCAAAATTCTTTTATGTGGTCTTGTTGGTAGACTGATACAAATTATCAATAACACCTACACCAATCTGTTAGGAAAACTAAAGCTTAATTTTCACAGCTGATAACATAAAAGTGACGTCGGAAATGTGCTTTATATGTTTGCGCTCAAAATAAGAATGTGTTCAGAGCAGTTGGAAAGTTGATCTAATTTCACTGTCATTATAATTAACATTTTGGACCGATACATCTGTTATCCTCTCTTTTATTTCCCTTCCCAGTTCCTGTTTTTACTTAAGGGTAAGTACTTTATTGACAATTGGTCTCAATAAAGTTTTCGATCAGGTTGTTGGCTACGAGTATCATGTGAGAAAACCCAGAACAACCTTCAATCACAAGTGATACTGGCTGGTGCCAAGACTAAGTCAAGCTAATACGCTTGTGCCGACCTCATATCTCTCGATCTCTTTAGTCATAGGAGGAGAGGCCTGGCTAGGTTTGAGATTCAAAGTTGTGGTTAATGTAGGATAACGCTATCAGGCCTAAAACCTGCAGTTAGGTAAAACATCCTTCAGAACGTCAGGCTCAACAACCCAATATTTCTGACTCATGTCTACATCATGATCATTATATTATTTCTTAACACTCTAGCGCAGACTAAAGGCATGTTTCGTTAAGGATTCGGGTACTTACAAAGGGGATGAGCTGGATGGTGATAAGTAACATCTTCGAGCGTTGATATCCTTTACCGAAATGAATAGCGACGACCTCAATCTATCCGAGGTGACATCCAAGCCGATGGTTTCCCTCGGATGACAACTCGGACGACACCGTGGTAAAAGCTTCATTGGATGATTATAACAGTGATGTTAAGGTTTCTCCAGACTAACATCCATTACTCCAAAAAGGCCTCGATTATAGTCATTCTGCGTCTGTTTAAAGACAAAAAGGACATCATACTAATGCAGGAACCATATGATATAGAAGGCGTGTTTCGTGTTTGTGGACTTGGAACAAGGTTCCGCTCTATACAAAAAGCAAAGTTAAGGTCAGTACTTGTATAAATAGTGGTGTTCACATAGTAAGGACACTCATTGCGTAGACCAAAAATCGAAACACATTGTTTTAGCCGTTAGTCAATATGAAAAATTATAAATAATAAAAAACTATCCTGTAAAGAAAAAAATAGAACACGGTTTACATTATAAAAGTCAGAAGGTTCGGTATTTATTTACAAATTTTTTTTGTTAGCATTTCAAAACATTGAAAAACATTTATTTTTTATGGCTTCAGAGCATCTAAACGAGAAATTCTACAGCAAAAGTCTTTAATTTTTCGAAGTTAAAGCCAACTATGCTCTCTGAATATAGTCCCATAATTGCTCCAAATGTTTTTCTGCTTTTTTTTTCTACATCTCCGGCCTACACCATGCCATGCCAGAAAAAAGCTCTCAAAGTCTTGATGTCTTCTACACCGTGTTCCTCGAATTTGAAGGTGTACTTTGGATTTTGTTGTTCGTTGGCACAATACGCTAAACACACCTTTTACCATCAGATCCCATTCGACGAAATTTAGACTCATCGCTCCAACGCACGTTTTTTAAAAAAAAAAAACATAGTGACTGAATGTACCCTTAAGCAAATGATAGACATCTGTTGCCAAAGTGATCGTAGGAAAAGGAATGCAAGGAAAGCTATTGGAATAATCTCCTGACGCCACAGCAAAGTTTTCAGACGAATTTGTTCGCCTTAATTTCAAATCTGTGACCACCACTGTAAGTGAAACGCAGCCTTAACGCATTATTACTTGCTAGGGAACTCGACATAAGAATGCAAGAAAAAAATTCATCCCGATCGGCTGGTATCTGCATATTTTTCCATGACCTGGTGACAACCTGGTCCTCGAAGCTGGAAGGCAAACAACTAGACTTCAGAAGTCACGATACAGGTGAGGCACTTTAAGATAACAAATATTTAGATACTAACCACATTGTTTGGAACACAAATAAAAACCGAGAAGACTTGCTAGACTTTACTCAAATAAAAACGAACTTAATGTTACCGTCTAAACTCCACTCCTTTTCAGATTACAGATACTTATTCAGTCTGAATGGAGTCGATGATAAATCTGATCCGATTCTCTGTCTTTTCATAGCAGAAGGTACAACATTTTCTTTTTATGCAATTAACAAATAAAATTCCGTAAAATCATCATGTTATAACCGACATTCAAATACTAAGGAAATTAATTCGCCCAAACTTTGCTTTTAATTCGAAAAAGGAATTTTTTTTTTCATGTGCTGTTTATTTGTATGGTGGTGGCAACTGATTTAAAAATCCAAAACCTTCACTACTTAGTACACTTTCTTTAAGGCGTTTATCTTCATAATCCTACTGAAAACTAAATAAACCCTCCCCCAGTCCTTGGAGACCATCACATAGTAAAGAAGCACCTCACCTTTACTAATGCACTAAGCTGGATATAACTGAAAGTCGCACCTAATGTAGAGAACTGTTAGTTTAAAGCCGGATTAATCCCAAAATATTTGGCAGAAATATATACAGAAGGTAAAGAGGGCAACATGCTTTATTTAAATTGTAGTCCGAATTAAATTCCTTTAAGTTAGTACCTATAACGAAATTGTTTAACGACTTAAAACGTTCATTAAAAAATTGGATAAATTAAGAAGACTTTGCAATAGAAAGATGTTCTTTGTCACTTTGAACTTCAAATGTATTTTCATCGAAATTGCGTTCATCGGAAAATTAAATTACTACAACCAGTTCATTGAGGAGTTCGCTCAACTTGCTTCACCTCTCAATAGACTGCGTTCGTCCAGCGAACCTTTCGTATGGGGAAAGCACCAACAAGGGCTTTTGAGCGTTTCAAAGAAGTCATATTACGAGTGTCTAAGCTGGTACATTTTAGTAATGATGTACCAATCACATTGGCCACGTATGCATCGTCACACGGTATTGGAGCCGTCATCTCACATATCTTTCCAGATGGAACGGAGATACCTATAGCATTTTCGTCTAAAACATTGGGTAAAGCGCAAAAAAATTATAGCCAGATTGAGAAAGAAGCCCTGTCTATAATTTATGGGGTGAAAAAATTTCATCAATACTTGTTCGGTCGACAGTTTGTGCTAATCACTGATCACCAGCCCCTTGTTTCGATGACAATTAAACGTCTCCAACGTTGTGCCATTACTTTAATGGGGTACACATACACGATTCACTACCGTCCAATAACGCAGCATGGAAACGCGGACTGTCTCTATCGGTTGCCAATCAGGCCCGATGAAGAATTCGACCTCTCTGAAGAATCGTGCCTTCAAATGGATAGAGTTTATTCATCGATCTTGGATGATTTTCCAGTGAACGCAGGAACCATCGCTGAAGCATCTAAACGAGATCTGGTTATTAATAAAGTTATTGAGTATGTACAGAACGGTTGCCCAAACCAGCTGCCACCGTCCGATGAAAATGTCTTGCCCTATTTCTGTAGGAGATTTTGTCTGACAAGGTGTGCTAACATTTTTTTATTTCACAACGAAACTCCGAGGATGGTGATACCCACACACCTGCAGAAGAAGATTCGCATGAAGCAAATTTCTCGTCGTTTCTGTTCTGTTATATAATGCTCGGCATGCCAACTCAACGCCGGCAATTCGCCTAAAGAATATTCCAGCTGACCATCCACTGACGAAGTATGGAAGCGTGTGCACATTAATTTCGCGGGGTCATTTCAGAAGTACATGCGGTTGATTTTGGTGGGTTCAAAGAAAAAATTTCCATGTGTTGTCCGAATGGAACTCTATAGCCGTAAGCAAAGATGGATTGACGCCGTTATCGTCAGAACCAGGAAAGAAGAATGTTTTTGGTCGAAACAAGTTCTGGCACTTGTCGTCATCATCAAAATCAAGTACGAACCCGACGCCGATCTGATGATAATACAAATACTGATCCCATCCAGGACTCAAAAAACATATCTTCGGCAAGTACTTTCAATCAGTTTACTAATGAGTCTTTCATTCCCAGTGATGTTGTGTACAGCCAACTAAATAACACTCCATATATCCAGCCTGTTGAGGATGATGTTGTTTTGGTTCCTGACCCCAGCGGAGTGCTGTGCTGGAGTGCATCAAGTTGGATTCTTCAATTGCAGAACCACTACCAACGGGCTTTGAGCAACAACAAGAAGCATTTCATTACAAATCCCAAGACGATCTGAACGAGTACGTGGCAAGCAGGTTCGGTTTGATAACCATTTAAAATGGGAGTAATTGAAACGTTCTCGCAATACTTGCGACAGCACAATATCACTACTGAACGTACTTATATCTAAACAAAATTAGACGATTGACAAGACACCTGTCAAGGTGTAATAAAAGCATGGTTGCGCGTAAAGGTTTCTTACTTTGTTCGCCTGTATAAACAGCCGATTAGATTTTAAGTTTTATTAAACAGTTATATATTAAAACTGGGTCATTTCATCTATAAAACACAACACTTTCGATCAATGAACTTTGGATTTTATTAATCAGCAACACTTTCCGCGTCGTTCTCATAATACGGTTTTAAAAAACGGAACCTTTTATCAAAAGATTGAAGTCAATAAAAGAGTTGTACAAAAAAATAAACACACTTTGACTATTTATCAGGCAAGGGTTAACAACAACGTTTAATGCTCAGCACCACTATGCACCCAAAACCTGATAAATTTTATTTTATTATGACTCGAAATATTGGGTTGACTCACACCCGAACAACCCTTACAAATCATTGAATTTCATTATTATATTTCGTACTGTGAAAAATGTTTTTCGCGCACTTCGTCATAAACAGCTTACTGAGCAAGCAATTCAGACCATAGTGATCAAATTTCACGCTTTTAACATTAAGGCACCTGTCCATGTGCTCAGAATGAGTTTCCGCCATTCGCAGAAATTTTGATGGTTTTACCCGACTACGTGGAAACAGCTTGGATCTTGGTCTAGAACAAAGTACAACTCATGCAAGAACTGAAGTCGAATGACTTTCCATAGCGACGAATTTTCAGTGAGTGGCCCTTAGAATACCTGGAGGAAGATCCGCTTTTTTATCAAAAAATTCGAAGCTCTGATTGAATAGTTGAATGGTTGAATCGGTATGTTAATAAACGAAACTATCGTATTTGGACCGATGAGCAACTTCAGGCAATACGAGAGCTACCCAAGCATCTGGAAAAATGTACCGTTTTGGCGATTTATGGTCCGGCGGAATAACTGGCCCTTATTTCTCAAAAATGAGCTTCCGAACAGCGCTACCATATCGATTACGATTTTTTTTTGCCCAAAATGCACGACCTGTACCTGGTCGACAAGTGGTTCCCGCAAGATGGAGCTACATGCCACACAGTACGTGAATCGATGGACCAATTGAGAAATGATTTCGGTGAGCATTTTATCTTCCGTTTTAGACCGGGGAATCGGTCGGCAAGATCATGCAATTTGGCTCCTTTAGGCCACTTTTTTTAAGGATTCGTCAAATCTCTGGGGAGATTTATATATACCTGGTCCCTTTACTAAGAGGAGAAACCTAAACCTGGGCTAAACGACAAAATCGTTGAGTACTCTGATGAAGACAAATATCTGGGAGTAATCCTTGATAAAAGACCACTTAAATAATAAAATAATTAAGGCAATCAATGTTATATGGCCATACCGTTGCAAGTACGGAAGTACATGGGGAATATCTCCAAAGATCACTCGCTGGATCTCTACAATGATGGTCAGACCCATGTTTACATATGCTTATGTAGTATGTGGTCTAAAATCACACAAAAGGGCGCCATTTCAGAACTCCAAAGAGTGCAACGTCTTGGATCTTGGCCTCCCGGAGCCTTTCGGACCTGCTCAGCAGCAGCTATAGAAGTAACAATATAACTTACGCCCCTACACTTGTTTATCGACAAAGTGACTTTACGAGGTTCAGGAAGTATGGTACAAGCCAAAGAACTAGACCTTTGCGACCTATCCTACTCTCCGAGACATCAGAATTTGTACTCGCAAATGATCTGCGCAAAAGATGCTCCACGGTGATTCCCAGAAAGAAGCATGGGTCAGCAATACCCCACCAAATAGCCAAAGCTGCATTAAGTGGTGTAGGGAATACACCAACACAAACAATAATATATCAATTGATATGGCATGGGTAAAAGTGCTAGGGTATTCCAAGCCGAACAACACGCCATTCAAGAATGCGCCAACCTGGTCTTCAAGTCTAGGCGTAAACTTACATATATTCACGGATAGTCAAGCGGCTGTAAACGGCCTAAGCTCGCACATCATTGAGTCCAAATCAGTCATGTACCGCTTCAAAACCCTACAAAAACTCAGCTGAAGGAACAACACCAAAATACGATGGGTTCCTGGGCATGAGACTATTGATGGTTATGAAAAGGCCGACGAACTGGACAGACAGGGCTTTCATCAACTATTTTTAAGCTTTAAGTCATTACCAGTTGAATAGTCAAGTTGTGAAGTCAATAAAAGTTTTATACGAAAATCTAATTTTGTATTCCTGCGTATCCCAAACCATTTTTAAAATTCATGAGGGCATGTTGTTTTATTTAGTTGATCTAACTACGAGTACTACTTATATAGCTGGGAACACTATAAGTGCATCTCATATTGGGAGGTCTAGGACAGGCCAAATGAGTCGTCCGGCCCTTCGACAAAAATTCCAATAGATGCCTAAATCTAAGTCGCCACGATATCGGAAACCTGGTAGGGTACCTTAAAGACATTACAGTCCAAGATATCACCTCAACAACATTTAAACTAGTCGACTCTCCGGAGTGCCGACTTTGTCTTAAATCAGACGGAATTCCTTCTTCAGGGAACAATTTGACTCCACTCTATAGGATGTCGAGGGCTTTCTCTATTTCATTGTCCGAGCTGGAACGTTTATATTCATTCGTTTTAAATATACTCCGATCGTCAACGTAATTTGATCTTTCTTTTTTGTTTAAAATTCGCGAATCTTCTTCGGCAGTTTTTTCTCCACTCTTTTCAAGTTTGAGAAGTTCCGACGACAGAAGACGTAAAATCTTTTTCTGCTTTCGTCTTCTGGATAAAGGAATGTACTTTCCTGGATTTGAAATTTATGTGTTTCATGGCTTTAGCTGAGAGATTTAAGTTATACCTTTCCACTTCCTGAATAGTTACGAGACGTTATTTTGGTTCCTGCAAGTAGATTGGTCTATATTGATCCTATCCTGTTGGGAGCCAGTGGGCCAGATTGCTAGGCAGCCAAAGATCTCGTTCAAAATTAAGTATAACTGGGGAAGATCGTGTTACCCTTGCAGTGGCTATTTAGGCTGATTCTTCTAATAACGTTTCGGTTCCCTGTTGCTATTCTTAAAAGAGGGCCCCGACTATCTGCTGCTATACTGGGCATGCTGGTAAATTTGGTTGTAGCTTACCTCTGATTAGTCCTGTAGACCATATCCAGCATGATAACATTAATTTTTCGGTCAAACCAGAAGTGTGGTCGTTGTAGTTTGCTTGAATCCCGATTACTCTCCACTAGGACTTACACTAGCTTTCTTGGCATCACAGGAAGGGTCTTTGTTGTTTCTCTCTCGTTTACTATATAGGCAATAGGCACCAAAACGGGCCCATAGCGATCCCTGTAGAACCAGCAGAATTTGTATTGAAGAGGCAAAAACCTAAACAAACTCCGTCGAATTTGTTCGCAAAAGCCGAGAATACCGTCTATTTCCTCTAGGTCTTCGAAAAAGTTTTTCTCCAACAATTTGCTTTGACAACGCGATTGTGCCTCGCAATATGTGTGATTGCAGATTGCAGATCGCAGCAGAATCTTAAAATGTCCGCATCTGACAGTTTGAATCTCTGTGCCTGATTCAGCAGGACACAGTGTCTTGTCTCGATTCCCTTTATTCTTTTAAGCTTATATCTTTTTAATTTTATTAACTCCCTAGATCTTTTACCGTCATAGAGCCTTGGATACCCTATGTCCTTCAGTTAAGGTTGGCAGTTTTTATGGTGTTTTTATCGACAGGCTCCGAGAAGATGCTAGAACTGTTCTTTCTTCTGAATTCGAACCATCTGTGATGGTGATTACTGCATTTTCGCGCCAATTCTTCCTCTCCGTATAATTCACATTGTACGGAATGTCGAAATCGACTAAAGAAGGCATTTCATCCGATAAAATTGGATTGCCTGGCAGTAGCTCCGCAAGGATCGTACCGTGTCCGAAGCTACTGTTCATGAAGTGACCCAAATAAGTGAGTCGAATCGCACTGTTGCCAGCAAGATCTTTGATCTATAAATCATGCGGTGTTAGATTAGTCCAATGATGCCGTGGGAGTGATACGGAGCGCAAGTGTGATGGCAATGAAAGCCGTTTTTTGGAATGCCGCTAATTTTCTCCAACCCGGTTTCTTATTTGTTGCTTTCCACCACACTAGTCCGCAATATGTTAGTATAGGTCCTATCACCACCGTATATAGTCAATGCATCATAGCAGGTCTTAAGCCGCAAATTTTTCGTACCGTTCTTTTCCATATAAAAAAAGCATTATATACGAGGCTTGTCTGAAAAGTTTCCGACCGAACAATGATACAAGACATTTTTTCTCAAATTTTTTTTATGTTTCCATATAGTGTCTCCTTGTAACTATACACACTTCTTCCAGGGATGCTCCCATTTCTCTAACTCGTCCAAATAGTACTTGGGGTTTTTCTCTGCAAAACAATTGTTCACGAAGGTGATTGCCTGCTCATTTGACGAAAACGTCGGTCCTCTGAGCGCAGTTTTTAGATGAGGAAACAAAAAGAAGTCGCTTGGAGCTAGATCTGGTGAATAAGGGGGATGGTCAAGCAGTTCAAACTGTAATTCATGGATTTTCACCATGGCAACCGCTGAGGTGTGAGACAGCCCTTTGTCTTGGTGAAACAGGATTTTCTTTTTCTGCAAATGTGGCCGTTTCTCCGCAATTTTCGCCTTCAGCCTGGCAAGTAATGATGCGTAGTATGCTCCTATAATGGTTTTTCCTTTCTGAAGATAATCGATTAAGATAAATCATTTACTACATTACATACATTTACTAGTCGCCATCACTTTCCCAGCCGAAAAAAACCGTTGTTGCTTTATTTTGGAGCCGGCTAGCCCTTTGCAGTCCACTGTTTTGACTGAATTTTTGTTTCGGGCGTATAATGATGTATTCAAGTTTCATCTACAGTAATTAATCGGCACCAACAGAACGTTGGAAATGTTCATTCGAACAAGTTTTTGGTCTAACGTAAGCAAACGCGGCACCCAACGCGCGGACAGCTTTCTCATGCCTTAATCTTGATATATTATGTAACAAACACGTTCTTTGGACATTTTCATAACCTCTACTATCTCTCTCACTTTAATTCGGTGGTCGTCTAACACCATTTGGTGAACTTGGCAATGTTATCGTCAGCTCGATACTCAATTTTTTTCCATTTTCACAAAAAACACTCTCATCGACCCACTCGAACGACTGTCAACTAAAAACTGCGCGTACAAAATGACTGAAACTTCGGTAAGTAACTGTCAAAATATGCACAACTAGCATTCACTAGCTTTTATTGACGAGTGCCGCTATCTTTCCGTTGTGGTCGGCAACTTTTCAGGCAACCTTCGTACCTTTTTGATTCTCTGCGCTACGTTCAGATTCCAATAAGAGTAAACAATGGTGTCGTCATGGTGTTTCAGGAATTTTTTCACTAACTTCATATCCCTTTCAAAAGTACCCAGAGCTCTGCAAAGACCAAAAAGGTATAACATTAAATTGCTACAGTCCACTCCCATTAATACAAAAGATTTTTTCTTTTATTAAGGGTCCATTGCAACTTTCAAAAATCCGCTTTGAAGATCTGCAGTCGAAAACCATTTTGAGCTTGCTATCTTACTTGTAAGAGTTTTATTTATCCTTAATAATGGGTTGGAGTCTTTTTTCGTAATTTCATTAAGCCTGTCCATTATTACGCCTCTTTCTCTTATATCCCTGACTTGTCCATCTCCATCTGACTCGCAGCCTTCACTGACATTGCTCCAATTCGTAGCCGACTTATGTCAGTTTTTCCTCAAATTTTCCCTTAAGAGTTTCTGTCATAACAACGTTGCCTTCTAATTTATTTCTTTATCATGAAACTTTTGTTGCAGGTACTTCGCAGGCTTTGCCTTTTGAGGAAAAGACAACAAAACTATCGTCCAAGACCCTAATTTCATTCCCAGCAAGAGAGAGCTGTAGAGTTGCATTAAAGTAATTTGCTTCAAACTTGAATTGAAATTGCCCCTTAAATAACTCTTTCTTTTGTTCTAACTTTATGCCTTCCACAACAACTGGTACAACATTTAAGTAAGTAATTCGTCGTTCGTCGATTTAACTTAGATGGCTTACGAGTATAACCAAAAACAAATTAAGCGTGATCTTAGAAACCATTTTGACCTTGACTATCCCAACTTGTTTCCAAGACTAACCGATACATTCATTTCAATGGAATAAATTATCAAAGTGAACAGGCCACAAACATTAAAACACTTTGGAAGCCTGACCAGAATTTCTTATGAAATACCATATTTATTAGTCAGAGGAAAGAAATGTGTTTTTCCATGCCCCGGACACAATTCAATCTAAGTAAAAATTATTTTTCATAAGACGTTTTTATTTCAAGCAACTTTTGCTTGTTTACCCAAACTTCTTTGTAGAGGTTTACCATATATAAAATAAAATGAAAACAATAGTCTCCTTTCCAGATAGCTGTTCGCTTTGAACGAAATTTAGTCAAAAATAATGTTAAGACATTCAAAGAGAAAAACGTTTTCCTGTACGTGAAATATTCTTTATTGCGTTAAATAATTCACGTCACGAACAGGAATCTTAATTTATTGTGTCAGTTGTGCGACAGAAATTTAAACTATGCGAAATATAAAGGAAAATGATTGCTTCTGTTATATTTTCATGCCACAAAAGAACTCAGTGCTTTAAAAGGCTTTAACTTCGTAAGAGTGTTGTACAAGTAGGGGAACATAATATTCAACACGTTCCAAGAACGAAAATCTTTAACTTATTTTCACTCGAGAATATACTATTTTCATTTCCTGTGGGTCTATAAGATACGTTGTAGGGAGAGTCTAGTAATGCCACCTACTTATACTCATAGATAGAAGTAGAAGTGTGCAGAGCTCGTTTTTCCACTGTGATTTTCATCCTCGCATCATTACAGATGTGACACGTATTAGGAAGTAAAGTCGTATTTCATTTTCTCATAGCTTAGGATTATTTCCAATATATTTCCGGTATTATTTTAGTGTATCCACATTCAACGATTTTATGGTTGAATTGAGGATTTAGAAATATATCTTGCCTTCACAATCAAGCGTTTTATGTTCAATCACACATATAAATGTATAGTGGTGCATGTGCTGATATCATCACAACCACCCGAATAGGATTTTTTAGTGGAAGAAGTAAATATGTACCAGAAGATATGCTCGCTTTGCCTTGACTATTTATTAGCTAATACTCGTATTTAATATTTAAAACTTCTGAACACAGACTGCATTCTTTCCTAAAATGGCTATAAATTACTATTTACCTTCATTTTCCCAAGAGCCGTAGAACTTAGATCTTCGACTCTATATCCGTTTTCAATGATGGATAAATCACAGAAATGGAGACTAGGCGGCAATAAGATCTTTTCCGATCGATATAGTGACAAAGGACTATGCAAAGTTTACGAAGACTTATAGACTTACGAGGTGTGATCAAAAAGTAAGGTGACTTTTTAAATTTCGCGCGCTCAGTACACTCTAACTCAAAATTTTTTTTGTTGTTGTGTTGGTTCACTTGTCACGATCATATGTTTATAGTTTTAACCATATAGCAGTTGTTGTTTTTATGTGAGAGGCATAAAAGTTGGACGTGTTTTGTTTACTAGGCAATTTTTTGTGGTTAAAAGTAATGGAGCAGAGAGTTTGTATTAATTTTTGCGTAAAAAATGGTATTAAGTGCTCAGAAACTCTTGAAATGTTGACAGTAGCGTACGGACAGTCAACTTTAAGCAAAAAAAAATGTTTATAAGTGGTATAAATTATTCCAAGAGGGCCGAGAAAATGTTAATGATGAACCTCGCTCCGGACGACCTAGCACGCCAAACACAGACGAAAATGTTAAAAAAGTTAAAGAAATTGTGTTGAAAAATCGTCGAATCACGATTAGGGAAATAGGGGATGATCTTGGCTTATCGTTTGGCTCCAGCCAATCAATTTTAACGGATGTTTTGGGTATGAAACGTGTGTCATCGAAATTCGTTCCAAAATTGCTTAATTTTGATCAAAAGCAGCATCGCATGAACATTGCCCAAGACATGTTAAAAATAGTACTTCTATCATGCTTCAGCCACCGTATTCACCAGATTTGGCCCCCTGCGACTTTTTTCTCTTTCAAAGTTAAAAATGCCCATGAAAGGACGAAGATTTGCAACGATTGAGGAGATCAAGGCTGCATCGCTGGAGGAGCTCAAGGCAATACCAAAAAGTGCGTTTCAGAAGTGTTTTGACGACTGGAAAAAGCGCTGGCACAAGTGCATTGTATCAGATGGGGATTATTTTGAAGGGGATAAAATAAATTTGGATGATTAAATAAATATATTTTTTTAAAAATGAAAAGTCACCTTATTTTTTGATCACACCTCATATATAGTCCTTGGGAACTATTACTTACAAAAATGATTCTCCATAATCCTTAAAGGTTCACAATTGCAGCAGGATGATTTAGATTAATTCCATAAGGACGGAATGTATACTAGGGGAAAACCAGGTTATATACCCATAGTACATGCCTTCAAATCCTGATCTCTAAACAACTTGATCGGTACTTTATCAATTTTATTAACACAAAACATTTCTCCAGTATTCTAAGCATAAGAAAGTTCTGAGCAACACTTTTGTATTGCTGTATTGTATATATTCCAGTCGCCAAGTATACACTGTTTAACATAGATGGGGGATAGCACTAGATCCATTTTCTGTCAAATTATCGAGTCGGAATCTTTGTGCTATTACGTGTTGCTAATCAGAATTATTTTGTACAACTGCATTGTATCTGAATTGAAACGAGTTTCCATTGATCGTTACACATTGCATTTACGATACATCTATGGTGGCGAATGCGTAACATTTTTAAATTTTATTTAAGTTATGGCGATGGCGATGGCGCGATAGTTAGCTCATTGGACTATCACGCAGAGAGTCCGGGTTCGATTCCTGGCTGGGTCACCAACAATTTTTCAAATCGCCATCACCCTTTCGGCGGGCAATGGCAAACTCCCGAAATTAAAAAATTGCCTACGAAAAAGCTTCTAAGGAGTGCCGTTCGGACTCGGTGATAAACCGTAGGCCCCGCTCAGATGTGACAAAAATGACAGCATGAGCAACACAAATGAGTGTCATACCGTGCTGCTAGCGCCACAGTGTTTTTTTTTTTTTGTATTAAAGTTATATTTTCGTTAGGAATATTGGTTAACTAAAACCCTCTCAATCAACATTAGCGACGTCGCCAAAACAGGTGGCTCAATTTTGACCCAAATTTATGCGCAATAGCCGTTAATCGATTAGGGAAATCGGGCATGTACCCCTACAAAAAGCAAATCAAGCAACAACAATGACATTCTCTACGATATACCTTATCGAGAATGATGTTGTATAGCATACACGTATGATGGTTTTATGTTTAAGCTTTAAACATAATACGACCACAGAAATTTATTGCTCTCTACCACATGAAATGTCAGATTTTCGCTCAGTCGGAAGTAAGAAGTTCACGAGTGAACATCTGTGACAGAACGTTGAATTTTCTTTGTTTATAAAATAAAGTGGTACGTGTGCTTGAAGTGTGAGAATTTTAAGGTTCGTTACAAGTACCGTTATTTTTTTCTAGGAATTATTTACCATGCTGTCCGCAGTTCAAATACGAACCCCGACGAACGACGTTAGTTTGGAAAGTTCCGTTCGGGAGATTTCAGCCTCGAAAATGAATCACGTGGGAAGACGGAAATGTTAGTTGACGACGATGTTTTAAGAGCAATGGTGGATGCGGAACCAACGAAATCGACTCAGGAGATTACACAAGGCATGGGAGTATCCCAATGAAAATCAGTAGACAACTTTCTCCCACTGAACGAATCGCAAAAATTATGGCGCCTGGAAATCTGCGCATTAGGAAACTAAACTGAACCGTTTTTGCACAGGAAAATCACGGATACTGTATGTTAATCTGGGCATTGGTTGGATGCAGATGAAGAACCAAAACACAACCTCAAGCCCGATCTTCACCCAAAAAAGATTATGGTGACAATTTGGTGGACATCGAAAAGAACAATCCACTTTTCATTTCTTCAACCAGGAGAAACGATAAACGCTATCAAATATTGTGAGGAAATCGACATATTGCATGCCAAATTGACTGAAAAGCAACCTGCGTTGATCAAAAGACATGGTCCCATTATTCTGTATGACAATACTAGACCCCATACCTCACAAATAACTGTACAAAAACTGTTGCAGTAGGGATTGGAAATTCTTCCGCATCCACCTGATATTTTCCCAACGGATTACCATCTTTTCCGCAATCCAGATTCATTTTGCCGGCAGAAGGTCTTCCGGAACCGAGCAGACGTAGTAAAAGCCTTTGAAGATTTCAATCCTCAAGAAGTCAGCAATTCTACGAAAAAGGAATATTTGACCTTGTATCACGTTGGAAGAATGTCAGAGATGCCAACGGATCTTATTTTGATTGAATAAGAATTTACAGAAAAATAATATTGGGTTTTTTTAGATTTTACTATAAAATCGGACATTCATGTGGTACAACCCAATAGTTGACCGAAATGCTCGGTACACAGAAGAAATCAGCAATTTTGTCAAAAGGAATGCTAATCTGCCAGTTGCTTAGCCTCATTTTTGCATTCTCAAGGCTTTATATGCTGTTACCAGCGTAGTCTGGGTAAGCTCAGTATATAATAAAGTCCAACTAAAAGGCCAAACATAACGAAGAGTTGAACGGGGGTTATACTCGTACCTACTTATGCTGATTGATTGTATTCTGAGTCGCCTGCAACAAAGAAAAGATAAATGCATACATGGTATTGACGTTCTTAAATATCTCAGTGGACAGGTTTCTTAAGGTACTCACAACAATTGAACCGAAACAGCATATTTTATATCTAATATAATACAGGGTCATTTATTTAGTAGTTTCAAGTTGGTAACCCTGGCATTTGACACCTGCCAAATTCAGCCCTCATATGAAGTGTCATAATAGTAGTTCAATATTTGCCATTTACAATAATGGATCGCTTACAAATCGATGAGAAACCGTGTTAAGGACTGTAAAGTAATACTTGGAGAATCGATAGTAAGCCAACACCGTCTGCTCATTACAGAATTTTTCACAGCGGAACCACCGAAAACACGGGCATCGTTTGGAAAGCCAAAAATCCGGTGGTATAATCTATCGAAGGAACGAAGCGCAAGATTTATCGCACTGGCTAAAGAAGTACTTCAAAATACAAATGGTATAGCAGACTCACTTAGCCCGCAAGAAATGTGGAACATCATGAGCGAGGAATGCATAACACTCGCAAAGTCCCATCTGGGGACTATATCGAAATACCATCACGTCGGCAAAAAAACATGGTCTTGGAATGACGAAACCAAACGAGCTGTGGCCGACAAGAAGAGTGCATTCCAAGCGTGGACAAAATGCGATCGGAGCGACGATATCGAAAAAGCTCGACTGGCTCTTGAATACGAGCGTCTTAAAAAGATTGCAAAGGCTCGAACTCGAGCGGCAGAAGCGGAACACCTGTACCAGGAGTTGGAACAAATATCCTCACCATCGGCGGATAGAAGACAAGCTATCCAAGAAGTTCAAACGTCGTACAGTACTAAAATGCCAAATATTTTTAAGCTCGCTGCACAGAGGAGAAAAAATTCAATGGAAATAACCTCGCCGAAATACATCAAAAACGCAGACGGTCGCTTACTAACAAATGAAAAGGAAATTTGTGACCGGTGGCTTGAATACTGCAAGGAGTTGCTTAACAAACAGTTTCCACGTGATATCGTGCCGACATCTGGTCTATTCGAGGAGGAAGTTTCGAACTTTTCAATCGAAGAAATAAGTATAGCAATTGGAAAAATGAAGCGGGGGAAAGTGGCGGGACCAGATAGCATTCCATCAGAGTTTTGGTCGAAGATGGAGGGGATCGGCAGCGTTTGGCTATCGAAACTTTTAAATAAATTAAAACGTGGACAACCTATGCCGAATCAATGGAGAAGTAGCTTCTTGGTTTCATTATACAAAGGAAAAGGCGACACTCGAGAATGCAACAACTACCGTTCAATCAAGCTTATGTCACACACAATGAAAATCGTCGAAAGAGTCTTAAACGAACGTCTTCGGCAAATAATAAAGCTCGATAATAGCCAGTGTGGATTTGTTGAAGGAAGATCGACGGTGGACGCTATCCAAAGCCTACGAATAATAATGGAAAAGCACCGAGATTCGTCTAAGGATTTACACATGGCATTTATCGACCTCGAGAAAGCATTCGATCGAGTGCCTAGGGATCTCATATGGGCCGCGCTGAGGTCTCAAAAAGTACTGGAAACATATGTTAGAATAATACAAGACATGTACGGAAACGTGAAAACTGCGGTTAAAAGCTCTGCTGGACTAACGAGAGAATTTCCAGTTAATGTCGGAGTGCATCAAGGAAGCGTACTTAGCCCTTTCCTCTTTAACGTAGTATTCGACTATCTTTTAAAAGACTGCATGCGCGAAGCAAATGTAACGCCAATTGTCTTCGCTGACCACGCAGCTATACTTAGCGATAACGTCGAAGATTTACAGAACGCCTTAGATTCATAGAGAAATGCGCTAGAGAGAAACGGGTTTAAAATAAGTCGTTCAAAGACGGAGCAGTCTTGACATTTGATATAATGTTAGACGCAATAGTTCTTCCGAAAAGCACTATCTTTAATTACTTAGGATCAATCGTTAACATGGAAGCGAAATGTGACGACGACGTAAACCACAGAGTAAGTGTGGGATGGATGAAATGGCGGGAAAATTTGGGAATCTTTGGGACCGAAAATTTCCACTTAAATTAAAGTTGAAACTCTACACCACGGTTGTTAGACCAGCACTTATATACGGTTCACAGTGCTGGACAATGTACGAAGCGTTTAAAAACAAAATGACGGCAGCGGAAATGAAAATGTTGAGGATGTCTAGTGGAGTCACTAAACGCGATTGCATTAGATCTACGCGTATAAGAGGAAGTCTACATATAGAGAATTCGGTAACCGAAAAGCTTGAGGCGAATAGAATAAGCTGGTATTGCCACGTTCAAAGAAGATCTGCGGAAAATCCGGTTAAAAAGGCACTATCAACTACGGTCACTCCAACTGTAAGAAAACGAGATCGGAAAAAGAATTCCTGGATTTCTCCGGTGGCAAATACGCAAGAACGCCTGGGGCTAACCACTGAAGAGGTCCAGGATCGAGCATTATGTAGACGCGTTCTGCGACATTAGCCAACCCCATAAGCGGAGCATTAGCGATGCAGTAAAAATGGGAAACTCGTTACGCATAAGTTCGTATAACGAGGAAAGGGTTAATAAAAGGATAAGAAGAAGAAGACTAAGTTAAAGTAGTTACGGAATTAACTTGCCTTTTTAAGGCTATATCATATGTGTATTTTTAATTCCAGAAAGCATCATTACATGCCGAAAATTCTATCTATACCGAGGACAACTCAAGAAAATCAGTTGTTTCTCGAGAGCTTTCGAACTTTAAGCAAGCAGAATATACGCAATCAAGATGCGGAAATGGTTTTTCTTTCAGCGCTTTATTGCAACTGCACTTTAGTTACTCGTAAGCCCATTGAATTAAAAAATAACCTCATTATCCCAGAGCTTAATTCGAGAATTCCTACCGCAAGTCATTGTGTCTGGGCTTTAAATTCCTCACTAGGTGGATCATATGAAGAACTCTCCAACGAATCCATCGCAGAACATACAAAAATACAGGAGAACAGAAAGAAAAACACGAACAAAAGGAGGAAAAAAACGAAAGGACACTCTTTTCCGACCACCGACCGACGCGACGAGGCCAGAAAATTTTTTAAATGAATATTACCCGTATTGAATTGAATTAATTAAATAAGATTGCTTATTTTTGCTATCAATAAAAACGTATATAGTATATGTACATATGAATATTTATAACTGGTCACTCTTGAACTTTTTTGTCTGTGTTCAATTGAAGTTTTTTTGCCCTTATGTCAGCTGATAACAGGGAATTGAAAATTGAAAAACTGGTTATTGGGGATCAGTGGAATATCTGGAAATTTAAAATTGAAATAATTTTTAGTGCATCTGATTTATTTAAATATCTGATAGGGGATGAAGTCAGGCCGTTTCAACCGTTTCGACAGCAAGGCGTAGAGGTTATCGTCACGGTTCACAGCTCCTTAATGAACTGTGAGTCTTCGAAAGAATTGCTGGACAAACTCCATGGAGCTTATGAAGTGAAATCCCATGCTTCATCTGCAATTTTACAATTTTAGTAAGGATCCGAAAGATGATGGCGGGCTAGTTTTAGAACAGGCGCGTATTAATTCCCAAAACATTTTTGTTGAGCCAGGGAACTAGTACTTTGGTTGCAAACAAGCCAGATGCACCGAAGAGATGGCTTAACCAAACCAGGCAGTCTTTAAAGCCAGGAAGATGGTTCTTTTGCAAAGGAGTAGGACATTGGAAGAACGAATGTCAAAAGAAGAAAGAGAAGTTATTGGATGGGCTAAATTCGACTGCGAGAAGGGGAAATGCTTTGTTTTTGTGTAGCTGTTTATCTAAGATGATATAAGTGCTGATAAGTGGTTCTTCGGTTCCGGAGCAAGTGACACTATTTAACAATCTCAACTGGGAGAAGAACCATTTACCCGATGTGCTATATGTTCTAGACTATTCTACTAAACCGCACGTTAGACAAATGTCTGAAATTATCATCGGACAACTTAAGGCGTGATCTTTCCAAAAGATTTGTTTTGGTAGTGGGAGTACGCAAGTACAGATTGTTCCAATTGCTTTTGAAAGTCACAAGTAAACTCAATGGATTTAGTTTAAGGGAAGAGACTAGCACGACAGATTCGGACATCAAAATATTATTCAAGTGAAGACCGAACTGAAGTGGCGACTTCTTTTGCGAGGATTACTTATATAAAAAGTAACAACGTTCAGTTTTTCATTCTAGTGAAAATAAAGTGAGTTGCATGGGGGACCTTGTGCACTCTGATGTATGTGAGCCGATGTAGAGTTCTTCACTTGAAGGGTGCAAGTACTTCTTGCTTTTTAAAATTGAAAGACGATTTCTCGGTTTTCCTTATAAAGGACAAAACAGAGGTGCATGCTCCAATTGCAAGGTACCTTAAATTGATTGAAATCGAAACTCGTGCAAGGGTGAAGGTTTTTAGATCAGATAACGACTTAGAATACAACAATCAAGAAATTTAGAAACTTTAAATAAAAAATTACGTCGTTCATAAAAGTACAGTTCCTTACACGCCAGACAAAATGAATATGCAGAGAAATGCGCACAACTCATGGAAGAAATTTTGACACACTTTGGCTTGAGACAGTGTATACAGCAGTTTTTAGTATGTTCTTAATCGCACTGGTCCTAGCCAAATAAAACGAAAAACTCCGCATGAGCTGTGGTATGGGAAAAGAGTATTTTCGTAGGCTACGAGTATGGTGACGGTGTCAAAGGATAAATGGTATTTTTTTTTAATAACAATAAAGTTGAAGTGTATCATGATGTTCGATTTCATGATTCCGAGGTAGGTAAGTGGATGAAGCTGCTCCATGTATTGGATGATGAGGATCTTCAAAGTGAATTGCCCATTGAAAAAAATGATTCAGATTAGCCACCAATTTAGAAACATAATGGACTTTGATAAAATTGCCTGGCAATAGGAAGGTATTCCATACTAAGTCGGTATACCAAATCAAGAACTCAAAGAAGAATGATGGTAGAAGGTAAAAAGCTACATTAGTAGCTTGAGGCTTTAGCCACCACTTCGGAATGCTTTGCTTCCAAAACTTTAGCCCAATTTCCAAATTCACTTTAATATGTACAATTTCGTGTAAAGCAGCATCTTCGAAACTACATATGAAGATTGAACAATAAAATATGTCAAATGCTGTACCTGTTTCAACCCCAGCAGAAACAGCAGCAAAAAAGATCTGTTCAAAAGACTTACCCAAGAAAATCAATTTTCCTTTTCGACAAGTGATCTTATGTATCTCATGGTTGCTACACGTCCACTGACAGCTGATTATGGTACATTTTTCCAAAACACAAAATTGAATCTTTCTGCTTTCACTGATGCAGACTATGCTGGTGACGTATTAAGAGATAACAGCTCAACAGTGAATATCTAAGTTCAATTTTAAAAATTCTGAATCCAATGTTTGTTTTCTTCATTAAAATGCTGTATGTATTAGGAATACATACCATAACAACATTTCAAGTTGTAAACTTCATCTTCAAGTTGCACATTGAGGAAATCTTTTTAAGATATTAAGTAAAGCGTGGTAAGTCAACAGACAAACATTCAGTAATTGAATTTGTTGCAAAATGGATCCAAACCACAATGAAAATACTAACCTTTGTCAAGATAAATAACACTTGTATCTGCTTTCTGACTATTGATTTTCTAAAAACAGTAGTAAGACATTACATTTGGGTGTATAAGGGGCTCTCAAGCTTTGCGTTTTGACTTTAAGAATAGTGTTTAATTTGCAAATGAATACAAGAAGAGAGAAAATCAAACCATTTCGAATACATACAATATATTTATTCACAATCACAAAATTCAAAAGCAAGTTATTTAACTCGAAGAAAATATAGGAATGTTTGTAATAGATAGTACTCAATCAAACACCCATCTTTGTGTGGGTACATCTACTTATTTTGTTCTTATTTGAAAGAACATTTTATGGCATTAAGTATGGAATATAACGTCGTTGAAATATTCGCCGCTGCTTTGGTGGGTGACGCGTATTTGACAGGTTCTATTCTCAATGACTTTGTCGCATTAATGTGGCTAAATTTGCTTGATGCTCTTCATAATGTTGACTTTGAGTGCATTAGTTGTTAATTGTTTATTTATATAGACCTACGATTTAGCAAAAAAAAAAAAGTTTGACGTCGCTATATCGAACGATCTCGTTGGCCAGTTCATACCTGTTGAAAATATAATGCAGGCAATTCCTCATTATAATTTATACCTATTATACTTTTCTGGAATTACTTATTTAAACTTTTAATAAACCTCATTGAATTAAGACTCGGTTTCTTATCGCTTGTGAGAGTACACAACAAAGGTTATGGGCCCAGTTAAGTTAAAGAAAAAGTAAAGTAATGGCGTCTTCACTGTACCAGATTCGAGAAGTGGATGGAAAAAACTACGAACCGTGGAAGTTGCAAATAAAGAGCGTGCTGATCCATAGTGAATTATCTTACGTAAGTGGAACAGAAAAAACCAAAAGAAGGGAGTATTGCCGCATGGACCAACAAAGGTTAGAAGGCTTTGGCCACAATACTTCTATGCATAAGGCCATCTCAACTTAATTGCATCAAAAATTGTTAAACGTCGCATGAAGCTTGGACTATTCTACAAAAAACTCATCAACCACAAGGACCGGCGAGTAAAGTTACCCTCTTCAAGCAACATCTTCAGATGAAAATGCAAAAGAATAACCACGTGCTGGCATAATTGCTAAATAATTTTTCTTCTCTTGTTGAAAAACTAAAAGAGATAAGTATTGAACTTCAAGATGAGCTTTGATAAATTATTTTAATCTCTAGCCTACCTACCAGCTACGAAAATTTCGTTCTTGCCATAGAAGCGCGAGATACCTTACCCACATGTGAGTATCTAAAGATAAAGCTTTTAGAAGAAGGACACAGGAGAGAAGGTGTTGAACAATATATTTTTGCATCAGAACAGGCATTGTATGTACAAATTCGAAAGCAAAAAAGACCTCCGCAGCTAAACCAGCAACAACAACGTGGGAGAACCGATCAACAAGCATTCAGAGGAAATTGTTTCAATTGCAATCGTCGTGAACATTTGGCAGCTAATTGCAGAGATAAGAACAAACACAAATCGACAATATCTTCGTTTGCGATGATAAATACAGCAAGTGTTAGTGGATTCACGAGCCAATTATGGATTTTCGATAGTGGTTCTACAAGTCATCGGAAGATCTAGGTGAGGTTGTATTGAAAACTAGTCGTGGTATTATTACCCTAAAAGATGTTCTATATATGCAAATAATGAACATGAACTTTGTTTCAATTTCGAAAGCTGCAGACAACAAAATTATTTTTGATCGATGCAAAAATCGTGAGCAGAGATGGAAATATTTTATTATCGGCAAAAATGTTGCACAATATGTACTTCTTCTTCTTATCCTTTTATTAACCCTTTCCTCGTTATACGAACTTATGCGTAACGAGTTTCCCATTTTTACTGCATCGCTGCTGCTCCGCTTATGGGTTTGGCTAATGTCGCAGACTGCAGAATACGTCTATATACCGCTCGGTCCTAGATCGCTTCAGTGGTTAGCCCTAATCGTTGTTGCGCATTTGGCATCTGAGAAATCCAGGAATTCTTTTTCCGAACTCGTTTTCTTACAATAGGAGTGACCGTAGTTGCTAGTGCCTTTTTAACCGCAGATCTTCTTTGAACGTGGCAATACCAACTTATTCTATTCGCCTCAAGCTGTTCGGTTACCGAATTCTTTATATGTAAACTTCCTCTTATACGCGTAGACCTAATGCAATCGCGTTTAGTGACTCCACTTTCAACATTTTCATTTCCGCTGCCGCCATTTTGCTTTTAAACGCTTCGTACATTGTCCAGCACTGTGAACCGTATATAAGAGCTGTTCTAACAACCGTGGTGTGGAGTTTCCCTTTAATTTAAGTGTAAATTTTCGGTCGCAAAAGATTCCCGAATTTTCCCGCCATTTATTTTTTGTGGATGAAGTGGTGATTCATGAAGCACATGTGGATTTTCACCCGACCAGTAACGCATATTTTGCTTATTGACGAACACATTGAGCCAAAAATGAGCTTTGTCACTGAAGATGATTTTGAGATGAAATTCACCATCTTGGCGCATCTTCTCCAGAACCCAATCAGCTTGATCTTGTATGGGTGTAAACCAAGATCCTTAGGCAAAATACACCATAATGTGGTCTGAGCGATGCCCAATTCTTGAGAACGCGGTGGAATTGAGTCACCGACTCCGAATTTCGGTAGAAAATTTTTATAATTTGCAGACGTTGCTCGTTCGTGTACTTTACCATGATGAAAATGTTGAGTTTACTGAGAAAGTGAGTAGTCGCACGAAAACAATTTGGAATTAATCCAGGAGATTGAGACACGACGCAGCTTGTGGGATGTTGGATGCGCTGAGTACAAGCTGCCCAAGGCTAATCTGTGGCAAGAAATTGCGGAAGCCATTAATATGCCGGTTAATGAATGCAAAGGCAAGTGGTCAAATCTGCGCACTACATTCAACAACAACCTAGACAAAATTAAAAAAAAAAGTCAGGTCAAGCTGCAAATGAATCCATCCCAATCTCCTGGAAATATTTTAAACAAATGATGTTCCTGGAGGCGAACAAAATGCTCCAATCCACACAATCAACATCATCTTTGGAATTGGTAAATATTTCTTCGTTATTTTTGGTTTTATGAATCAATTTTGATTCCTTTGTTGTTTTTTTTTTTCAGGATTCCACGCTGGACGACCATTCCCTTCTGAAATCATTTGGACATGCCATCAACATCTAGACCGGGGAAGCGTCTTAAACAGAAAGTTGGAATGTCGACACCATTGCCATCCTCAGCAGATACCAGCACAAGCACGACCCTAAAGCAAATGGCGGTTGAAGCACTGCAGTCCATTCGTTCTCAGAAAAAAGATCCGAACAGATCGCTATGCGAATACATGGCATCGGAATTGCAAAATTTAACCCCGCAGCAGAGTGTATATGCCAGATCGTTTAATGATATTATAGACCAAGTTTCTTTGATGGTGCGTACATACGAGTATTTATTACTTTATTAGATATGCATTTTTAATTAGTTTTTTTTTTTCTAGTCTTCGTCTCATGAGGAGCTGCCGCAAGATGTGCTGGTACAAAAGTGTAGCGACTCCAACGAATTATTGATAATTCCAACCACCATCATCGATAACCCCATCGACCTGTAAAAAATCCTCTTCAATGAGTGAAAATAAATTAAATTGAGTTTACTTATTTTGTTTGTGTGTTATTTTTTTGGTGTTTCGATGTTGTTATAGGAGAGCAGGTATTGTTTTTGAAATTAAAGAAGCCTATACTGCCACTCTAATTCACCTTCTTCGTTTCGTACATCTGGAGCTTCGATCTGAGTATCATCCCGTGACTTTTCCAAAGGTTGCAAAGTTCTGTCTTCAGTTGTTTCAGCGTTCCGCCAATTACAACAGATTAATTCATTGTTATTATTATAATGATCGAACAAATTGCTCGGGGCATATTTCTTTTTATTTGTTGTCATCAAGTAATTGTGGACATGATTCCAAAAACAATTTCTATTATTCGGCGAGCTCGACTCAAGCGGTAATTAAAAACAAGCTGGACCATAGAAAGACCGCGTTGGCTAAATGGTTTCAATATATTCGGGCGCAAAGCAAACGCATCATCTGCGACCAGAACATAAGGCACAGGCAAATTTCTACCTGGTAAGGGTTTGTGTGGTGGTAAGCTTAGCTGATCATTATCAAGCGCTTGTGTAAAAACAAGCAGCGATTAAAAACACCATCATCAGAAAATCGCCCATTGCGACCGACGTCAATAAATACCAGTTTGTATTCGGCATCGGCAATACCCATCACTATAATGCTGTGTGTGCCCTTATAATTATAAAAGATGCTGCCAGCATTTGGTGGTTCGACCATAACCACATGTTTTCCGTCGACTGCTCCAATGCAGTTTGGAAACTGCCACAGATCGTAGAATTTGCTGGCAACATCATCCCAAGCCTGTGGTGTTGTTGGTGCCTAGAATGAAAGGACATTTTCTGTTCAATAGTGTGTACATTGAACTATGTAGTATAATAATTTTACCTGTAGATATTCGTTCACCAGCACTTTGTAAATGGCATCCAGAACTTCTGGAATGATGGACGAGATCGTTGGGACAGGAATGCGGAACGGGTAATGCAGAGACCGAAAAGAATCACCCGTGGCTATGTAGCATAGAGTCAATGCAAGCCGTTCACCCGCTGAAATGCTCGCGCGCATATTCGTGTCTTGCTTTTTAATAATTGGAGTAACCAAAGCAAGAAGATTATCAAATTGTTTCGAGTCCATCCGCAAAAAATTGAGATACAATGCCGGCTTCTCAGCGTGCAATTGATGAGCAATTTAGCATAGAATCCCGCTTCCACCCAATCCTTGGTCCAAACACTACGTCGCGGTCGGTTTTGTGGCAATTATTCATCACCACTTTCTTCCAAAACATAGGCAGATAAAATTGTAGCAAGCTGGATATTACGTTCCATTTTATTTACAGTATTTCAGATATTTCACTTTCACTTTTCTCTGCACACGACGAACAAAACTTTCAGTTTAATTTCTCTGACAATGCCTTTCAATGTATCAGACAATTTTTCATAAGCAAACCTCTTCCAATCGTGTGAACTGACAATTTTCAACCTGACAATATTTTCAGAAACGTCATTGTCAGAAAATTGTCAGACGGCCAGCTGACAATGAGATTGTCAGACTTTATACCAATCGTGTGAACTGACAATTTTTCATTTTAAGGTTTTTTGCAATTGTCAGCTGATTTGCAAACATTGTATGACAAATGACAGATCTAACAATATTGTCAGACCTGACAATCGTCTGAACTTGGCTTTACAATGCCCCAGCGGGGGAGTCATTTAAAGCAGCTAAGATGTTACGAATGCAACTTTTACCAAAAATTGATTTCAACCCTTATTCGAGGAAAGACTATTACTTAAACAAACGGACGTATGTGTCCGAAAGACTGAAAATATCGAATTATATACAAATGATTTTAATTTTTATTAGAATAATAGTTTGATTTTGTTTAGTACACCTTTTATTATTTTGAATACAGTGAAAGTATTTATAGAAAAGTAGTACTAAGTAAACAAGACTAATTCTTTTGAGCAAATTTGTAACCTGGTGCTGTGCTGATTACATACGCTTTTCCTGCAGATATCACAAATTTATTTTTGTGTCCTTGAAGATGGGCTGGTTGCGGTAAAAAATGTGACATCGCTCGTATGGAAGATGTTTATAAATCAGTATGATTTCTCCGTTCAGTTTGTTGGCTTATTCGAGCTTCAGCGACAGTTACGAGAAACAACCGCCTTCTTTCGTGGTATTTCTCATTCTACTCGTACTTAGGGTATAAATTTATCTAGATGGCATATGCAGCTACAGAACTAACATCTAGGAAATTTGCAAAGAATGTAAACGGCCATCGGTTTGTTCGTATTTTTGACATGTACGCATGCACCAACTGGTCAAGAAAATCTACTCCTCCCTTTTTTTTATTATAGTTCAATATTATTTCTGGCTTTTTGAAATCTGCTGTGCTGATCTCTGGCTTGTTATGAGTCGAAGATACAACCTAAACGCATTTATTTTTTTTTTGCACATAAGAATCTTGAGTAATTTTTTTAGTGAATCCAAATATAGATGAATGTCCTTCGCTCTTTCGATGTGGCAGAAATTGTTTCGGCACATATCTTTTATTCCTTCTCACTGTGCCGATTACAGTCAATCCATTTGTTAGCATTTTGAACGCTAAATTCAAATAGAAAAATAGTTGTCAAGTGTTATGTTTCTATGAGATCCTATTTATGATTATACTACTTGCGCAGCAAGACCTTTTGCGAGAGTATTTCCTTCTTTGCCCGCGTATGGAATACTATTCAGAGGATAAAAAGTTTCTGAGTCATAGGCCCACCAAATTTTTATCCCATATATGTCTGGTTTAGTGGGCATATGGAATGGCACAATCTGCTCATCCACCGTTATATTTTCGCATGGAAAATACATTTTTTTTCAAATTAGTATTTATTTATTGAAAATATCCCTAATAGGAGCTAATTTATCTCTTTGGCGTCGAATGGATCTACTTGTTTCGTCATAAAACCTAATGAACCTCAACACCAAAACTTAAAGCGCTTTAAGCCCATCATGGCCCTGAAAATTGGAGTACCGTATACAGGGTTCCAGAAAACATCGTAACTGGTTTTATTTTGTTTGAGATGCCCAGAAGTCAGCAGCAAGCAAAAAAATGCGTACATCTCAAGAGTAGGTATCTGTGTTCTTCCAATTTTTTTCCACCAAAACTCGAGAAGCTTTTTTGTTTGCAAATTGAACAATTTCATTGATAATGTCAGCGTCCAAATATAAATAAAAAGCATCCACCGGGTCAAAAACTTGTTGTCCTGGTGGGAGATTTACTTTGTTCAAGGACTTGACACCTCTTATTTTATTATGTGCCCGAACGCGACCAGCAGAAAAAGAAGTATTTGACCAGCTTGCATTATCTTTTGAAGTGTACATCATTGTTTGTTGGTGTTCTTGTGATACACAACCGTTCTCGCTCCTCGAATCCCCTTCAATATCCTCATTGATGTTCGCGATTTGTTCATCTTCGGCTTCATTTGCAAGAGATGTGTTGTTCAATTCAGAATCAGATTTAGAGGCAACATCATCAACATTATCATCATTACCGGATAAATTATTGGGTCTATAACTTCGTGCGGTTTGCTAAGCGATGGCGTAACTTGTATTATTCCGTCATTTCAGTATATGTCATTCATTTGAAGCGTAAACAACAATAATTTTTTTTCACTCAATTATGTCGAACTTTGTGCCTGAAAAAGTGTTTTGCGGGGAGTTCATCTTCATTACTTTAATATGAAGAAAACTGCTGCCGAAAGTCATCGTATTTTGGTGGAAGTTTATGGTGAACATGCGCTGGCTGAGCGAACGTGCCACAAGTGGTTCGCACGATTTAAAAGTGGTGATTTTTGCTTGGAAGACGATAAACGTACTGGGCAGCCAAAAAAGTTTGAAGATGAAGAACTGGAAGCATTACTCTATGAAGATTCATATGTTCGATTCATCGCAGAAACTCTTTCTCAATACCGTCGAACAACGCAACACAACAGAACTGCCCGCCACCAACATCAGCACCATCGCCAAGGTCATCGTCTCCCTCACCGCTCTTACCACTTCCATCGTCTGTTGCAACACCAGAAAAAACTTCAACATCATCTAATACAACATCGGATGTACTTTTGTTATCCACCAAACAACTTGAAGGTACTTATATAACTTTAGACATGATTTATGCCAAAGTTGTTGCAATAGAAGAGAATCAAAAACAACAAATCACTTCAAGCCAAAAATCTAGAATGCGAAAAAAGAATCAACTCGCTTGAAGCAAAGGTCAACAACCTGGAACAACAACTATTTAGAAATTCTATAGAGATTTTCAACGTTCCTGCCATTCAAACAGACATGTCTCTAAATGATGTTGCACTTAAAGTGTTCCGTGAAGGTTTGAGCGTAAACTTAGATGAGAGAGATATAGATCAATGTTACTTGAAAAAAATAAAATTGTCCAAACCGACAACAAATGACAATACGACCAACAAAAATATTCTTCAAGTACGACTAGTGTCTCATCTATGTAAAGAAAAAATACTCAAAGCTAAGAAAGAAAAAAGAGAAAAACTAACCACGAACCTACTCAATACCGAAGGAAGAAACGAAAAGATGTACGTTAATGAGTGTTTAACTTATGAAAAAAGGAAACTATTCAAAACTACAAAAACAATGATGACAACGAAAGGGTACAAATATGTATGGACGAGGAATGGGACTGTGTTCATGCGGAAAGAAAAGGGTGCTAATTATGTAAGAATAAATTGTGTTGCTGATCTTCTTAGACTATGAATATTAGTATTCATTTGATTTTCTCAGCTCATCTTGAGTCTATGTCGAATTTGCCTGTTGTTGTTGTCTTGAGTGAAATTTGGATTTATGAAAATGAAGTAGATTCCTTTAAAATAGAAGGTTACTCTTTTTTCCCAAATTGTAATGAGTCTTATTCTGCTGGAGGTGTTGCCGTTTATGTGAGAAATGGATTAATGTGTGATTATTCGTGCATTAATATATCAAGTGCTGACGTACTAAAGTTTTCGTCTACGTTTGAAGATATTGATTATACTTTCTTGTGTATTTACCGATTACACGGTTTTGCTAAGAGCGCGTTTATTGATGATCTCAGCAACATTCTGAACTCAATATCGTCTAAAAATTTGATTGTTTTAGGAGATATTAATATCGATATTTTTGATGAATCTAACGTGGATACGGAAAATTACTTGTTGACTATGGCTTCGAATGGTCTTAAAAGTTTGATAAATGAACCTACCCGCTTGACAGATTCTTCTAAGAGTTGCATTGATCATTTATTTCTTGGGAATATTACTAATATTTTTAACGAGTATTTCACTGAAGTTTCTGAGAAATTAAAACCAAGTTTTGATCCTTGTATAGCCTGCAACTGTTCCTCTTGGTCGGATGTGTCTTTTATGGATGATGTTCAATGTAATAGTGTTGTTTATAATCCGATTAGACCAGTTGAAGTTTATAAAACTGTCTTGCGCCTTAAAAATAAAACCTCTTACACAAATGATGGTGTTTCGAGTAAGTTATTAAAAAATGTCGCCTGGTATGTCGTTGATGTTCTGTCCTTTTTATTTAACAAAAGTATTGAAATGGGTTGCTTTCCTGACCATCTTAAAAGTGCCGACGTCATACCTCTTTTTAAAAAAGGAAAAAGAGATTTTTTTTCTAATTACAGACCAATATCACTTCTTTCAACATTTTCCAAAATTTTTGAAAAATTGATAAAAGTTCGAATTGTCTCTTTTTTGGACAAGTCTAACTACTTTAGTAAGAATCAGTTTGGTTTCAGACAAAGCTTGTCTACTGAGGATGCCATCTTAAGGGTTTGTAGGCAGTTACATGGAAGTTTAAATAATAACAAATCTACAATTTGTCTTTTTATTGATATGACAAAAGCTTTCGATCTGGTGAACCACGATCTCTTGCTTAGCAAACTTTTCAATATTGGTTTTCGTGGAAATATGTTTAATTGGCTTCGTTCTTACCTAATAAAAAGAACACAAAAAGTTACAATAAATGGGCTTCGTTCTTACCTAATAAAAAGAACACAAAGAGTTACAATAAATGGGGTCTCGAGTGCGTCCAGGTTATTAAAGAACGGTGTTCCTCAGGGTTCTGTACTTGGACCATTGTTCTTCTTAATTTATATTAATTCTTTTTCAAATTCAAGTTAAATGGCACTCCAACAGCTTTTGCGGACGACATAGTTTTTACATATGGATATGGAACCATTTTCGAAAGTATTGTGTCGATAAATGAAGATCTAGAAGCGTTACGGTTGTGGTTTACTTACCATAAATTAATTATAAGCGATAAAACAAAACTAGTTTGTTTTAAGGTATCTGGTAACAGCTTATATGATTTGAATTTACGGTTCCATGCTCATGATTGCAGTTTTCCTTACCCATACATCAATGTGGAAATAGTAATTTCTCTGCTGATTTACCCTGCACAGAAAACTGCTTCAAGATTGAATCAGTTCAAAATTTTAAGTACTTAGGTGTAATAATTGATTTTAACTTAAACTGGAAGGACCACATTAAAATGATTAAAACTTATATGCTGAAGGTCACACGTAAAATATACCTATTAAAAGCCTTTGCACAATCAAAGCTGCAATACGGTATAACAAGTTGGGGGGGTTCGTATGCCAATACATTCAGTCCTCTACTTACCGCTCAAAAGCATTTATTAAGAATTATTTCAAATAAAAATCGATTAGCTAGTTGTTGGCCCTTATTCAAAATATTGCAGATACTACCAATCAGACATTTATATGTATTTAAAGTTTTAAGAGAGTTCTTCAAGCAAAGCGGTAATATTCTAAATAGAAATATACAAATGTACAATCTACGTGTAAACAATATGTTCATAGTAAATGTACCCTTTGCACATAGAACACATTTTTCGCATTTTTACACATATACGGCTCCATTTATATTTAATAGATTGCCTCTGTTTATAAGAGAAACTTTTCGATATCCAAATTTCACTAAAAATGTTAAAAACTGGCTATTCACCTTGTGCTATGAAAATATTGAATCATTTTTTTAACATCTTCCTTTTCATCAGCAACACAATCATATTTACATCTTAAATCAATGTTAGTTTTCTTATGAATTTTTATGTTTATATTTGCTTTTTAAATCTCTTTCTTCTTATACTAAATTTTATAAAATTGTAAATCAAAATGTTACTGTTACCACATTATATTCCAAATTGAAAACAAATTTTTGAAGTGTCATTCACCACTAACTTTTGTTTAAGAATGATCACTAATATTTATTCAACTTATTGTTATTAGTTTTTAAGATTATGAAAAAAGTAATTGAATAAATAAAATAAAATGAAATGAAAAAAAAAAAAATGAAAAGATTGTTACCAAACACAAGAAGGACTCGCAGAATCTTTGGGTGTCACTCAAGCAGCCATTTGGATATATTCAAAAGCAAGGAAATTGGGTTCCACATGAACTCAAGCCGAGAGACGTCGAAAGGCGGTTTTGCATGTCCGAAATGCTGCTGGAACGCCAGAAAAGGAAGTCATTTTTGCATCGGATTGTTACTGGTGATGAAAAATGGATCCATTACGACAACCTCAAGCGCAAAAAATCATATGTGAAACCCGGCCAACCAGCCAAATCAACGGCAAAGCCGAATATCCATGGCACCAAGGGAATGCTTTGTATTTGGTGGGATCGGATGGGTGTGCTGTATTATGAGCTGCTAAAACCGGGTGAAACCGTAAATGGATAACTCTACCGAACACAATTATTCCGTTTGAAGAGAGCAGTAGTCGAAAAACGCCCGGAATATGCGACCAGACAGGAGGCAATAATTTTCCAGCGTGACAATGCTCGGCCCCATGTTGCTATTCCGGTTAAGAACTATTTGGAAAACAGTGGATAGGAAGTCTTACCCCACCCGCCTTATAGCCCAGACCTTGCCCCTTCTGAGTGCCATTTGTTCCGGTCTATGCCGAACGCCCTCACTGAAATACAGTTCACATCAGAGCAGAATATCAAAAATTGGCTTGATTCATTCTTGGCTGTCAAGCAGGCGCAGTTCTTCTGGGATGGGATCCACAAATTGCCAGAAAGATGGGAAAAAGTCATAGCTTCAGATGGGCGATACTTTGAATAATACTATTGTATATGTTTTTCTTAAATAAACGTTCAAATTTTGAAAAAAAAAACCGCACGAATTAAGTTATATACCAAAATATTCTCCAATTCTCTTCCAGATAATGTTTTTCTGTTTACCATTTTAAAGATTTGCTAAAATACAAATATAACATTATAATAAGGTATCAATGCACTCAAAGCTGTCCAACCTAAATCATTAGCAGTGAAGTATTTTAATTACCACGCAATACTCGTATAAAATCTTATATTTCAATAAAAAACAACTCTAACAACAGATATTTATTATTTTTTTTACAAGCTAAAATCACTTTAGCTTTCCTCGAAATGAAGGAATGAGAAATGATGCAATAGTAGGTTAGTAGTATACTGTGTCCAAAAACTGGTCGGAATTTTTTTATAAATCAAAAACTCTTTATTAATTCTTCCAAATCAATTTCGTCTCCTTCAAAATAGTCCCCTCCCGATATAATACACTTATGCCACCGCTTTTTTCAGTCCTCGAAGCATGCCAAAAAGTCTTCGATTCACGTTGAATGTCTTCAATCGGCTCAAAACGGTTTCCTCGGAGTGGTCTTTTGAGTTTTGGAAATAGCCAGAAGTCACACGGAGCGTAGTTAGGTGAATAAGGTGATTGCGGAACGATATTGGTTGCATTTTTGGCGAAACAGTCACGAAAAATCAGTGGTGTAAAAACCAAGAGTTGTCTTTCCATAAATCCGGCCTCTTTTTACGAACAGCTTTACGCAAACGACGCATACCACTCAAATATGTATTCCTTCCTTGTTGACAGTTTGACCAGGCAGAAGGAGTTCATAATGCACTACACTACGAAAATCGAAGAAAACAGTCAACATCACCTTGTTTTTTGAACGACTTTGACGCGGTCTTTTCTACCTTCTTTGAACAATTTATACCAATCATATATTGTTGATTTTGGTAGAGCTCGGTCCCCGTAAGCCTTCTTCAACATTTTCAACGTTTCTGCAGCATTTATTCCATTCAGGAAACAAAATTTGATCGCACTTCTTTGTTGAATAATTTCAGACATTGTAAAAATCGCCAAATTCACTTTTTGTGCCGCACAAAAAGAAGCGTAACTCAAACACTAATGAATATTTTGACATATAATTTGGCATGGAAGTCAGTAACAAATGTACCAACTTAAAAAAAAATAAAATATTTACCCGCGTAATTTAAATCGGAAAATTCCGACTAGTTTTTGGACACAGAGTATATTTATGGCAAATCTCCAACAAAGAAAGAGAATCTAAGAACCATGAAACAATGATATGCGTACGCTGCTACATATATCGTGTTTTAGTTGACTTTATGGAATGTGTCTAATGGACACTACTGCCGGTTCACGTTCGAAAAAAGTTTTTTTTTTTTTTATGATCTTATATATTTATTTTTTATATAAAAACAATCGTTGCAGCACCAAATAATAAGTCATTAATCGAAAAGCCTAAATGTTAACTCATTTTTGAAATATCACAAAAAAACATGAGCAGTGTGTCCATTAGACACAGCTTGCCCGGATAAGGGTTAATTATGATAGAGGCAAGTTTAGCTTTTGGGTGCTATCCAATTTCATTGAATTATACAGGATAGCGACGCACAGTGCTTCGCAGACGTCTGAAGAAATCGGAGTCTATTTTAATAAAGCAGTGTTTAGACAAAGTGATGCTATATTACGTAATTATCCAACATCCTCCTACAGCAAATATTGTATAACTTCTAACCAAACACCAGGGACGTAATTTCTCAAAAGCATCTATAGTTCCTACGATTGTGAAATCAACATTGTTGGTAGCACGAAGCGAGTAGTAAAATTCTAAACATTAAGTCAATAGGATCAGATATGGATTTGTACTGTCAGCAAAATTTGACGCACGACATTGTTGGATCAATGTCTATAGTACGTGTTCTTTACCTAACATGGAAGGCCAATTCTGTGACGTTGTTAGAAATCCTTAAAATGTAGAAAAGTCTACAAAAGTCGGGACCCCAAAAATGGCTGAAGTTTTAGATGAGAGATGAGCAAAGGTGAAGTCTAGCCTAAACTATGACTTCGGATCGATCCTGGTCTAAATGGAGTGCCCCTACGATACTCAAATGATCATGAAATGTCCTTATTATAAATCAGAATGGTGATGGAAGCACTTCCATTTCACTTTGAGCATATATACTCCGTGGACCTAAACCATCGTAACGGGTACCTACGTAAAATCCCAGCGACATTCTCACTATAATACATGAGAAACGATTTGATCAAAAGTTCTTTGTCTGGCAACACTTTGGATTCTCTATTTCAATATAATTGCAAATGATGTTCTGGTCGTTTTTAAACCAAAACGTATAGAGAGAGTAAATATTAAACCTCCGCCGCGAAAAATTATCAACTCAAGCACAGTAGGCTAGGACAATATCTCTGGCGGTGACCTGGGATTTTTTGTTAAAAAACATGTTCTTCACAGCTTACAATGTCATAGTAAACATTCAGCTGCTTTTAGGATGTACAAACGTATAGCAAAATATATTTAAATTTGTGACGCCAAAGTACTTTTAATTTCCTTAAACAAAATGATTGGGTATTTGCACATACCTACTCAGCTGGAGCTTTTGTATTTAAATTGTGTAGCAGGCCTTGAGGCATTTATCGTTAATTGAACGCATGACATGGTTATCAATGAGAGCTCTTCTGTTATTGTCTTGAGCATCGTTAATGATGAATGATGAACGAAGTGCTACACACCTGAGTATGGTTTAATGGTAGGTTGGTGACTTCACATTTCATGAATTCTATACATACATATGTAGATACATACCTTGTCATTACATTTACGAGTATAGACAATTAAGCTTTAAGAAAATATAATTTCTTCTTGCATTTGGAGGACGAAAACATTTCCCTTCATAGTTCTAAGATCTATTTAACATATCTGTCCTTAAATACACAGTTTGTATGTTAAAAGTGTGTTATTATATATATATATAAAAATCAATGTTTGTTTGTCCTTTATAGACTATTTGGTAAGAGATAGAGCACTGCTGTCTTCGGCAACTTTGTTCAGAATTCTGTGAATAAGGTTTTTTGTTTTTTTTTTTTCATGCAAAACTTTATAAATAGTCACAATTATATTGAACGGAAACATGATTGATGAGATACAATTGAAAATGTTTATATTTTGATCTTAATTTGCAAAAGTTAAGAAGTAATGTAGGGAAAATTTCTGGGAAATATTGAAAGCTATAATTTTTGTGAGGGCATTTTTCCGATTGTAAGCACCAGTATCGAGATATGGGGCAAAAATACTCGAAATCTTCTCTTCAGTGTTTAAAACTTAATCTTAATATCAAAAAGAATAACTGGATTCAGATTTTGTGAATTTTTCATACAGTTTTCCCACATTAACGATAGACCCGTATCTCGGGCACTCAGTGCCCAAAGCAGATTTCACCTTTCATCCATCTTACACTGGACCATGCCCAATAGACTCACACAAACATAGATAATAGTGTTGAGAAGTTTGATTTGTTATTGCAATTATAACAAGACTGCAAAGACAATGACCCGAAAACCATATCTCGGGCACTGAGTGCCCAGAGTCGAATTTGTATGGTAATAACTGCTTTCAATATGATATCGGCACTGCGATGACAAAAACAGGGTATTTGATTTAATTTGAAAACATTATTATTGACAACAGTGCTAGTCCATTCGGTGTATGAATACACGGTTCGGATATACTTTTCATATACATTTGGTGCATTTTTTTTGGTGAGTTTTTCATTGAGTTTCCCTACATTGCATCGTCAATAGAATTGAATTAAATTTTAATTGCTTTCCAATGCCGAATATTTGTATTTTTTCAGTTGGTTTCAACCCATTTGCCGATAAAACTCGTCAACAAAGTTTCTTTCAATTGCTTTAGAATAATACTTAGATTTTGTATTGAAAACGGTGGCATTGAAGATTGCGATTCATACTCATAAAATATGCCTCCCAAACGAGCAGAAATACACTTCAAGCAAAAAAGAAAAAGCAGTTGCGAACCTCAGGATCTCAGGAATTACGCACTGCACGGTCTAGACGAACACTGAATGATTCGTGGATGCCATTATTGGAGCTGGCTGCGTTCCATTATGATCAAAATTATGATAACAATTTGTTTTTGTGCAAATGGACAAATTATGCGTGCATTGTAAAGCACTCAAATTTAAGAATGAAACACGTGGAATGTTCTACGCGGCTGGGAAAGTTAAATTTCCAGAGTTACATCCACCGCTTGATCCATTATCGACATTGGTATCAGGTAACAGAAGCCAATCAAAACATTTATTGGGAAACATTCGGAAGTACAATTCGTGTTTCCAAATGACATCGTTCGGCGCAACAAATATTATACGCGAGAATTACATGCCAACCTTCAAAGTGCAGGGGCAAATTTATCATAGTGCTGGATTATTACTACCACTTCCAGATGCAGATCACAAATTTCTTCAGATTTATTTCATGAGAAACACAGATGAACAAATCGATCAACGTTGTCGATTCAATAGGGACACTAGAAGAGAAATTGTCGCTGAACTGCAAACTTTATGCGATCAACACAACGAAGATCTGAACTGCCCTTGAACAAATGCCAGCTGACGATTAAACAGTTGTATTTCGTACCGTTAAAACACCCGTTGTCGTTATAGTTGGCCAAGACCTCGAGTCACGCGATATTATTCTCCATTGCAGGAATAGTAAGGTCCAACGAGTCCCAGAAACGCATCGCTCGTACGACGGATTGGAATATTTAGTTCTATTTTGGCAAGGAGAAGATGGGTTTCATTTTGGAATCAAAATGAGAAATCCGCTAACCGATGCAGAAACGAACAAGAAAGTCAGCGCTATGAACTACTACTCGTATCGGCTAATGTACGTTAAGACGCTGATAATGACATCCTGAAATGTCGTCAATTGTTCCACCAATATATTGTCGATATGTATGCGAAAATCGAAACCGAACGACTTCTCTACGTTCGCTTGAATCAAACTAGGCTGCGCTCGGAAGAGTACATCCATTTACGCGATGCAGTCTTTAATGATGGCAACGTCAATCAATTCACTTGATTTACCCGACGTGCTTCCCCACGATTTAACATTGAAAATTGGCGTGCTTATCATTTTGGTTCGAAACCTTAATCCGCCACGACTTTGCAACGGTTGTTATGATTGATTCCCGGCAACCGACACAGTTGCCCCGAATCAAAAATAACTTGGAATCAACTATTCCAACCCGGGTTCGATTCACCTCCAGGTAGCGCTTTGATGGCAGCTAGACCTGGGCAACAAAATCACAACAAAACCGAAGTTGAGCGCCACGTGATTTTGGGAAAATCACGAAACGAAAAAAAGAAAAAAAAATACTTCACGAAAAAACGAAAACAACAAAAAGAAAAGACGGGGTTTTCCACAACATTATAAAACGCCATGGCGCGATAGTTAGCTCATTGGACTATTACGCAGAGCGTCTGGGTTCGATTCCTGGCTGGGTCATCAACAATTTTTCAAATTGCCATCACCCTTTCGACGGGCAATGGCAAACTCCCGAAATTAAAAAATTGCCTACGAAAAAGCTTCTAAGGAGTGCCGTTCGGCCTCGGCGATAAGCCGTAGGCCCCGCTCAGATGTGACGAAAATGACAACATGAGCAACACATATGAGCGTCAAGAAGCTAGGCCATGGCCCATACCGGGCTGCCAGCGCCACAGTGTTTTTTTTTTTGTTTTTATAAAACTCCGTTGGAGCTCGACGATTTATTAAAATTGGAAATCAACTGCACACTCGTCGATAGAGTGACCCGCTATTTCAAAAGTCCCGAACGAAAAAAAAACTAGTTAACGGGTCGCGTGTCTCGTCTTTTCTCGAGATTACTTCGCACGCGCGGCCCACCGGAGTCTCACTTTTCACAATAGAAAAAAATGATTCTATGCACTACTCTACACTGCGCAATACTTAACTTCCGCTTCCCGGTGGTTCTGCCCCTTCTCCGTCCTGAAAATCCTTTTCCTATCTCAATCCACTTCCTTTCCCAAAAAAAAAAACTCGCGATTTTATTTTACAAAATTACTCTAATTTACTTGACTGTCAAAGTAAAGACTGTCTGTCAATTACTCAGACACTGAGTTCTCTCCCGCTTCCAGTGATAACCGGGAACTCCACTGAGCGAGTTTATGAGAGCTTGTGGATCCTAGCTATGCCTAGCTATTTCCCTAGACATTGGAATTAAATGAAAAATTGCGAGAAGCAATGTTTCTCCCATTGCTGGTCCCCGGTTAATTTTCCTCCATCGCATTATACAAAATTGAAAAACAAAAACAAATGCGAAGGAGAAAGAAAGTATGATCGAAGGTCAATGGAGTGTTGGGATGAAGGAGGAAGGTTGTGTGGGTATAATCCTAATCTGATTATACCCCGGTCTAGCCATTCTCTAAACCGCCGCCCCGAACAGAGTTAAGTATATGTGCATCTGTGCTATATTACCCCGGGACCCTACTTACTCCGGTGGATCGGTGTTCGGATTTGGGGGGAGTGGGGGGACTGACCAATAGCGGGTCATTCCTTACAATTATGTAGTTTTGGTTTTGTTTTGTTTTTGCTTCCTTTCCGGGCCATTCTGCCCGCATGGTATTCCGTTATGGTTTTAGTTTTTTTTATGTTGTTGTTATTGTAATTTATTCTTATTAATGTTTTTATGTTCTCACGTTGGAGACTGCCTCGTAACTTGGCCGTCCGCCTACAGTCTCTGCTGCTCCCTTGGTGCCTATAGATGTGATGCTTCTTGTCTCCACATCGATGGCAAGATGTGGGATTCCTCGAGCCTTTGTATTGCTTGGCTTTCGATGGGGTGTAAGTTACGTTGATCGTCCTCCCCCACCCGTCATCATCGTGTTGGGGTGTCTGGCCAGAAAGGACAGTCCGTTTCCACCCGTCGGCGACTTTCAGACGTCCTGTCTGATGCTGCCCGTTGCGAGTCTCCCGTCTAACCTACGGGCTCCGACAACGGTGATCTTGGTGGACCTTCTGTCGCACCCTGGGCTCCTGGTTCGTCGTGAGTCTCCCATCCGTCCTTAGGGCTTCACCGAGCGAACCACCTCGTTCTCCTCTGAGGATACAACCGCCCGTAAACGTATGTGGGTCCTTTCCGAGGTCTGTGGTCGGTGGGCTAATGGCTGCCCTCCACCTCTGCCAGAAGAAAGAAAAGAGAAAACGAAGGGACAAGAACAGGGAAGAGGGTAAACCTTGTTACGGGAAAATTTACCGCAACACGGTACCAGTGAAAAAAATGATGGCCAATATCATCGAAGCTACTATTTTGAATGGACAATTCAAAGGAGAAGTTGTACGTTTGGCTCGCATTCCAATGATTCCAACACATTTACTATTCGAATTCAAACGTTTGCAGTTTCCGGTGCGACTCGCCTATGCAATGACCATCAACGACGCACAAGGACAATCTTTACAAGTGTGTGGCCTGAATTTAGAAAGTCCGTGTTTCTCTAATTGGCAACTATATGTGGCCTGTTTATGCGTCGGAAAACCTCCTGATTTATGCGTATATGCACCAGACGGAAAAACAAAAGATATTGTACGAGGGCGGGTCAATAAGTCCGTGACTTTTGGATTAAAACACAGATTTTTTGATAAAAAAATAATTTTATTTTTCAACGTAGTCTCCCTTGAGCTCTATACACTTTGTCCAACGCTTCTCCAATTTTTTTTATCTCTTCCAAAAAAAATGATTTGTCGAGGTCCTCAAAATAGGCCTTTGTTTGCGAGATGACTTCATCACTGGAGTCAAATCTTTTTCCACCAAGCCATTTCTTCAGGTTTGGGAACAAGAAGTAGTCGCTCGGAGCCAAATCTGGAGAATAGGGTGGATGAGGGAGCAATTCATAGCCCAATTCATGGATTTTTGCCATGGCAACTGCACATGTGTTTGTGGTCGACTGTGAGCAAACGCGGCACCCATCTTGCGGAAAGCTTTCTCATGCCCAAGTGATCATTCAAAATTGAAACCACTGAGCCATGCGAGATCCCTACGGCTTCCACAATCTCTCGCACTTTCAATCTTCGGTCGGCCAACACCATATCGTGAATTTTTTCGATTGTTTCGGGTGTAGAGACCTCAACTGGGCGTCCAGGACGTTCGGCATCTTCAGTGCTTGTACGGCCACAACGAAATTCAGTAAACCACTTTTTTTACCATTGAAATCGATGGTGCAGAGTCCCCATAGTATTTATCAAGCTTAGCCTTGGTCTCGGTAATGGTTTTTTTTCGCAAGAAATAATGCTTAATAAGCACACGAAATTCACTTTTTTCCATTTTCTCCTCAAATTAGTGAGTAGTCTGATAAAAATAGCTGTCAAACACAAACTAACTGACGCAGCAAGTTTAAATTTTGACAGGAGTCAACTGACAGATGCCTGTTGACAGGAGCAGTGTTGCTGTTTCAGTAAAGAGGTCAGAAATTCAAAAAGTCACGAACTTATTGACCCGCCCTCGTATATCCAACAGCACTAAGTGTTCTTATACAGATATGCTGACTTTTTTTAATTTTGATTTTTTATATATGCGTAGCAACGCGCGCCAGGTATAGCTAGTTCTTTATAGAATGAATTGAACTAACTATATTTCGTTGAATTAACTTCCAACTTTTTCCTTCAGGCAAAGTTCGTTCAATTTTAATGAACTAGCATTTGTTTTCGGATTTCACAGTGATTAGTTTAGTTATTCTGTTCGCTTTTTCAATGCGCTCATTCGTCAATTTGTACGGATATCTATTAGTTCTGAATAGCAAAAATAAATTATTTTAGATACCGCATACAATTCAATTCCTTTTTCAATTTTATTTGTTCAATTGTTTACAATGTGCCCTAGGATATTGCAAATTAATAGTTTCAACCTATTCTCATTTGTAATTTACATACATAATAAACTTGCTCTGTTTTCCATTACTTTGGTTTATTACGTGTTATATGGAGATAACTCAAACAAATGCGTTCTTACACAGTCAACAAAACAGTGCTCCGAAATTTGTGTTTGCATAACTACCGAATGCATTTGTAAGCAATTCAATGGAAGGCTACCTAATCGGATATGTGTTTCACTCCAGGAAAACATTTCATGACGTTGGGGAATGGCACTCACTTCTAATTATTAGAATCCGATATATATTCACGTACAGTCCGCAAGGTTCTTCATCAGTTTATGATTGTAATCAACCCCTAAAACTACTGTTTTCACTATAGTGGCTTGCTCATCTGCCTTCCTTGCAAGGCTATTGTTATGAGTTGCAGGGTTGAATAGCTTTCAGGATATTTCAGCTTGAATTAACGTTTTAAAGTGTATGTTGTACTTAAACATTTTAAAGATGTTATCTTATTCAGCTAGGAAAAACTTTGCCCGTATGCATGTATTATAAAAAAAGCCTGATTGCTGCACAGTTATTTTCCTATCAATCCTATCTTGATTGCAATTTAATATTTCAAAATAAGATGGTACTCGTATTATTAATTCGTTGTGCTCTGATTCGAATTAGCCATGTACAAACAAACAAATACTATAAAAAGTCCTTCCCTAAGAAATTCATTTCTATTTTTAAAGGACTCAAATTTAAAGGTTATTACTGATGTCTTGTTCAAGCAGTACTGTTAAGCGAGTAAAGTTTAGTACTGACAAATCCGTAGAGAAATCAATTGATTTATTTTCTACTCCTTTTTTGACAAAAGCCCAAACAATAAATGTAGTTCTGCTGTGCTTTTCGCCTCGTAAAATTACAGAACTTTTTAACGAGACAAGTAAGTGAAAAGTACGTAGCTTGTTATCTTGGTCTGACTGTTTAGAGATTTTAGAGAAAATAAACCGAGTTGATCTGTGTTCAACATCGATCAATGCTTCCCTGGTGAGGTTTTCGTCCAACATTTCCGACACTCACATGCGTACTGGAATCCCCAAGGAAACGTATCAGTTTCACTAGTATATAGTACTTCATTTACTCAATAACTGAAGTATACTAGTGAAGAGTGTACTGAATAATTTTGACGGAATTCATCATAGAAATATCAAATAGAGCAGGTACGAGCTTAGCCGAGTCACACCATGACATTCTAAAACAAAAGGACATTATATCAACACATGCTGAGAGTTGTTAGCCTCTGATATAAGTTCTGGCCCATGCCCCAGGTGAGTTGGGTAAATATATTGGCGCGTCATCGTCTTCACCACCAAATACTGTGAGTACCGTAATGTTCGACTAGGTCTCAAAGTCGACTGTGAAGTAGATATATACGTGCACTCAAACTGATACCAAAAATAAATCATCTTGTTGTATTAAGGGCGTCTCGCAGGAATAATCGTAAAGAGTTCTCTACCAGTCTTCCGAATAATGAAGGTGTTGGACCTATCTTACGGACTAATACAAGAAAGGATCATTTGCAGAAACATCAGATTTCTGGGAAGGAGGAGAAACATGGAAATATTTTTAAATATAATCGGATAAGGTAGTGGCAGTAGAAACGTGAATGACGTTGCAAATGGCTAGTGCAATTCATAGCTCGACTGTTGTTAAGTGCTAATGTATAGTACATGGTTCTTAGTCTTAGACGGTTCAATGTTTATGTCCTAACCGCTTCCGAAAGACGTTCCTTTTTTTGCAGGCTATTTAATTTATATAAGATGAGTGTCTGCCTAACATATTGCACAACAACAGTCCAAATTACACAGATAATTTTGTCCCTACAAAGTGACTGATACCACTAAAGCGCCGAAATAGCCCTTTTTTGGCTTTGTGACAAGTACAAAATCTGTAGAGAAAATCTCACTAGGAAATTTATCTTGAAATCTCAGAGATAGCAGTTTGAAAACTAACAAAAGTTTCCGAAAACTTTTCCGATGATTCCTTAATCATTTGTGAAGGGTGGTGTTCGCAGTAGTTAACAATTGTTGCTTGACAATAAGTTGACATTGTGTGGCCACTTGAGTAGCAAGGTGACCTAAGGATTTATTTGTTAATGCAAGTGCTAGTATCTTTCAACAGCTACAGAAGAAGATCATATCATATAGAGGGTAAAACGACAAAAACATTACCCCTAACACTTAAACTGTTGCCGGGAAGATGCTTTTCATCTCTCATCTTACCGATATATCTACACATAGTAGCAGCTCATACTCTTATTTCTCAAACATAAGCAAACTAAACCTCGTAACAGTATAGTATCAATGGACTTCGCTGATACTCTAACAATACCAACTGTGTGCAAAAGAAGATAAACAACAAAACAACATTTGAAGTTGAATACTATCGGAAAGCTGGTAATGTACTTACCGATGTGGATTTGGGCTTTACGCAACAAGCGTCTTTAGTCAGCTCGATCCACTGCTAGCTGCCTCTCGTTTCGCATGCTTAATTGGTTGAGGTCACCTTCCTGCGCTTTCCCTTGGGGAAGGATTCGGAGACATTCCGGACCGAAGTGTTGGTGTCCACATGACCAAGCTACTCGTATCTCAGTTGTTGGATCTTCATTATCATCTATCTTTGAGCAGGACTAGGATTATTAAGGTTTTATATATTGTAGGTAATTCGACGTCGACGGCTACAATAGCAAGAGATCGCCAAGTCCTTTTCCGATCGAGTGTCTCTTCATCTCTTAAGAGGTCCAATACCGCCAGCATCAAGCATCGAAGACTATTGGAAACACTGCCAAAATGCCATCAGAGATGCCGCTTCTGAGGTGCTGGGTTTCACTTGTCCACCACAACAAAACCCCTGGTTCGATGATGAATGCCGGCAAGCACATGCAGCTATGCAAGATGCATATAACGCGGCGCTGCTTAGAAAAACCAAAGCTGCTCATGAGATCTATGAGCGAAAGAGGAGAGACGAACAACTGCTTCTCAGGAGGAAGAGATGCTGCTCCTGGAATGAGGTTCGGAAGTTTTATCAAAAGGTAAAAATAACATGCCACGGAATCAAACCCAGAACCGAAGCCTGTAGAAATGAACAAGGAAACATCGTAGTAGAGTCGCAGTAGATGCTGAGGATTTGGAAAGACCATTTCTGCAGACTGTACAACGGCGATGACGGACCAAATACCGCTGTCAGGCAGAATCAACCTTTCAATTTGGACGATGATGACCAACAATTCCGTCCACCCGACCTGGATCAAGTGAAGATAGCTATATCGAAGCTTAAGTCCAACAAAGCTACTGGAGCGGATGGCCTGACTGCCGAGCTCTTCAAAGCGGCAGCCGACGACTTGGTTAAGAGCATAAGCCAACTCTTCTGCAAAATATTAACGGCCAAAGTATGCCCGATGAATGGAACCTCAGCATTGTTTGTCCGATTCTCAAGCAATAAGACCCTCTGAACTGCGCCAACTACATAGGCATAAGTCTCCTTAACATCGCATATAAGATCTTATCCGCCATATCGTGTGAACGCCTGAAGCCGTTCGTCAACAACCTCCTGGCTTCAGGCCAGGAAAGACCACCATCGACCAGATATTCACACTACGGCAGATCTTGGAGAAGACCCATGATTTTCAGATCGATACCCACCAACTGTTCATCGATTTTAAGGCCGCGTATGATAGCATCTATAGAGACGAGCTATACAGAGCAATGTCTAGTTTTGGCATCCCTGCTAAACTCGTCCGTCTGTGCAGGATGACGATGGAGAATGCACGCTGCTCCATCAAGGTCGGTAAAGATCTCACCGAGACCTTTGATGTCCAGAAAGGCTTTAGACAAGGCGATGCGCTGTCATGCAGTTTTTTCAACATTGTACTTGAAAGAATAGTGCAAAACTCTCGAGCAAACACAAGAGACACTATCTTTCAAAAGTCCGTCCAACTACTCGCATACGCCGACGATATTGACATAATCGGGAGAAAGCAGCGTGATGTCAGTGGCGCTTTCGCGAGTATTGAGACGGAAGCGGCGAAAATGGGTTTAGCGGTCAAAGAGGGCAAGATCAAGGATGTGCTGTCAAGCAAAAAGGACAACCAACACCAACGTCTCGGGCAGAACGTCACCCTCGACAGATATAACTTTGAGGTAGTTAACGACTTTGTCTACCTAGGCTCTGCTATAAACACAGACAACGACACCAACCGCTGTTTCTTTGGGCTAAGAAGGCAATTGACTAGCAAAGCCCTCTCTCGGACAACAAAAGTCACTCTTTATAAGACCTTAATAATCCCGGTCCTGCTCTATGGCGCAGAGGCATGGACATTATCAAAAATGGATGAGGGTGTTCTTGGTTGCTTCGGGCGATCTTCGGTCCCGTCTGCATTGACGGTAAGTGAAGGTGGAGATAGTGAATATCCAGAAGAGTGAATATCCAAAGACTGAGATGGCTGGGTCATGTAGAGCGCATGGACACCAATGCTCCGGTCCGAAAAGTCTTCGAATCCGCTCCCGAACGACAGCGCAGTAGAGCAAGGCCAAGACTCAGGTGGCGCACGCAAGTGGAAGAGGACCTCAGCCAACTTAGCATGCAAAACTGCAGGCAGCTAGCCAGGGATTGAGCTGGCTGGAGAAGCTTGTTGACTGAGGCCCAGGTCCACCCCGGACTGAAGCGCCACTTAAAGTAAGTAAGTATGGGCAACTCTTGTGGTTCGAGAGAGGGCTTTGCTTATCAATTGCCTTCTTAACCCAAAGAAGCAGCAAATGGCAACGGTTATCCTTCATATGATCTCAGCGTTGCTGTCGCTGCCTGAGTTTAAAGCGGAGTCTTAGTAGACAAAGTCCTTACCTTCCTTAAAGTTATATCTGTCGAAGGTGATGTTCTGCCCGAGATGTCTGTGTTGAGTGTCCTCTTTGCTTAACGGCATATACTTGGTTTTGCCCTCGTTGGCCAATAACCCCATTTGCGCTGTTTTCGTCTCAATACTCGCGAAAGCGCAAATGACAATGTTTTCCCCCGGTTTCGTCAATATCATCGAGCAATTGAACGGACTTTTGAAAGATAGTGCCTCTTGTGTTTGCTCATGAGTCTTGCACTATTCTTTTAAGTACGATGTTGAAGAAATCACAGGACAGCGCATCACCTTGTCTAAATCCTTTCTGGACATTAAAGGTCTCGGCGAGATCTTTACCGACCTTGATGGAGCAGCGTGCATTCTCCATCGTCATCTGCACAGAAAGGTAAATTAGGCAGGGATTGTTCTGAATAACTTGTCTTTATAGATGCTGTCATTAGCGGCCTTAAAATCGGTGAATAGATGTTGTGTATTGATCTGAAGCCAATGGGTTTGACTAAACTGATTTTGTCCTATCAGGTTGTTGATAAACGGTAACAGGTGTTCACACAATTAAGCAGATAAGATCTTGTATGCGATGTTAAGGAGACTGATGCCTCTGTAATTTTCGCAGTTCAGAGGATCTCCTTTCTTGAGGAACGGCATACTTTTGTCCGGCAATATTTTACAGATGAGTTGGTTGATGCTCCTTGCCAAGGCATCGCCCGCCGCGTTAAAGAGCTCGGCTGTCAGGCCGTCCGCTTCAGTGGCTTTTTTGGATTTCATTTAAGATATTGCTATCTTCACTTACTCTATGCCGGGTGGATGGACTTATTGGGACTACATCGTCCAGCTTCATTCTGCCTGACAGCGATGACGATGAGACTGCGGTACTTTCAATAGTTTCCTATCAACAACTTTGGAAGTACCCAATATCTTTTTCAAAAACTGGCAAACCAAAATTAATATTAATTAGGTAAAGTCTATTTTTCTTACACGGGAAGGAAGTACCTGCTTCCTTCCAACTAGAAATATTAATGTCAATGAAACGTCTTTAGCTTTATATTTTCTACGACTATATGATGGCAGTATTCAGAATTGCTAATAAACCGTTGCCTTAGTTCATGCCCAACATTATTTTCCGCCTAACAATATACAGATGGGTCATGCTTACTGAAAGCATGGGGAGCCCCGATTGCAGAGTATCGGTTAGCATTGCTTAACAATAACTCCATTGGGCTAACAACATTTTTGAAAACGGGCACTGTTTTAACTAATCAACATAATCAACATTTCGACAAGGTATAGGACCTGTTATGCAGAAGACTGAACTTACATTAATTATGAAAGAAAAAACACCAAGCGAGTGCTTTTCGACATTGTCTTAAAATTCAAGAGCATTCAAAATTTTGAATTTGCTACGCGAATAACCACGATGTGCAGTATTCTGCTACGTCAGTTTTACAATCAGTAGAGCGAACGTAATAGTTTGAAGCAAAGACAATAAAATAGAATGAAGACCTTTTGCTTAATTTGCTTATTACTTGTACTTTTTGCTGACTTTTTGTGGTAAAATGCATAGTGCCTATGGGGAATGCAACCATGCTATTTTCTGG